>CM076574.1:34202910-34592652 GCA_034641835.2 Pinus albicaulis | reverse complement strand
TAGTAACTTTATTGAATCTGTCTTTAATATCATAAAGATATTCTAGTTTAACAACAGATTTGGGAATCAGATTTTCATTATTTCTTGAAGTAATTTTCAGATCATGATAATCTTCCTCAATAATTTGTTCATCATATGATTTATTAGAAGTTAAGAAATTCAAAATATCTTGATCATGGTAGAATACTCTCCAGTTAGTAATATTGTCTGGGACAGATGGGCGAAAAATCAACTCTAGTGAAAATCTATCAGGACTGTAATCTTCAGCAGGAAGGAGTTTGGACGCAACATTAGCTAATAAGTCAGCTGATGTGTTTTGATTTCTGGGAATAGAAGAGATATTAAATGCTAGAAATTGAGTGGAAAGGTCCTGCACTAGGGTTTGATAGTGTTTAAGATGCCCTGAAAGACAACGGATGGTATTCCTTACTTGTCTTATGACAATTTCGAAATCTCCATAAAATTTCAGGTATTTTACATTTAACCCTGTGGCCTTATAAAGCCCTTGAATCAAGGCTTCATACTCAACAATATTATTAGTGCACTCAAATTCTAATCTACATGATAACATGGTTTTCTCTCCTTTTGGATCAATTAGGATGCATCCTGCTCCTGCTCCATCATTAGATTTCGATCCATCAAAATATAATGACCAAAATAAATTTCTATCTATGAGTTTATCTAAAAAAGAATCAGAAATATTTACAATTCTAGAAGAATCAGATTGCGAAAAAATTTCAATTTGGGAAACAAAAGTATTTACAGAGAATGGTGATTGTGGTGCAGTAAAATTTCCAAGAAAAGACTCGGCAGAATAACCTCCAAGAATATTATTGTTGAAAGCTACAGGTTCATTAGGTTGCTCGAATTCAGTTACAGTGTGCGTCATATGTTTCTCTCGTTCGACTTTGATTTGATTAGGTTTCCCTTTGTAGGGAAGCCACATATGTGAATAATCAGTTGAGATATAACCATTAAGTTTTGCAGACCAGTCCCTGCTTAAAACCAACCCATAGAATTATGGAATATCAGCAATTAAAATATCAATTCTTTGAACAATCCTAGGATCATAAGCTAGTCTAATGGTAACTGAATTTATTTCTCCAATAACTTGAACTTTAGAGCTATCCAATTGTACAATATGAACAACAGACTTCTGCGGTTCAATATTCAATTTAGTACAAACTGAAGAAGGCATTATATTGGAAGATGCTCCCGAATCAATCAAACAATTATGCAAATTCTTATTGTAGATTTCATAGGTTAGCAGAAATGGAGGTGTCTGGGAACCTGATATTTCTCCAATAAGAACAGTGTCGGATGCATCTACTTTGTCTGGTGGCTTACCAGTCCCTTTAGCTGCTTTAGCTACTACACCACTTGGTAGAGGAGCAATAGGTGTAGCATTTAACTCTTTTAATACCAGCTTTTGTTGATGTTTGAGTTTGCTGAGTTCATGTAATGAGATATTCGCTCTAGTCTTTTTCATGTCCTCAAAAATATTATAGTCCATCTAATATGATAGTACCAGAGTTTTGGATGATGATGTGGGAGGATTGGGAGATGATGGCTGATTCTTAGTGGGTAATGAAGAAGTCTTTTTAGCAGGAGTTTTGTTTTTGGTACTTGGAGTTGTATTTTTCTTCTTCGGACAGTTTGAACAGGTTCCGATGTAGATTTTCTCCTTGTACTTACAGGCATAGCTTCTTGTTCCATGTCACTATCTGAATTAGGGAGAATGAAATCCCACATTCCATTTAGTTCAACTTCTTATTCTATTTCATCTTCTTCGTCTGATATTAGAGGATTCTCTTCGTCTTCTTCATCTTTTGATTCTACATTGGAAATCGCATTGGGAGGTTTTGATTCAGTTTGATTTCTCTTGAAATTTCTAAATGGTCTCTTTGTAGAAGTCTCAGCTACCTACTTTTTAATCTCAACCATCTTATTAGACATGGTTTTAAGAACTTTCTGTAAACCTTCCATGTCATATGGATCTCTTGGTGTCTTTTTCTTGGAAGCATCTTTAAAAGTGACTTTCTTTGATTTTCTCTCATCAATAGCGTTTTTCTTATCAAGAGCAATCATTCGCTTTTCCACTGAAATAGTTTCCTTCATATTTTCAACTAAAGTTGGCTTTGCAAAGCTATCTACAAAAATTTCTATATTTGAGGGTAAAGCGTTAATGTACCATTCACTTCTAACTTGTTCACTAGGTTTAGATGTTGTAGGGATCTTGTTCAAGAGTTTATTAAATCATGAGTTAAAGTATTTAATGGGTTCCTTTGATTGAGTCTTTAAATTGGAGAGATCGTTAATTAGGGTAGCAACTGATCTATCATCTCCATATTTAGTTAAAAATTATTCTTCAAACATATCCCAATCAGTGATAGAATCAGTAGGTAAGGAAAAGTACCAGGATCCTGCTGTTCCTTGTAAAGTATAAGGAAATAATCGAACTACAACATCTTCATGCTCTACTGCATTCAAATTTACAACAAGAATAAAGTTATTGATGTGTTCTTCTGCTGATATACCACTATCTAGACTAAACTTTGGGAGCCATTTTTCAGGATGATCAGGTAGATCATGCAAAGGTGCAGCCATATTCACAGTTCCTGGTCTGGTCCTGATGCAGGGGCATTGGACACTAGCCAGCAATGTAGGAGTTTTGTCCACATGTTGTGGCTAGTAGGGTTTGAAAACATTCGAATTGTTACAGCTAGGTGTCAACACCTTAGCTGATTGTATTATTTAGATTAATTAGAGTCATAGAAAGTCGAATAGCTCAGTTAGTCTAGCTGTCATATTTCAGTTAATTGAATTATTGTAATTAGACTGTTGATTTTCCAAAACGGTCCTCACTGAGGAACCGAAGAGCCACATTTTAATATGTATAAATTATATCCTCCGGATGTAGAAAGAGGGGGCAGAGAGCAGAGGAAGAGCAGAGGATTTCTGCAATCAAAACTGTGTATTCAAGTTGCTTCCAATTAAATAATTTCATTGTGCATTTACCATAGAGTCGTTTCGAATCCTTGATCGTGGGGAGATTGTTTAATTGTGAAGTGATGAATTCGACGCGTGTAGAATCGAAATCCTGTATTGATTCCCACATATCTCTGTCTGGTATTCCCTAATTTACTCGAGGAACCCTGGGAATTCAATCCCGCCGTAGGCGAGGTCTCTGCGTGAAATCGTGGCCATTAACTCCTTCTTATGATAACAGAAGTTTCGCTTTGTTTACAAAAGAAATACATTTGTTTATTGATAATTATAATTCCTAACCCGAGTCGAAGACCTGAGTAAGGCAGACGAAGAATAACGCAACCGACCAGTAACCTTGGTAAAGCACTGTAGCAAAACTACGACGGATTTCCAAAGACGGATTGCCCCCCTTCGCACCGCTTTCGCGGCGTAGGTGGTATTTTTTGAATTGGAGCGATTCCATACAGGAATAGACACGTGGCAAGGGACCCGTTTCAAAACCGTCGCTTAAAGTGCGCCTTCGCGCGTTAAATGTCGACATTGGAAGCCAAGCGAAATGCACTAGAGCCATTGATTCAAGAGAGGGCCATCGGACGGTGACTGTTTGCCGAAGATGTGTGAAGTCTAACGAACAAGCCCGAAGGTTAATTAAGGTACGCCGCGGGAAGTTGATTGGATAATCGTTACATATGTGGGCCCGAACCAAAGGTCCGTTGTAAAGTCATTTGTTTAAAAAAGGCGTAGCGTATTAATATGAAGTTATAACTTTAGTTATAAGGGTGGCGGCAAAGCGAAAGCTATAGTATAAGATTCGAAGTCGAGAATATATGTTTGTTTGTCAATTTCTCTGAAATTGACAAATAAATACACAGAAAAGGGAAGAAGACCACGTGGAGTGAAGAACGGGGTCGTCAAAGAGAAATGCTGACCGAGCCACGTAATTGTTGACCATCCCTCCATTGGAGCTGAATTTTGGCATTGCTGCATCATTTGTGGTATCAGAGTTGTTGTCTGAAGTTGTTTACTGACATGGCAGTTCAAGTTGGAAGAGGTGCTGGTAGAAGAAGACCTGTTGCCAATGCTGAGGTGTTGGGGATGTTGCAGAGGGTCGAGGCTAGAATAGATGCCATGGAGCGAAGAAAACCCAGAGATCCTGAAGACATCAGCGAACCTGAGACAGAAGAAGCAGAAGAAAATGTGGAAATTCCTCCTGACATGAGGCTCCTTAGAACTGTTATGGGGTCTGCAGTTAAGCCCAGAATTGAAGTGTCGAGCTATGCAGGGGGACTGAATCCCGAAGAACTAGTAGACTGGATAAATGAATTGAACAAGTGCTTCGATTATGAAGAAATAAGCGAAGATAAAAAGGTCAAGTTTGCAGTGACAAAGTTGAAAGGACATGCTGCACTTTGTTGGGATGGAGTGCAGGAAGAAAGGAGGAGAGTTGGAAAGCAACCTATCAAGAGATGGACCAGAATGATGGCCAAATTGAAAGGTAAATTCTTACCTAGTGATTACCAGCTGACATTGTACAAACAAATGCAGAACCTGAGACAGAGGTTGCTGACTGTAAAGGAGTACACAGAGGAATTCTACAGAGTAAGCATAAGGGCTGGGCAATTCTAAGACACACCAGAGAAGACTACCAGATATGTGAATGGTCTCAAGCTGGAGATCCAAGATGAGATTGGTCTCCTGTCTCGTAAAACAGTGGAAGAGGCCTATCAGATGGCCTTGAAAGCAGAGGAGAAACTCCTGAGAAAACAGTCTGCCAAGAAGAGAGGTACTTTCCGTGGGAAGGGAAGTTAGGGTGGTAGAGGAAAGCCTACACCCAGGGATGGAGCTAACAGTAGCTCACCTCAGAATGCATCTACAGAGGAGGATGAAAGTGGCAGAAGGGGTCCTTACAGAGGAAAAGGAAGAGGAGGCAGAGACAGAGGCAGAGGTAGAGAGTTGAGGTGTTATAGATGTCAGGGAGTGGGACATAAGCACTATGAGTGTCCAGAGAATGTGGGTGCTGGTCCAAGAAATGCTGTTGTTGCCCAGGCTGGAGAAGAGGCAGAAATTGAAGAAGAAATTCTTCCAGAGAGGGGAGAATCCTTGGTGGTTAATAAGGTCCTGTTGAAGCAAGCTAAAGAGGTCACTGAGCCTGTACAAAGGAAGACTTTGTTTAGGAGCATATGCAAAGTCCAAGGGAAATGCTGTCAGCTAGTCATTGATAGTGGCAACATAGACAATATGGTTTCCACTGAGGTAATAGAAAAGTTGAAGTTGAAGACAAGGGAGCATCCAAATCCCTACAAGGTGTCCTAGCTGCACAAAGGGCACCAGCTGGTTGTAAAGGAGCAGTGTGAGATAGAGCTGCAAATGGGAAAATATAAAGATAAGGTCCTGTGTGATGTAATGCCCATGGATGTGTGTCATATACTGTTGGGTAGACCTTGGCAGTTTGACAGAGCAGCAGTGCATGATGGCAAGAAGAACACTTACAAGTTCTTCAAGGATGGGGTACATCATACATTGATACCCATGGAAGAAGGAGAGCCATCCAACAAAGTGATTGATCCAAAGACCTTGTTGCTGAGCGGGAAGGAATATCTGCAGCAGATAGAAGAAGAAGAGGTAAGTTTTGCTTTATTTTGCAAACCTAAAGTAGTTCTTACTTCTACAAAGATTTCTGATTTGCCAGTAGAAATCCAAGAGATGTTAGATGATTATTGTGACATTATTGTGGATGATTTACCTGATGAGCTGCCACCTGTGAGAAAGATCAGCCATCAGATAGATTTTATCCCTGGTTCAAATCTGCCAAATAAGGCAGCCTACAGAATGACTCCCAAGGAAAATGAGGAAATTAGGAGACAAGTGCAGGAGTTGGTGGACAAAGGACTGATCAGAGAAAGTCTGAGTCCATGTGCAGTACCAGCAGTTTTGAGCCCAAAGAAAGATGGAGGCTGGAGGATGTGTACTGATTCCAGAGCAATTAATAAGATCACAATCAGGTACAGATTCCCTTTGCCCAGAATTGAGGACTTAATGGACTGTTTGAGTGGTGCTAAGTATTTCTCAAAGATAGATTTGAAGAGTGGATACCATCAGATTAGAATAAGAGAGGGTGATGAGTGGAATCATGCCTTTAAAACAAATGAAGGACTGTATGAATGGATGGTAATGCCTTTTGGGTTGTCAAATGCACCAAGCACTTTTATGAGACTTATGAATGAAGTGTTGAAAGAATTTATTGGGAAATTTGTGATAGTATATTTAGATGATATACTAGTTTTCAGCAGAACTAAAGAAGAACATTTAAGGCACCTTAATCATGTCTTGAAGAAGCTGCACCAGGAGAAACTGCTGATAAATTTGAAGAAATGCTCATTCATGAAGGAAGATTTGGTTTATTTGGGTTTTTTTGTTTCTGTAGAAGGATTGAAGATGGACCCAGAAAAGGTTAAGGCAATTGTGGAGTGGCCTTCACCCAGGAATGTCTTTGAGGTAAGAAGTTTCCATGGACTTGCTAGTTTTTACAGAAAGTTTATAAGAAACTTCAGTAAGATTAATGCACCCATAATTGAGACCATAAAGAAGAGAAAACAACCATTTAAGTGGACTGCTGAAGCAGAAATAAGTTTTAAACTATTAAAGCAAAAGATAACAGAGAAGCCTGTTTTGATTCTGCTTGATTTTACTAAACCATTTCAAGTAAAATGTGATGCTAGTGGGGAAGCCATTGGAGCTGTGTTGAGTCAGGATGATAGGCCTGTAGCCTATTTCAGTGAAAAGTTGAATGATACCAGAAGAAAGTATTCCTCTTATGAGAAGGAATTCTATGCAATTGTTCAGGCACTGAAGAAGTGGAGACATTACTTGATGTCCAGGGAATTTGTGTTATATTCTGACAATCATGCTTTGCAGTATATTGTACAGTAGCCCAAGTTGAAACATAAGCATGCTAAATGGGTTGAATATCTCCAAGGTTTTAATTTTGTTTTGAAACATATAAGTGGCCAAGCCAATAAAGTAGCTGATGCTTTGAGTAGGAGACACTTGCTTGTTCAAGAAAATAATTTTGAGGTTGTAGGATTTGATTTTCTCAAGGAATTGTATAAAACGGATCTTGATTTTGAAGAAGCATTTGAGGCATGCAGTAACCCTGTCTTAACAGATAGAAGCTAGTGGCTGGAATATTTTCTGCAGGAATACTTGTTATTCAGAAAGAACCAACTGTGTGTACCAAAATGTTCCATGAGAGAAAATTTGATCAAAGAGAAGCATAGTGGTGGACTTGCTGGACACTTTGGTACTGATAAAACTTATGAGCAGCTGAGTCACTTTTATTTATGGCCCAAGATGAGAGTAGAAGTGGACAAGTTTGTGAAGAATTGCAAAATCTGTCAATATGCTAAAGGAAGGAGCCAGAATGCAGGATTGTACACTCCCTTGCCTATTCCAGACAGGCCTTGGGACATGGTGAGTATGGATTTTGTTCTAGGATTTCCCAAGACTCAGAGAGGGAATGATGTAGTCTTTGTTGTAGTGGACAGATTCTCCAAAATGGCACATTTTATTCCATGTTATAAAACTAGTGATGCCACCCATGTTGCTAACTTGTTTTTCAAAGAAGTTGTTAGATTGCATGGGTTGCCCAAGAGTATTGTTTCAGATAGAAACACCAGATTTGTGGGTCATTTTTGGAGGACACTGTGGAAGAAACTTGGCACCAAATTGAGTTTCAGCTCAGCTTATCATCCTCAGACAGATGGAAAAACTGAGGTAGTGAATAGGAGTCTGGGAAATCTACTGAGAAGTCTTGCAGGAGAGCATCCCAAGCAGTGGGATCATATTTTTTCCCAGGCAGAATATGCATACAATGATTCACCAAACAGGAGCACAGGACAGAGTCCATTCCATATTGTTTATGGAATGCACCCCAGAGGAATATCAGAGTTAAGAAATCTGGGTAGAGCAAAGCTAAGGAGTGCAGATGGTGAGGAATTTGCTTCAGAGATCCAGGCCATACACGAACAAGTGAAGCAGCAATTACAAAGCAGCAACATCAAATATAAAAATAGAGTAGACTTGAGCAGAAGAGAAGTCCAATTTGAAGTAGGAGACTTGGTTTTGGCACACTTGATAAAGGAGAGTTTCCCAAAGAAGCAGTATAATAAACTGAAGTTCAAAAATATTGGGCCATGCAAGATACTTAGGAAGTTTTCTGCAAATTCTTATGAGATTGAATTACCTCCTGATGTTGGAATATCTCCTATTTTTAATGTTGCATATTTGTACAAGTATGAAGATGATGGTGCAGAAGCAAGATCAACATAAAAGGAACAGATTGAGTGGAAAGAGTAGCTACCACCAGCACAACCATTGCAACCAGAGAAGATATTGGACAAGAGAGTGTTCAGAAGGACCAGAGGACGAGAGTACTTTCAGTACTTGATCAAATGGAGGGAAAAACCAGAGGAAGATGCCACTTGGATCACTGAAGAAATGTTACGGAAGATAGGTAGATTAGTGGACGAGCTCATGGACAGGAGCCCATGAAGAAATTGCCCTCGGGAGTCTGATGCGGGGGCATTGGACACTAGCCAGCAATGTAGGAGTTTTGTCCACATGTTGTGGCTAGTAGGGTTTGAAAACATTCGAATTGTTATAGCTAGGTGTCAACACCTTAGCTGATTGTATTATTTAGATTAATTAGAGTCATAGAAAGTCGAATAGCTCAGTTAGTCAAGCTGTCATATTTCAGTTAATTGAATTATTGTAATTAGACTGTTGATTTTCCAAAATGGTCCTCACTGAGGAACCGAAGAGCCACATTTTAATATGTATAAATTATATCCTCCGGATGTAGAAAGAGGGGGCAGAGAGCAGAGGAAGAGCAGAGGATTTCTGCAATCAAAACTGTGTATTCAAGTTGCTTCCAATTAAATAATTTCAGTGTGCATTTACCATAGAGTCGTTTCGAATCCTTGATCGTGGGGAGATTGTTTAATTGTGAAGTGATGAATTCAACGCATGTAGAATCGAAATCCTGTATTGAGTCCCACATATCTATGTCTGGTATTCCCTAATTTACTCGAGGAACCCTGGGAATTCAATCTTGCCGTAGGCGAGGTCTCTGCGTGAAATCGTGGCCATTAACTCCTTCTTATGATAATAGAAGTTTCACTTTTTTTACAAAAGAAATACATTTGTTTATTGATAATTATAATTCATAACCTGAGTCAAAGACCTGAGTAAGGCAGACGAAGAATAACGCAACCGACCAGTAACCTTGGTAAAGCACTGTAGCAAAACCACAGCGGATTTCCAAAGACGGATTGCCCCCCTTCGCACCGCTTTCGCGGCGTAGGTGGTATTTTCTGAATTGGAGCGATTCCATACAGGAATCGACACATGGCAAGGGAATCATTTCAAAACTCCCGCTTAAAGTGCGCCTTCGCGTGTTAAAGACAGACGTTGGAAGCCAAGCGAAATGCACCAGAGCCGTTGATTCGAGAGAGGGCCATCGGACGGTGACGATTTGCCGAAGATGTGCGAAGTCTAACGAACGAGCCCGAAGGTTAATTAAGGTACGCCGCGGACAGTTGATTGGATAATCATTACATATGTGGGCCCGAACCAAAGGTCCATTGTAAAGTCATTTGTTTAAAAAAAGGCGTAGCGTATTAATATGAAGTTATAAATTTAGTTATAAGGGTGGCGGAAAAGCGAAAGCTATACTATAAGATTCGAAGTCGAGAATATATGTTTGTTTGTCAATTTCTCTGAAATTGACAAATAAATACAGAGAAAAGGGAAGAAGACCACGTGGAGTGAAGAACGGGGTCGTCAAAGAGAAATGCTGACCGAGCCACGTAATTGTTGACCATCCCTCTATTGGAGCTGACTTTTGGGGTTGCTGCGTCAGGTCCATGGTCTTTGTGCTGGTTATGCCATTATTGTAATGATGGTAGATGAACTAGAAGGGATAACTGTTATATGATTAATAACAGTTGAAGTATCGGAAGAGACGATTAATGTTTGAGTAGATGTAGTTTGAGGAGATGAAGATTGAGCAGATGAAATTTGAGTGGAGGAGGAAGGTTGAGTGGATGTAGATGAGACTACTGTACTTTCTTGATTTGGATCTTGGGAGATATATGATTGAATATGCAATGAAGAACTAGTACCACTTTCTGTTTCCGGTGGAGTTTTTCTTTTTTTGACTCTATTAGGTATTGGAAATTCTTTTGGGGAAATTCCAAGTTTTTCACTCTGTGACCTAGTAAGAGGTCTCGAAGAAACAAACTGCAAAGTGACACTACCTCCAGACAATTATGATTCTTCTAATGATAATGAGAAACCTTGAAGTTTATGGGTCAAGGCCTCAACTTCAGGGGACTCAGGAGTTGTATTATCTGATTGATCTGAAACTTTGGTAGTGGGTGTTTGAATACTTTTCTCAACTTCTTCTCTTGTGATTTGAGATGTAGAAGAAATTGAAGGTGATGAGGGTGATGTGCTCTTAGAATGGCTTTCGGATTTAGATTTATCTTCCATTCATAGCTTATGGCCCTCCTAGTGCTAAAAATGTTGAAGCCTCAAAAATTGTTGCTTCAAACATCGGGGATAACCACCCGGTCGGGACCTTAAGACAACTCCTTTTCCGTTTGGGATGGTGGCTCCAACTGGATTTATAGGACCAATTTCCTAGTAATTTAAATGGGGTGGTAATGGAATGATTGGATGGGGGAAAATGGAACTAAATGACTGAAATTAAAATACTAACTAATCTAATTTAAATACTGATAAATAAATTATAAAACTAACCCGGGTATCATACGTGAATACAACTTAAAATTGTTTCAATTAATCAATAACCATAAAAATGTATTATATCTTAATTGAAATGTGCAGTAACAAATAAATATATCTCTAGTTAAGAAATTAAACAGAGTTAAAATAACATATTGCATTCATCATTATATATCACTTGCATATACTATGAAAGATAAATATTTCCAATATACTCAGAAATGATATATATAAAGAAATATTGTGAAACGAAGTACATATAAACGATAACAAATTTAAAAGAGAATATCATATAACAAAAGAAACTAATACCGAATAGATAGAAATACCATATCCATCTTGAGACTTTCAAATGAAATCTGATACTCTAATCCAGCAATTCCGATGTAAAATCAACTTCAAGGTACAGAAATGCAATTCTTAAAGATAACTTCGCACAGAATCACCATATGTGATCCTTTATAAAAGAATATAGGAGTAAATGGAGTACAGAAATGTAATCTCCAAGTCAAAAATATTACAGATTAAGGACCCCTTTCTAAATGCATGAAAGGGGTTTATATAGGTACCTAACAAAAAATAACAAAAACTATTCCTACAATCTATCTTAATTAAAAAATATCTGAAACAGAAATGCGAGCTTGATGAAAACCGACTCATTGATCATTAGTTGAGGTGGATGTGCGAAGGTGGCAGATATTGAGCATATCTTGGACATCTGTTGGCCGACTCATTTTTGAATGTAACTGCCCAGTGTATGTAGCATCAGAGAATTCAAGAATGATACAATGAATAGCATTCGAAAGGAATTTTATGGCCATCTACTGGCTGTGTGCCTTGATCAGATAAGTCCACATAATATCCCATGAAATTTCTTGAAGTTTGCTAATCTGTTGATTTTTATTGATTATCTCTTCCTTCCACTTGGAATCAGCTTCTTTTACTTTAGGTAACTTGCCTGGGGTACAATCTGAGATCAAATTGGTAGCGTATTTTAGCCACCCATAAATTCTGATATACCAAATGGTGGCTAAGTTTGTTTTCAAGCCTTCAAGAGATTTATTTTCCCTTGAAAATCCATCATCTTTGAAGTCTTATGATGATTCTTTGTCCCTTTGGATTAATCTCCACTGTTTTTTCTACAAGGGCATGCCCAAAACCCTGCCAAATTTATGAAATAAACTGTAGTCCAAAGGCCTCTGAAACTGCCCATTTAGACTCATTTCCCCTCATTTCCATAAAGCCTCCTTTTCCTCTTTAAGATCCCCATTTTCCCCTGAAAATCCTTAAAAACCCCTTTGAACCTCTAAAAATCCCTTTTTACAGGTTTAAACAACCTTTTCCCCTTTACCAAAAGCCAAGAAAATCCCTAAAAACCCCGACTCATTTCTGCACTAAGGCCTTAAGCCCATTTCGGCCAGCCCCTGAAACCACTTCCCCACATGACCCCAGCGCTAAGACCAAGTGCTAGCCCGTAAGGCACTTATCACAATCGGAGAAATGGACGGAAGTGCATTCTTGTGTTAAACAAAGCAAAAACTCCGATGCGATGACGTTTTTGTTCCATAGGTCTCGGGAGTGATCACCACCGTCGATCTTATTAAGATCTAACGGCCCGCGCTCATCACATCGCGCCCATATTCCCCTCTATCACCCCTCCGATGATCTTATCCCCACTGTCGATTTCACCCTTAATCCGACGGTCCTCGCTTCCCCGCTCCGATCACAATCGCAAATTCCAAATGGAGCCTCCTTCTGTCTTCCCCGATCACGATCCTCCGATTCGATCGTAGCCATTGATCTCTCGAGAGCTGACGCCCCATATCTCATCGATCCCCTCCCATTTCTCCAGTATTCCTCCCCATGGATTCAATATCCGCCGTCGATCTCGACTCGAATCGGACGGCTGGTGCTCAATCGCACCGTCGCCATTCGGAAGTTTATAATGTGTCAACCCTGCTGCCTCCCTCGATGGCAATCCGTCAATCCAATCGTGACCGTCCATTCAACCCAAATCCAACAACTCACGTTTAATCGCCCTTTGCCATGACCGGGTCCACCACCTAAGGTCCATTTCATATGTTCTCCATTGCATGTTCCCATTTCCTTTGTATTCGCCCAAGTATTAAACTTTTATGTTTTAACAATAAAAGTATTTTTCCACACTAATTCATGTCTAAACCTCGATTTCATGGTGTTGCGTCATGTAACCCTTCTCTGCCGCGCACGTTTCCTCTGCAATCGCTCCTCCACCTCCGCCAAAACCTTTCTGAAGCATTTTTAAGCCCCGCGTAGGATTTCATAACAGGTTTCTCGTATTTTGCAGGTTTAAAAGAAATTTTTTGTTTTATTGAAGATCAGGGTTATTAACCCCGACATGGATCCTCCAGTGCCCTTTTTAGCCTTTGTATTCACAAAAACAGGTTTGCAGAAGTTTAAAGTGTATCAGGAAAAGATTAAAGGGTTGAAAGGCATAATATTGAAAGATTAACACGGCCTTTGAAGATATCAGTGCTAAAAGCAGTTCGAGCGATCAACGAAATCAAAGCATAAACAGAGCTAATGCAGGTTTAAGTACAATAAAAGACAGAGCAGCTAGTAATGCAAAACGATGACTGACACAGACCTAACCTTTACCCATGCACACAAGTCTGCCAAGTAATTATTGCACCAGGGAAGCTACTACAAATTGTCAAAGGCAGTTATTTAGAAGTATGGGAATCCTCATAGCCCATTCCTCACTTAACTCACATCGAGAAGATAATAGTACCTCTCTAGATGATTTTCTTCTCAAGGACACCCTATGGGTGATTTATGTCATGTCAAAATGGCCTCAAACAAGCCACAAAGTTATTGATCCTCTCTAGAATTCAATGAAATGTTTAAGGCACAAAATGGAGCATTCGAAATACCTCCTCCTATCACTAATGAACATTAAAACTTTCCTCACCTAATTTTCTCATTTTCTCTATAAAGTCTCTTCGAAGTCTCATTGTAAAAGGTTGGCATTTTGTGATTTCTAAGGTAATACATATTGCTGCTTTGAAAAAGCTTTGGTGTTCTAAAAGAGTGTGAAGATCTGTGTTTTTCTATTGATGAAGGAGGCTGGACCACTGAGCCTGGTTTTGGTGAAGTTCTTCTTTTTGTTAATGTCATTTCCTGTGTTTTCACTTTGTCTCATTATGCTTTGCCTACAGTAGGATAAAAAGTTTAGGCAGAGAAATTTATCTTAGAAGCACCTCTGACCTGTTTATCCTTCACTGTTTATATGTTTTCTGCTACTGAATGTGACAGGGTAGTCTAATATATCTCTTTATATTCAGTTTGTTTACTTCAGAAATGGTTAATTCGGTCATGTTAAAGACTGTTTAGGCGTTCTCTCCTTCTTTACCACTGAATATTGTATTTGGAGTCTACCTTTGATTATTAATGCTGGCAGTTTGATAGTGAGGTTTTGTCTCAATCATACCCTATGTTCCTTATTGTTATCATTGTGTTGAAGGCCCCTATAATTGTAGTCCTAGATGTCTAAGGCGTTCCCTCTTCTTTGAATGCAATTATATGTTTTTTTTGGTCAAACTCTCAAAGGTGAACTTGTAGGAGGAAATAGGGCATTCCCCGAATCTTATAACTCATTTTGAAGGTTTAGTCTACATTTCTCTTTCTTTGAGTGTTTAAATTGATTAAGTCCAAAGCAGTGAGATTATTGGAGGAAATATGGCGTTCCCCGAATCCTTTAAGTCATTGTGGAAGGGTTTAGTTTGTTGTTCACTCTTAGTCCTTAACGTCCATCCCATTTCACCTATATTATTCAACATATCCTCGACCAAGTTAGATTTTCCCTTTGGTTTCCCTTCTTTCTTAGTCAGAACTATCTAGACTTCACATGACTCCATTGCCCAATGGCTTGTAGATTCCCATGCTCTATCTATACCACATGAAACATATTTGTCCAACCAAACAAAAAAAAACAACCGTGAACCTCATAACTAGCCTAAAACCAAATTCTAAACCTTTCAAGACACATATTTATAAACATATTGAGAGATCCCTCTCTGAGACTAGGAGGGCTAGATCCTAGAGCTCTAAAGTTTGGTTTGTATGTTGCCTTGTCTTTTGGTAAGCCAATCTACCAAAACATAGGACCCCAACATAATGGCGATCACGGTGGGACCTATTGAGTGTATGATAGTCTAGAAAAATCTTTTAGACTCAGTAAGTCCTTAAATAACCATATAAACTCAGAAAAACCCAAAAAAATTTCAGATTGGCTTCATAATAAACATGGTGGTGGAACCATAACACACTTTACCTTCACAAAAGCTAAAGATTTTCCACCTGGCGACTCCACAGTTCCTAAAGACAAAAATACTCCATTGGGAGACCAGTTTTCATTAGAACATCATCCATTTTAGAATAAACACTTGGGAATAAGCTTCTTTGTTAAGGGACATACATACTGGCTTCAAGAACAGTCCATACTAGAGCTTATCCTAATCCAAACCCACCTGAGATAGTTGACAGCCCTGAGAGCATTCTTAGGAAGCCTTATACATATAGGGATCCAACTATTGTCAGACACATTGACAGATCTAACTCATCTCCTGAAAATCTTGCAGCTCTATCAGATGCTCAAGTTGACTTAGCCTCACCAAGTAGTTTACCAAGAACTAGGTTATTTAGTGGTACAGAGCAAATATACTTTGAGCCTCCAAACTCACCACCACATAGTGGTCAACATTTGAGTGATAGAGAAACCCCTTTGTCAACACCCCCTGATATTCACTTCATTCATAACTTGGGTCTCTCTTACCCTAAATTTACTCAACAGTTTGTTGCTGGTCCAAGCAGTGCTGCCATCCATATACCTGCCACTCAAGCTAATCCTTTACCTTCACAAAACATTGCCATGCCAGCTTGGTATGCCCCACTAGTGTTACCACAACCTTTGGTTCCCTTACCAAATGAATATCAATCCAAAATTCCACACTTATTTGGAAGAACATCTACCACAGCTCAACAACATGTAGATGAAATGAGAGATGCATTCAATTACATGGAAATAGATGATGAGACCGTTAAAATGAGAATATTTGCCCAGAGTTTAGGAGGAGAGGTAAAGAAGTGGTTTAAAGGCTTAGCTCCTAATAGCATCCATGATCTTCCCACATTACATCAAGCATTCATAAAAAAATAGGAAGCCAAAAGAAACCCTCTCTAGATACTAGCAGAATATCAGAACCTTAAAAGAAATTAGGAAGAGAGTGTCCATGATTACTCCACCAGGTTTAACAGTGTCTACAATGCCCTTCCTCCTCACATGAAACCTCCCCAAGGCATGGCCCTAGTAAAATATCCTAAAGGATTTGATGCGGATATGGCTTATCAGTTAAGGGAAAGAGATTATTTGACTGTGGAAGACATGCAGACAGGAGCTGTGAGTGTAGAAGAAAACTTAATTGAGAAAAGAGCTAGGCTAAAATCGGAGAAGAGGGTAACTTATAAAGATGACACTGCACCCTCCACATCCAGCTCAAAAATGGAAATGATGATGGAAGAGATGATGAAAAGGATTAGCTTACTCGAGAGAGCACCACCAAGAGAGAACCAAAAAAACCTCCAAAATTGAAATAGAAACCAGAACTTTAGAAGAGATAACAATCAGGATAGACAACGAGATGATGACCAGCAAATTAGAGCTCCATTCCAACAAAAATACGTAGATCAAGAGGAAGAAAGGGAGATTGGAAATTTGGGAGAAAACCATGTGAACCTGATTGGATCAGATAGTGAGGATGATGTTTTCCTCACTGAAGAAGAACAAGGTTTCTTCTCTTCAGAACCAAAAGAAGATACACATGAGGAGTCTGAAGATTATAGATTGGGGTTTGAAAATGCAATCATGGAGGTGAACATACATTATGATCTAAGAAGCAAAGGGAACATAGATAGTCCAAATGACAAAAAAATTAGCTCTGCTGTTAGGAAAAGTATATAAAATCAGACTAAAAAGACAGCTAACAAAGCTATCACAATAGCGAAAAGGGCTGATTTAAACAAAGAGAAAGACAACCAACCGAATGTTGAACGGAGTTTCCCTAGTACCTCCACTAGTGGCCCTAATAAAACAAATCAGATTGACAGTCCTAATAAAACCCAGCAAGTCAAAATTTCTGAAAGAAATTTAACTGAGAAAACAGATGTATATACAACAAAAGTGATAGTTCCTTTCAGCCTAGAGGGAGAGATTGCAAAGATTAAAATTAAAATACCTCTACCTGAATTAGTGACCCAGGAAGTGTATAGAGACCAGGTCCTAAAAGCTTTGAATATACATGTGGATACTGCTACTGTGAACTTAACAGATGATAAGCCAGAGTTGTTGTTTTGTCCTAAAATTGAAGGAAAATATCAAGAAGGAGATGTGCCTCCCTTCTATGTCAGCCTAAACATACATGAAATTTTTTTACACAATTCCATGCTAGATTCAGGAGCATCACACAACCTTATGCCTAAAGTAGTAATGGGAATCTTAGGCTTAGAGATCACTAGGCCCTACAAATACTTGTACTCCTTTGATTCAAGAAAGGTCAAATTCTTGGGATTAATTAAAGATTTGTGTGTTGACTTATCCCAAATTCCTGCTAAGAACCTTGTAATGGATGTAGTAGTAGCTGACATTCCCCCAAAGTATGATATGCTTTTATCTAGATCATGGGGAGCTAAGATCCAGGGCAGCCTTCAAATGGATATGTCATATGCCACCATACCAGTGTTTGGTCAAACTAGAAGATTGCATAGGGAAACCCTTATGAAATACATGGTAAGAAGCAAGGACAAACCTCACAACACCCCTGTTTATTCCACCCATTCAGATTTAGATTCCTTAATTTTATACAATGAAGATGAAGTCACCCAAACAGAGAAAGAAAACGAGTAGGACATTAGTGCACCAGAACATCCAGACTCGTCTTCCTCTCAAACCTGAGATACCTCAACTCTCAGCAGCCTTGAGCAACACAAAAAAAATGAACATGAAACCGAAACACTTTGGAAAATAAGTTTTGATGGCTCTTGTAGCAAAATTAGTGCAGGGGTTGGTGTATGGATACACAACTCAAACAAAGGGCATGCCTGCAAATTAGAATTTTCATGCACTAACAACATCGCAGAGTATGAAGCCCTTCTCCTTGGCCTGCATATTCTGAAAGATTTAAAGGCCAAAAATATATCAGTATAGGGAGATTCCGAGTTAATCATCAGAAAAATCAAAGGGGAATACTCGACCAAAAACCCCAGACTTAGAGAATATAGGAACACTGTTTTAGACCTCCTGAAAACTTTCAAAAAATATGAGCTTGTGTTCATACCAAGAGCCCAAAACCACCTGGAAAATGAACTTGCTTTTGTTGCTAGTAACTGCCAGATACCACAAATTGAGGAACAACTCATTATAAAGGTAAAGAAAAGACCAACAGTGCCTAATAATGAAGATCATTGGCAGGTTTTTAACAATGAAAAACATATAGATGATTTCCTGCAATCAAAGAACGAGTTTGCCAAAGCATCACCAAGTTGTAGCCATGAAAAAGAATGTTCAGATGGGGAAAAAATTCCTGAAACAGAGCCCCCCTCCCCGAATGATATAAATTAGTTTGATCACATTTTCAAAGAAAATTTATCTGATGATCCAGACCAAAAGGACCTTGAAGTTCTAGAGTTTGAAGGAGATACCATACCCAAAGGCCTTGCGCCGCTAGAACAGCTCTTTGATTTCAACGATGTGGCTAAAGAACCAAAGACAGAACCCGTGGAAACTAACGTGGAAGAGAACAATATAGTCAACCCAACTGAGCCTAAAATGATTAAGTTATCTAGCACCCTGCCTACCCACATCAAACAGAAATACATAGAACTCTTCAAAGAGTTTATAGATGTTTTTGTATGGGAGTATAAAGATTTGAAATCATATGACACTAGCATCATCCAGCACAAGATCCCTCTGAAGGAAAATCAGAAACCTTTCAGACAGAAATCGAGGAGGATAAACCCTGTCTTATTGCCTGCAGTAGAAAAAGAAATTAAGAATATGTATGATGCAGGGATCATTGTTCCTGTCAGATACTCAGAATGGGTCTCCAATTTGGTATCTACCAGGAAGAAGACAGGGGATATTAGGTTGTGTATAGACTTCAGACATCTTAATAGAGCCTCTCTAAAAGATAGCTACCATTTGCCAAAAATGGACCACATTCTACAGAAGGTAGCTGGGTCAAAAAGAATATCCTTACTGGATGGGTTCTTGGGTTATAACCAAGTGTTAGTTCTCCCAAGTGTTCAGCTTAAGATAACTTTTACCACACCTTGGGGGACGTTCATGTATGTAAAAATTCCATTTGGCTTGATGAACGCAGGGGCCACCTTCCAGAGGGCCATGGACATAGCCTTCTTGGAAGACATAGGCTACTTTATAATCATCTACCTAGATGATATCATGGTTTTCTCCAAAACTTATGAAGAACATTTAGAACATCTAAGGAAAGTTTTTGAGAAATGCATAAGATTTGGCTTGTCTTTAAATCCCAAAAAGACACTCTTTGGCCTCCAAGAAGGAAAGCTTATTGGTTATATAATCTCTGAAGAAGGGATCAAGATAGATCCTAAAAGAATTGAGGGCATATTGAATATCAGTCACCCTAGGAACCTCAAAGAATTACATTCATTCATTGGAAAGATTAATTTCTTGAGGAGGTTCATCCTCAACCTTGCGGAGCTATTAAGAAACATCACTAACATGCTTAGGAAAGAAGTAGGTGTTAAATGGATAGTGCAAGCCAAACGATCATTTGAACTAGTAAAGCAATCCCTTACTCAAGCACCAGTCTTGATCAGTCCTGATTTCACCAAAGATTTTTATATTTTTTCCTTTGCATCTGAACACACAATAACTACATTATTGTTGCAGAAGAATAACTTGGGGCAAGAACAACCTATATCCTTCTTCAGCAAAGCCTTAAGAGATGCCCCACTCAAATACAACATCATGGAAAAGCAAGCCTTGGCACTGGTAAAAGCTTTAAAGGATTTTAGAGTGTATATTTTACACTCACAATTATTGCCTTTGTGCCACACATTGTAGTCAAATATATTATAAGTTAGGACCCCGATGGTAAAAGGGGAAAGTGGATTGCCGCTATTCTGGAATACAACTTAGAAATCAGGCCTACTAAACTCATCAAGGGACAAGGATTAGCAAAACTCATGGCCGAGTCTAATTTCAAGGTTATAGATATGAATATGGTTGATGCCTTAGAAGAGATAGAAGAGTTCCCAACACCATTTACTGAAGAAAAATTCATGAAATATCCATGGTATGCCGATATTATTTATGTGCTACTTTACTTAAATGCTCCTCCTTATTTTTCGAAAACAAAAGATAGATTTGTGAAACATAAGGCTTTAAAATATTGCATGATAGATGGAGTTTTATATTGGAAGAATGCTATTGGAATACTACTAAAATGTTTACTTGAGAATGATGTAGGAAAAGTCATGCATGAAATGCATGAAGGAGAATGTGGAGGGCACTTCAATTGGAGGACCATAGCAAACAAAATCCTCAGATCTGGTTATTATTGGCCCACCCTTTTTCCAAACACCCACAAACTAGTAATGTCTTTCCACAAATGCCAGATTTTCAATCGTATGAGAAAGCTCTTGCCCTTACCCTTGAAGCCTATTAGTGTTGAAACACCCTTCCAACAGTGGGGTTTGGAATTTATGGGGGAAATCCATCCACCCTCCTCAGCCCAGCATAAATGGATCCTTACAGCCACAGATTATTTTACCAAATGGATAGAGGCCATACCCACTAGGAATGCTACAGACTCTGTCATTATTAAATTTCTCGAGACCAACATATTGTCCAGATTTGGCTGTCCTAGGAAAATAATCACAAAAAATGCTGCTGCCTTTAAATCCAAAAGGATGGTTGATTTCTACCGTAAATATCGGATCACCTTGGGCCACTCTACTACCTATTACCCCCAAGGAAATGGACTTGCTGAATCTTCCAATAAGAGCCTGATCAACATCATCAAAAATTTGTTGGAGCAGAATAAAAAAGCATGGCATGGTAAGCTTTTTCATGCTTTGTGGGATGATAGGTTAACCACCAAAAACTCAATCAACACATCCCCCTATCAGCTGGTCTATGGCATGGATGTTGTTTTCCCAACATCCTTGGGAGTTCCAGTCATGAAACTCCTTCAAGAAGTTCAAATTGAAGAAAACGATATGCAGAGAAGGATCAATCAGACCATCCACTTGTAACAGACCAGAGAGGAATTTTACCAGAGAACTCAAGCAGTCCAAGAAAACATCAAAAGGCAGTTTGACAAAAATACTAAAGCAAATGACTTCCAGGTCGGGAATGTGGTTCTCAAATGGGATTCAAGATGGGAAGAGAAAGGAAAACATGGTAAATCTGTGGAAAGGGCCCTATATTATTCATTCCTTAAGAGGGCATAATGCATTTTTCTTGCAAGAAATGAATGGTGGAGAAGTGTTAGGAGGTCCTGTCAATGGCATGATGCTTAAACACTACTTCTGTCAAGAGTCTTAAGTTACAAATATTTTCATCCATTGTACATACCATGTGTTTAATATATATATAGAAAAGAGGGTAGAAACAAAACAAGAAAGGTATAGCACCGTACCAAAAGAAAGGTTCAAACATGCTGAAGATCTGAACCTAAAGGCATAAGAAAATATGGCTCTAATTCTCTCAAAACCTGAGCCAAAGAGAAGAAAAAGTAGGGCTGGTTCTAACATGCTCAAAACTTGAACCAGCGAAAAAGAGGAAATCATCTCTATCAAACTCAAAACCAGAGCTAAAATGAAGAAGAAAGTGACTCTAACTTGCTCAATATCTAAGTCACAAAAAGAGGGAAGGATACTCTTGCTTTTCATAATTTCATGCCTTCCCAATTTTGTAATTTTTGCTAACTTTCAGTTCATGTGCAGTTTGTTTCTATGCCATGGACCCACAGCAAACTAGACAGTCTAATCCTGGTTTGACTGTATTTTCAATTTCTGTCTTAGAATATAGAGAACGAAAACCTGTCAGACTGTTTAATCCTGACAGGTATTAAATTAGGTAGAGAATTAAGAGTCCAACTATTTAATATGGGCGCTTGGAAGAAATAAGGGTAGCATTATATAGGTTTATTTTTCTGCTTGCAAAATAAATGTTGAAAAAGAGTTTTCCAGTTCAAGTGCACTCAAAAGAAGAAAAAATGCCAAGACAGTAGGAATGGGTAGGTAGAAATGTTGTTTTGAAGAATGACAGTTTTTTAGGGTGCTGCAAAGGTCATCAGATCAAATGAAGACAAAATTAAGGAAGGAAAAATTACTGCCCAATGGAAAGGCACTGGTCTGCTAAATTCAGAGATTACTGAGGTTCTGGACACCTAAAGGGCAAGTTGTCCTCCCCAAGTGGAGCCACTGTTAGCCACCCATAAATTTTGATATACCAAATGGTGGCTAAGTTTGTTTTCAAGCCTTCAAGAGATTTATTTTCCCTTGAAAATCTATCATCTTTGAAGTCTTATGATGATTCTTTGTCCCTTTGGATTAATCTTCACTGCTGTTTCTACAAGGGCATGCCTAAAACCCTGCCAGATTTATGAAAGAAACTATTGTCCAAAGGCCTCTGAAACTGCCCATTTTGACTAATTTCCCCTCATTTCCATAAAGCCTCCTTTTCCTCTTTAATACCCCCATTTCCCCTTGAAAGCCTTCAAAACCCCCTTGAACCTCTAAAAATCCCTTTTTATAGGTTTAAACAACCTTTTCTCCTTTACCGAAAGCCAAGAAAATCCCTAAAAACCCCCGTTTTTTGGCCTAAAAACTCATTTCTGCACTAAGGCCTTAAGCCCCTTTTGTCCATCCCCCAAAACCACTTCCCCACATGACCCCAGTGCTAAGACCAAGCGCTAGCCCATAAGGCACTTATCGCAATCGAAGAAATGGACGGAAGTGCATTATTGTGTTAAACAAAGCAAAAAATCCGATGCGATGACCTTTTTGTTCCATAGGTTTCGGGAGTGATCACCACCATCGATATTATTAAGATCTGACTTCCTGTGCTCCTCCCATCACGCCCGCATTCCCCTCTGTCACCCCTCCGATGATCTTTCACCCTTAATCCGACGGTCCTCGCTTCCCCGCTCCAATCGCAATCGCAAATTCCAAATGGAGCCTCCTTCTGTCTTCCTCGATCGCGATCCTCCGATCCGATCATAGCTGTTGATCTCTCGAGATCCAACGCCCCAGATCTCATCGCTTCCCTCCCATTTCTCCAGTCTTCCTCCCCGCTGATTCAATCTCCGCCGTCAATATCGACTCGGATCAGACGGCTGGCGCTCAATCGCACCGTCGCCATTCGGAAGTTTATAATGTGTCAACCCCACTGCCTCCCTCGATGGCGATCCGCCGATCTAATAGTGACCATCCATTCAACACAAATCCAATGGCTCACATTTAATCGCCCTCCTCCATGACCGGGTCCCACCACCTAAGGTCCATTTCATATGTTCTCCATTGCATGTTCCCATTTCCTTTGTATTCGCCCAAGCATTAAACTTTTATGTTTTAACACTAAAAGTATTTTTCCACCCTAATTCATGTCTAAACCTCGGTTTCATGGTGTTGCGCCATGTAACCCTTATCCACCGCGCATGTTTCCTCTGCAATCGCTCGTCCACCTCCGCCAAAACCTTTCTGAAGCAGTTTTAAGCCCCGTGCAGGATTTTATAATAGGTTTCTCGTATTTTGCAGGTTTAAAAGAATTTTGTGTTTTATTGAAGATCAGGGTTATTGACCCCGACATGGATCCTGTAGCGCCCTTTTTAGCCTGTGTATTCACACAAACATGTCTGCAGAAGTTTAAAGTGTATCAGGAAAATATTAAAGGGTTGAAAGGCATAATATTGAAAGATTAACACAACCTTTGAAGATATCAGTGCTAAAAGCAGTTCGAGCGATCATTGAAGTCAAAGCATAAACATAGCTAATGCAGGTTTAAGTACAATAAAAGACATAGCAACTAGTAATGCAGAACAATGATTGACACAAACCTGAACTTTACCCATGCACGCAAGTCTGCTAAGCAGTTATTGCACCAGGGAAGCTACTACAAATTGTCAGAGGCAATTATTTAGAAGTATGGGAGTCCTCATAGCCCGTTCCTCACTTAACTCCATCGAGAAGATAATAGTACCTCTCTGGATGATTTTCTTCTCAAGGACACCCTATGGGTGATTTCTGTCATGTCAAAATGGCCTCAAACAAGCCACAAAGTTATTGATCCTGTCTATAATTCAATGAAATGTTTAAGGCACAGAATGGAGCATTCGAAATACCTCCTCCTATCACTAATGATCATTAAAAATTTCCTCACCTACTTTTCTCATTTTATCTATAAAGACTCTTCGAAGTCTCATTGTAAAAGGTTGGCATTTTGTGATTTCTAAGGTAATACATATTGCTACTTTGAAGAAGCTTTGGTGTTCTGAAAGAGTGTGAAGATCTGTGTTTTTCTGTTCATGAAGGAGGCTGGACCATCAGATCCCTGAGCCTGGTTTTGGTGAAGTTCTTCTTTTTGTTAATGTCATTTCCTGTGTTTTCACTTTGTCCCATTATGTTTTTCCTACAGCAGGATAAAAATTTTAGGCAGAGAAATGTATCTTAGAATCACCTTTGACCTGTTTATCCTTCATTGTTTATATGTTTTCTGCTACTGAATGTGACAGGGTAGTCTAATAGCTCTCTTTATATTCAGTTTGTTTACTTCAGAAATGGTTAATTCGGTCGTGTTAAAGACTGTTTAGGCATTCCCTCTTTCTTTACCACTGAATATTTTTACCACTGAATATTGTATCTGGAGTCTACCTTTGATTATTAATGCTGGCAGTTTGACAATGAGGTTTTGTCTCAATCATACCCTCTGTTCCTTATTGTTATCATTGTGTTGAAGGCCCTTATAATTTTAGTCCTAGATGTCTAAGGAATTCCCTCTTCTTTGAATGCAATTATATGTTTTTGTTTGTCAAACTCTCAAAGGTGAACTTGTAGGAGGAAATAGGGCGTTCCTCGAATCCTATAACTCATTTTGAAGGTTTAGTCTGCATTTCTCTTTCTTTGAGTGCTTAAATTGATTAATTCAAAAGAAGTGAGCTTATTGGAGGAAATAGGGCATTCCCTGAATCCTTTAAGTCACCGTGAAAGGTTTTAGTTTGTTGTTCACTCTCAGTCCTTAATGTCCATCCCATTTCACCTATATTATTCAACAGATTCTCGACCAAGTTAGATTTGCCCTTTGGTTTCCCTTCTTTCTTAGTCAGAACTATCTGGACTTCACATGACACCATTGCCCAATGGCTTGTAGATTCCCATGCTCTATCTATACCACATGAAACATATTTTTCCAACCAAACAAAAACAAACAACCTCGTGTTGAAAATGGCAACAAGAAACAGTGAAGGAGGCCTCCTGAAACATCTTTCCCGATCCTAGTTGGAAAGTGATCACCTAAACTAGGTGGGGACCACACATGTGATTTTTGTCGAAAAGTCTATTTTTAGACTATGTCTATTTTTAGACATACTGAGCATGATTCGGGGATTCCAGTTGGAGATTCTTGAAGTATGCGATATGCTGGTAAAAATAGATGAGACCCTTATTTTTAGGACCCAGGCTATTTTTAGACTGCCTCTCCTAAAAATATGGAAGTCAAATATTATTTACCCTTAATAATATTTAGACTACAAACAGCAGTTTATCCTCTTGGAGCACTTTAGTTTGACCCCCAGAGGTGGGGCATGCAGCTGACATAAGGAAATTCGAATTTCCTATGAGTTAAGTGAGCTATTGCATGTTAGACTTCAGTTAGACTCATGTGGCAGAGTTTTGGTGGAGTTGATTGAGGCGTTAATGGAGGTGGTGTTCTGGTTAACTAGTTGAACTAGTTGTATTTAGTTTAACTGGCTAATACACTAGAAATGAGTTGTGTGAATTAAATATTATTTAATTCACTAATTATTAACTCATTATTCAACTAAAGAACACATCAGTTTAACTCAGTGCATGGACATTTCAGTGGAGACCAAGTGGAAGAGGTAGATGAAAGGGTGAGTATAGCTATCAGTTGGAGGATCAGTTTTGCATGGGATTTGCATTACACTTGGAGGAAATTACCAATGAAAATTGCGCAGTGAAGCCAAGGAGATTCGAACCTTGGATCTCTATTTAGACCAGCCTTGATTGCGCAATAGAGGAAGAGAAGTAGTGGGTGTGTTTTGAACCTGTGACTTGTTCAAAACCAAGCTAGTTTTTGTGTAGCTTTGGGAGATAGTATTGAGTACTTGTGAGGAGTTTGTACTATGTATTTGTTGCATGTTCTCTCCATTTATAATATACTATAGCTGCGGGGTTTTCAGCTATAAGCTTTCCCCATACATACTGTGTTAATGTGTGTGATTGATTTGATGTGAGATTGCTTCTATTATTTCCGCATGTGACAATTAATTGTAGAAGAGATTATGTGTTATGCATGCAATTCGAAATTGATGTGTGATCAGGTTAATCTCCATTGAATAAGTGATTTATTCAGAAAATTTCTACATGGTATCGGAGCAATATTAATTGTCGAGATCTATTACGGTGATTGCAAACTTATTTCCTCGGACAGAGCCTGCATACGGGCCAAATAGCCTCCGGATTCATCTTTCTTTGGAAAGTGAAAGGTCTGGTAAAAGCCCATGCAGTCGATCTCTGATTTGGAAATAATTTGTTCTCAAGTGTAGATTGGAAGCGATTGAGTTTTAGGATAAACTCAAGAAACATCAAGATGGAGAAAGCTGGAAATATACATGCATATTGTATATAATTTTCTACATGGAATGAGAGCGAGAATTTTTGGGTGCGCGAGTTTGTAGGGAATATCTGAAAATCTTTGGTGAATTATTTTCAGAACCAAATAGCATATTTGGATTCCTTACGGAAAAACACCTAAATTGAAAAAAAAAATCGGTCGAATCGGAGCTCGGATGAGGGAGATATCATCGATTTAAAATCAGCTCTTTTGTTAGAAAATTTTGCGATGGCGGGACAATTGCAATGTGCGCGAGCCAAGAATCTACATGCACTGAGGTACAAGATGCATGAAAAGCTTTGAGGAGCAAAGCAAAGGTTAGTGACTTGGTGTTTGAGAGGGAGCCTTTCAACATGCAGCGTGAGGACAAGTCAAGAAGGTTGGGATTCGGGCAAAGAATCTCTACAGACTTGGAGTAGATGGGATGTCTATGGAGCTTCCTGCTGATGGGAAGTGCATGAAAGGCATGCAACTGATGCTTGAGAGGGAGCAAGTTTTGCATGCAGGTATTGAAGTAGATGGGATGTCTATGGAGCTTCCTGCTGATGGGAAGTGCAAGGAAGACATGCAACTGAAGCTTGAGAGGGAGCAAGTGTTGCATGCGGGCGAGAAAGACATGCAATTGAAGCTTGAGAGGGAGCGGGTTTTGCATGCAGGTGATAGTGAACCTCGGGATGTGGAGCAGCCACAAGAGGATCATGGAGTGGAAGAGACCACTCATGCAGATAAATTTCGTGCCAGACGGGCAGAGGGAGTGCATGCAGCTATACCACCAGGTATGAGGTGGGGCGACATGCATGAGTAATCCCATGAGGAGATTTCTGGCCAGATTCATGAGATGGTGTGGATCTCATGAGTTGAACCTGGCTACGAGGTGCCCACAACATGGCAGTAGCAAGATCAGTTGGAGTGATGCAGGCAGATCAAAGTGACAGTGTCGGATACTGGAGCGCGGATCAGAGTTGACAGCAAGTGCAAGAGTGCATGGGTGCAAGAGTTCAACAGCGCAGTAGTTCCTGATGACATGTGCAGTTGGTACCAGCAGAAGTCAAAGAATTTGATGATAGATGCTAGATGCATCAAGACTGATTGAGTTGTTTGGAGCCTATTCAGTTTGTGGAAAGTTCAGGAAATATGATCATGATTCTGGTGCTTCATGAGTTTACATAACTTTGTCTGAAGTTATCAAGTGCATGGAGTTATAGCATCATAGGTTACATAAACATGAAGGTTGCGAGCAGAATGCATGGGTGCATGTACGTCGTGATATTCCTTTCTTGTTGAGAGGGAGTGTTGAAAATGGCAACAAGAAAAAGTGATGGAGACCTCCTGAAACATCTTTCCTGATCCTATTTGGAGAGTGATCACCTAAACTAGGTGGGGACCACACATGTGATTTCTGTCAAAAAGTCTATTTTTAGACTATGTCTACTTTTAGACATATGGAGCATGGTCTAGGAGTTGAGGGATGCTATTCTTGGATGATTGGTCAAGTTGGTAAAAATATATGGACATATATTTTTAGACATATAGGTCGAAGTCTATTTTTAGACTGCCTGTCTAAAAATAGAACAGTCAAATATTATTTACCCTTAATAATATTTTGACTATAAACATCGGTTACTCTCTTGGAGCACTTCGGTTTACACGACGAGAGGTGGGGCATGCGACTGACATAAGAAATTCAATTTCCTATGAGTTAAATGGGCCTATTCTAATGTTAGACTTAGTTAGACTCTGTGGCGAGTTTTGGTGGGTTGATTGAGGAGTTAATAGGTGGTGTTACAGTTGTAGTTGAACTAGTTGAGATTAGTTTAACTAGCTAATCAATTAGTTATGAGTGGAGTGAATTAAATATTATTTAATTCATTAATTAGTAACTCATTATTCAACTCAAGAACACATCAGTTCACTACAGTGCATGATCAGTTCAGTGGAGACCGGTGAAAGAGGTAGATGAAAGGGTGGAGTTAGCTATCAGTGGCGACATCAGTTGTGCATGAGATTTGCACCACACTTGGAGGAATTTCCCATGATGATTGCGTTGTCAAGCCAAGGGGATTCGAACCTTGGATCTCTATATATACAGGCCATGATTGCGCAATAGAGGCAAGGCAATTGGCGGTGAGTTTTGAACCAGTAACCTGTTCAAAACTGAGCTAGATTGTGTGTAACTTCATGAGAAAGTACCGAGTACTTGTGAGGAGTATTGTACTGAGTTTGTTACATGATTTCTCCATTATAATATACACAATAGCTGCGGGGTTTTCAGCTATAAGCTTTCCCCATACATACTGTGTTAATGTGTATGATGATTTGATGTGTTATCGCTTGTATTATTTCCGCATGTGACAATTAGTAGAAGAAGGTTATGTGTTATGCATGCAATTCGAAATTGATGTATGATCAGGTTAATCTTGTTGAATAAGTGATTTATTAACAATTTCTACATAACCTCATAGCTAGCCTAAAACCAATTTCTAAACCTTTCAAGACACATCTTTATAAACATATTGAGAGATCCCTCTCTGAGACTAGGAGGGCTAGATCCTAGAGCTCTAAAGTTTGGTTTGTATGTTGACTTGTCTTTTGGTAAGCCAATCTACCAAAACATAGGACCCCAACATCGTACAAGCTATCATTAATCAATTGTGTTTTATTATTCATTAAACCTTTATCCCTTGATATGGCCCTTTCTGATTTCATCAATTGTTGTTCCCATTCCATAAATAAAATTTCCTTGTGTCTCTCTTCAATTCTAGGAAGATTAGCTTTTCTTCCCTGCTCTGTATCCTGCCATGAAAGGAACTTGGAAATTTTATCATTAGCATCATCAATTTCTTGCCTAAGAGTGACTGAGTTATCTATCAAAGATCATGATGTTATTTCGCACAAAGGCTCAATTTGTGTCAACTTCAGACAAAATTCATTTAATTGTTGAGATAGCAGTTTGTTTATTTCAAGAGCTTCAGTTATGAATTGAGCTAACTTAGGATACTCCTTGAACTTTTCCAATGCTGATTGGAACATTTTTCCCTGTTCACTCTTTGAATTTCTCTCACTTTGTAGAAGATTTTGTAGCTTTTCTACCTCTTGATTCAATCGTTGTTGTTTGTCCAAGGCTTGTTCATCAATCTTATTCTTTTCAAGGCTGAGATGCTCTTCTAGTTGTTTAGTTCTAAGTTCTGCATCCTGTAATCTTTGCTCCAACTAAATAATCTTTTGTTGATCTCCTGCAAATTGTTCTTCAAAAATAAAAATTTGCACATCTTTTTGTTTTACCAGCTGTGTAACTTTGGAAGCTTTATCTATAGTGGTAGCACTATAGGCACCTGCATAATAAGACAATTTGGTGAGATCCTCAGATGGATCCACCTCAGCGTTTTTATAAACAACATTTAGAAATTCCCCCTGTGATGCTAATAGGGCATCTTTATCCATTCTCCTCCTTTTTCTTTGTTTTCTCACCACAGCCCTATGTTTGGGATTGTAGAATATATCTAAAGGAGGGATTTCTTCTATTTTTAGCATAATTTATCCTGTGGGGTTTTCAGGAATAATTTCTACATCCTGATCTTTGGGATTATTATCTTGAGGAGTGTTTTGCAGTCCTATCTGCTGGGAAAATTGTTGATATTGACTTAGAAAATGAGGAGAAACAACCAATTCAGTATCTACTTGTCCTCCAAGTTGAGAACCTGCATTATCATTCTTGGGTGCCTGTTCAATGTTTTTACTTTCTATGCTTCCTTTCTCAATATGTACATGGGCATCAATACCGGTGCTCTCTTTTTGTGTTTGAACTAAAGGCTTCTGTATATCTTTTTGAGCAGCTGTTTCTATCCTGGCAGTGTCAACTTTGCTGCTGTCATCCTTTTTCCCCAGAACAAGATCAGTTCCTGTTACCTCTTTACCAAAAGTACTTCCTGCTTATTTTCGTTGTGATGCTTTCTCTTGTATGGGAGCTCTCAACTGATCAAGAGGCACTTTAAGTAACCTCTGACTTCTAAAAAAAAATAAAAATTTCATGTCCTTGACCTGCAACTTGGACTTGGTTGAATAAAAAACTTGGGATATATCATCCATGGAAATAAATAAATCATCAAAAATGTTTGGTTCATGTTCGAACCAAGCAATTGAAACAGAGGTAGTAAAATCATACGCCACTTTCCTTGGGTCGTATTGCCTCCCAGGAATTGTTGAAAACTTAAGATCAGAAATCTAACCAACTTCTTTCTCGGAATGAGCGAAACTATTGAGAGTATAATCACCACACTTTTCAAAAGAAGGTAAACTTGCATAAGCTTTCTTCTTTTCATTCAATTTCCTTCTTTGTTAGTTGATAAAAATATAAGACTATTAGATTGTCCAGGCATCTGGGGGAAGAATATGTAATGAAAATATACCAAAATATAACTCTAAGTGAATTTTTCTTCCCAGGCAATCTCGATAGAGGACAAGTAATCTTAGCCAAGGAAGTCTAGGGAAGGAAATTAGAAATGGTTTGGAAAATTGAGTATAGAAAATATATGAGACTACCAAACACTGAAGCTTCAAAATGTTCACACAAATTATGATACATACAGACAGATGGTTCACTGGAGTCCATTCCAACTAGCATGAGCTGGAGAATTGAAACAGAGGGTGTCTAAGATATAAGCACAAAAATGGAAAGGGGTGGAATTCCCTGAATTCTTGTCTTTTCTGTACTTTAGAATTCGATTGGCTATCTTATCAGACAAAATGACAGCCCAATCCATAATTTCAAAACTAACAATAGAATGAATTATCGAGACCATTTGAATAGAAAATCTAGCAGAGTTATCATTTCCGAACAACCTACACATCATCACTGCGGCATAACAATATGGAGGTGAGAGAGACTCCACAGAGTACATACTTGATGCCTCCTGCTTATGCTTCTCAGGGTTATTCCTCCATTCTTTGATTGGCTCTGCCTGGTTTGGATGTTCTACAGAATATTCCTTAAGGAAGTCTTTGTTGTAAATATTTTGCGGGTTGGGAAGATGGTACATTGCTTTAATATCTTCTTCCCTGAATGACCCGAAAACTGATCCAGAAGAAGAAACAAAAGTCCTGTTTTGAATGGTCACATTGTCAATGACCCATCTGATAACATCATAGTAGGGAAAAATGTTTGCCCGGGAAGAAACTCAGTGTAAAAATGAACTTGCTAATGCACTGAGTTGATTTTCAGAGTCAGAGTCTGAATCTTCTTCATCTGGAATAGTTGTCTTAGGCACAATAACCCTAGGTTTATCTTTTTCAATCAAATTGTATACATTCTCCCATGTCATCTTCCCTAGTCCTTGACAGGAGGTGTCTGTGGCTAGCTTGAGCCTTGTCGGTTTCTCCTTGGGCGGCATGGTTAATACAGGGGCTTTTGCAACAAAAGCAGCTTTAGATTTTCTGCTTCTCTTTGACATTTCAGTATCAGGAAAATTCTCTCTGTTTCTACGAATGAAAGGATTCGAAATTTTGTTCTGCAATTCAAATGAATGCCTTCAGCCGAAATAAAACATAATAATGAGAAAAACTATCCAAAGATTTTTTTATTTAATTACCATTTAATCTCCCCGTATTTACAACATAAATTTTCTCCAAGGGGTCACATTCACGCATTGAAAAAAAAATAACCCATGATCTTTTGTCTGATTTTCAATTAATGGTTTCGTACAATCAGAGATTGGTGCATGCTTGGAATAAATGTTAATATTCACTTTTGATTCTTTGCGATGCGATGAATAAATATAAATGCAAAGTAACAATCGCATCACAAGTCTTCAATGATGCGCAAAATAATATAACATAACTTATGCTGATTTTTCAATTGCGAAAATCGCATCGCAATTTATTTGAAAGGAAATGTGACAACGCTTTCTACCAAATCCCAATCGCATCGGAGATTTAAAATGGAATGGACCGTTTAATACTATATCTGAATGCAATTGCAATTGAGTGCAATCGCATCGGAATTTACAACGAAAGGAATGCAATGTTTAACTTTCTTCCGAAACGCAATTGCGATAAATCGCATCGCATCGGTCATAGATAGAAAAATGCAATACTTAATACTAATCCAAAATGTGATTGCGATTGAGCACAATTGCATTAGAACTTCTCAAAGAAAAAACAACTCTTTAAAAGAACTTCTTCGAATTTCCGATTGCGATTACTATTCATCTTAACATATTATTAAATATAAAGTCTTTCCAATATGTTCAAAATATGTTAAAAAGTCTTCTAACTTATCGGATCGGAAAGGTTTTTTTTTTTTTTTATAAAAGTTTGTACACTTTGTGAAAAAATTTGATATGCATCCTTTTATCCATGGATATTTTATTTCTAAAAAAAGGGACCTATTTTTAAATGGAGAGGGTTGTTGTACAGTACAACAGGAGGTAAAACCATCCATATGGACGTGATGGTTGTTCCAGGCCCCTTGGTTTTCAATCTACTTTTGGGGCGCAATTACAACTATGCCATGGGAGCGCTTGTCTCCTCCATTTTCCGTGTGGTCTATTTTCCACATGAAGGATGGATTGTGACCATTGGTCAGCTTTCGTTCTTTGGTCCTTATGTGGCAACTGGCCCGCCATCATCCCTGCCGGATATTTATCCGTCGATTGTGTCATCCCTGCCGCATGTCAATTATGTGGCTACCTATCCCATGCCCACATTCAGTGACAATTCCATTGTGCATCAGGTGCTGGGGGAATTGGGTCCCAACTTCCAAGATGTTTTTCTCCAATCAGATGTGGAACTCTTGGAAGCCATGAATTCTTATTCATCATGATGAGTTTTCTTCGGAGCACAGTTCGTTTTTCTTGTGTCAAGCTCCTTAAAAAATGAAACAAGGTCTGTCAGAGCAGAGTTCGTTTTCTTGTGTCAAGTTCCTTAAAAAATGAAACAAGGTCTGTCAGAGCATGGTTCATCTGCTTGTGTCAAGCTCCTTAAACCATGAAACAAGGTGTCCGGAGCATAGTTCGTTTTCTTGTGTCAAGCACGTTAAAAAATGAAACGAGGTGTTCCAAGGATAGTTTGTCTTCTGTATCATCTGAGGATAGTTATTTTAATGTGTCAACCTTGTTAAAACAATGAAACACTTTCCTGTTCAATTCGAGTCTTTGATAAGATCTTGTAAAATCCTAGTCGAGTCTTTCTCGTGATCTTGTAACTTGAACCTTCACTCCATCTACCTTTCATATGGATTGAAGCTTGGGGGGCATGTACCTAGAATTGAGTCACCATGCTAGGGGCATGCTTAATTTTTCAAGCATAGTTTGTTTCCGTTTCAAGCTTAGTAAAATGAGAAACCGGTTTCAAGCATAGTTTATCTTTGTTTCAAGCTTGTGTAAAAATGAAACCAACTTCAAGCAGAGTTTCCTGATTTCAAGCTTGTGTAAAAATGAAACCTTTCCCATTTTACCTCTTGTGATTGCCATTTTATCAACCTATTTTTCCAGATGAGCCTTGGTTTTCTTACTCCATCGTCACTATCTGCTTGGCCGATCATATGCCTTCACTTGGTTCTTTTACCCGTTCTCGAGGAACCGTTGCAATGAGTGGTCTTGTTAGACAGTCTCTTAACCTTTACTTGTTTTGAGCAGTTCCACCATTACCAGAACCAGTTGCTACCCTTTATACCACTCGTTCCTCCAAGAGGAGTTAACTTTCAGCTCTTTTCTGACTCTTGAAAATTGAAAATATTGCTGAGTCGCTTGTCATTTTGATCTCGTTAAATTGGCTGCGAAACGACATCTACCCAGTATACGTTTACCCCTTTTTTGGGCTGGGATAGATTATTTATGAAAAAGGAATACCCTAGCCTATCGCGACTAGGAGGTTCTCTCAAACACAATTTTCTACCTTTTCGTATCTAAGGGACTATTTATGAAAAGGGACTGTTGGAGTTTTCTTTTCCGCTGTCTTTTCAAACTCTCTAAACATGAAAATACGCCGATTTCTTCCTTTGTCAGACTCGTTAAAAACTGATGACATCGGACTCCGTCGTAATGACGTTGCTCGAGTTCCTCCTACCTAGGGCTCGTTAAATGTAATAGGTTGGATTTTTCTGGAGGACAAACTTATATGACAAGCATATGGTATCCTCTTCAAGCTTGTGTAAAAATAAAGAGGTACTCGCCAGAAATGGTGGGGGAAAAATGGAACCAGTATCATTGTTGTGTCGACAGTATGTCCCTCTTGAACATGGAACTTGTCTACATTCGTGTTGGGTTGGGGACATCTCATCTCGTTCTCTGCTTGCCTCTGGGGTTTGGCTAATCCCTTTTGACTTCTCATCTGCTCTTTTCCTTGTCATCATGCCCTCTGATATTTTGATGTCAAATACTGCCAAATCCACTTTCGTGCCACCGCTATGTTCAAGAGAAGTTGACCTCTGCAGTTTCAACCTTCCTCTAATTCTCATCTAATCATGATTCACAAATATTATGTTCCTCTATCTCGCGTCGATGATGTGGGGAACACTATGGCCCACCTTCGATCAAGGTTACTTCCTGTCGACTTCAACTCATTATCTAGGAAGCTAATCTAGAGACTCCCTTCCGGTACCTTGGAGCCTGCATGCCTCAATGGTAGGTTCTTCGCATTCGATGCAAGGTTTTCATCATTGGCCTTTGATCGGATGATTCTACGGGTGTTTGACGCCAGATCACTGTTCGCATTCCATGGATTGTGCCTATAGTACCTTGAGGGCCATTGTCATTATTGGTAGTTCCTCTCATGTTTGTTAACAACTTTCATCATTGGCTGGTAATCAGACGATGTTCTTGCATGTTCGACTTCAACTCACTTATTCACATGCTAGAACTTGTACTCTGTTCGGGTCGAGATGGAGCGCAAGACCCTGGGTTTTGTCTGATGATCTGAAATGTGTGAACAAAATATTTCTTATACAGAGATAGATAATAGGGGATTTTACTCGTTATTTCACCTTTACTAGAAAGGATGAAACCAGAAGCTTCTGGCCCTCTTACTGGCTCTGCCTAAAGAAATATGAAGTAAACACTAAAACGATCTGGCAATGAAATTATTTGTTTCTGTTTGAAAAGTATTCATTAACCAATTTTTATGTGTGAATAAGAAAGTTAAGGTATTCTGCAATGGAAGTAATGTGGTTTGAAATGGAACAAATGAGTTTTGATCACTGTATAAGTCTCATTGTGAAAAGTGGACTTATTAAAAATTATTGTTTAATGTAGTAAACTCTGGAAATAAGCAGCAAGAATGCACATCATAACAGTAAGCATTTGTTTAAGCAGTTCACCCCTCTCTTGGGCTACCTCTGCTGGGTCCAAAAGCCTCTAAATAGGATTTTCCCTCTTTTATTAATGCTTAAAATAAGTATTACACCATGAAGAAAGCCTCAAAAGGCGAAATTAGCTGAAAATTCAGAATCATAGTATTGGAAACAGTAAAAATTGACTATTCATTCACCTCAAACAGATGAACATAGCCCAATACAGTTGATCATTCACAAGGCCCTGGTGGCTCCACAAGCAATTCCGCTGATAAAACCACTGACAGAGTGCCCCGATGGATTTGCAACATGTTCCAACAGCTTCAAAATGCTTCAATACCCCCCAAAAAAAAAAAATTTCGTTCCAAAAGGACTTCCCTAGCCAAAGTTATGACCAGTACAAGTTTTTTCCCAATCAGGGCTAGAATACCTCCACTAATTATGGAAGACTGCAGTTAGTCCCGCTAAAATAGGGGTGGTGCTATATTTTAGGCACTCCACCATTTAATCCGCCAGTTAGAAGGTGCTTAGGAATAGGGCCACGGGACCGTGACCTTCAGAAATCGTTTGATCAACTATGAGTTTAAAATGGCATGTAATAATGTTACAACCATATATTTAAATCAACTCCGCACCTTCCGCCCTTTAACGTGACCACGACCCACGTTTGTTGACACGCCATTGGGTTAAACTCCCGGTTTCGAACCTGCGGTTGTATGGGAAGGGGCTGGCCCCGCCCAAACGAATTTAAAGTTTAAATACAAGTTCATTCCCAACGTTTAATAAGGAAAACTTGTAACCCAATGGTCGGGCCGCTTGGTTAGCTCCGCCCCGACCCGGGGTCGATCCTTGTCGCGCCATATAAAGTTTTATAACAACATTTCGTTTAACCTCGGGGCCACGTGGCGCCCTTTGATTGGCAGCCAGAGGAATATGCCGTAGAATATTCTGTGGAATATTCCTTGGAATATTCCCAAAATATTCTGTGGAATATTTTTTTAATTAAAAACTTTTATAAAGTCAAACTGGCCATTTTTTTACTTAAATTGGCAAAATTCAAAGATGAATAACTTTCTCATATAGCGTCGGTTTTTAGTGTCATTCACGGCTACAAGATCGTTTTTCCGAGCTCTTTCCTGTCGTTCTAGTTTGGATCAATTCTGAGCAACTATTTTTTTGAGCATTTTTCCATAAAGGACTTGATCACCTGATCATATGATGGAATCCAGGCTGTGAATTTTGTGGATTATCATGATTGGTTACATGACTCATTGATTGGATGGCTGCGACCATACCTGAGTCTATTTATTGATCCTCACTGGATGGCTGCGTCCATTCCTTGGATCTTGATTATTGTATACTCTATTATGGATGGCTTCGTCCACACCACACATCATGTATTTGAGATATCATTTGTACTTGTCTATGCAGTTTTTCCAATGACATTGTTTTCAGTTGGACATGTTCTCGTAAAGCACTTCACCCCTCTCTCTCTCTTAGGCCTCATGCTTTAGGGGGCATCTGTTACACAGTAATTTGTCACCGTCCCTGCAATCCCCTTTCCTGCACATTAGAGGGCCTATTCCATGTCCTGTGAGCAATGAAATGACCTGAAACCACTTTCATGGCATCCCCCTTGACAAGGAAAATCATTCCTCTGAAGACAGTTTCCTGTAAAAAGCCCTAAAAATAGACCTTTTGGCCTTGGCGCAACTAGCCAATTCAGCCCTCGCGCCAATGGGGGAAATCCACCAAAGAGGGCGCGCCAACTTGCACTCTGTCCCAGTGTATTACTCATGCCAAGCTTAATAAGGATTGTTTTTTAAAAATAAATGGCGGAAGTTTGATTCCAACCAACTCCTGAATGAGTCTCTAAAATGAGTTGGGAGGTTTGGCTCCAGATCTCCATGTAGGGGAAGTGGTTTTCCACGTATCATGGAAGCTTCCTTGAGGATAGGGCCAATCCCACCATTGTAGGGATCCCAAATCCCCTTCCACCATCTATATAAGCCTGCCATTTTCCCTTTGCAAGCTAGCTTGAATAGAGATGAATCAATAGTAAGGAGACTATCGTCAGACAACCGAAGAGAGAGAGAGACTTGTCCCATCCCGATGAGCTTCATCGAGACGTGCTCCGTTGTTGACCCGTAGAAGGAAGATCCAGGGTCAGAGCTTAGGTTTTATCTTCATTTTGTTGTGATTAATAATAAACGACTTCGATTATGGTTCCATTCATATGTTCATGTCTTATGTTATGAATTATATCTTCTCTGACTGGTATATGGTTGCATGTATTAGGTTTTATGCTTTTGTGTTGTTGTTTCTTCGTGTACGTGCAGGTGTTCGAACGTGCTAAGCGGGAGAATTGTGATCTGCCAAAGCGAAGGAAGGAAGCGCCATCTTCTCTCCAAGAAACGGTAGTGTGGGACTTAAGGTAGGCCTCTTGTCGCATCTTGGTCTTTTTTAACTAGGAACCTACGTCTTAGCATGACTCGGTTGTTGCTAGACCTGATCTAGGCTAGTAGGGATTGCCTCTGTCTGCAGAGGGGATTTACCTCTCCAACAGTAACCATCATGTACTCATGTATTTACGGTCCCCATTTGACCTTTCCTATGTGGCAGCATCATCGAGTCGCCCTTGTTTAGAGCATCCAAGTTGAGTCATCATCGCATCCATGGAGTCTATCCCGAGTCCCTTTGTATTCCGCTATAGTCCTCCATCGCTTGGTTCCTCTCTCGTGTCGCAAATTATGGCCTTCAGTCCTACTGTCCCCTATCCCATTTGATATTTTGTCAGTCACTGCTAGGTCATCAATGCCCTTCATTCTCTAGCAATGGAAGTCGCCTGTTCACTACTCAGTACCCCCCATTTCATCATCATCCCTGGTGTCAGTTTGTCAGTCGCTCTACTATTTTCTCTCATGCCTTAGTTGAGCATCCCTTATTGCCTCACCTATGGCAGACCTCCTTCTGTCGACATCATATCATTCATTCCAGAAGATAGTTCTAAAGGGTAGTGTACCTTGGTTCCAGCTTCCTCTCTTGTTCGGTGCCTCAGATCAGGCAAAGGGACTCCTTATTGCCCTTTGACTTGATTGTTTCTTAGCTCTAGCTCTTTATAGCATGATCGAGATCCGTATACTTGATGGTTCAATGATACAAAAGATGATATCGGTGATTCTTGGGTGTGTGTGAGATTTTTTCAGACCTCATGAGGGGGTGGCCCTTTAGGTAGCCCCCCACATGCCCGGATGACCTCTTCAGTACAAACTTCGATGCGGCTCCATAGATTTGATGATGTCGGCCTCAGTCGCTTGCAACTCCTTTTAGTTTGCATGTATCAGTGAGATTTTCAGAGCCCTTTCCTATTTACAGGGGAACTTTGGTTGTACTTATATCTCATGTACTCAGATATTATTGCATAATTCCTAGCTGTTATCCTAGGCACAATATGTATGTGGGATTCATTATCATGTTTTTTCCTGGCTCATGTTTATGCCAACATGTACTATATTGTTCAATCCCTTGTTTACTGGATGCATTATTCTTTTTACTTTGTCTCGGCGGGCATAAGTATGCCTCCCCCACCGCCTATAACACAGGTACTCACTCATAAAAGAGAGTTGTCACACCTGTAAGTCTCGCCTCCTCAGGATCTAGTCCTCTAGCACTTTGGTCTACCTTATATTTCTCTCTCTCTGACTTCCCCTTCGGTGTCTAGTGATTGAGTTCTTACAACGTACTTCGGTCATATGATTAGCTCCTAATGCTCGCACACTGGGGGGCAATCCGTTACACCATTTTTTGGTCATCTAACATGCTACTATTAGATGGACCTAAGTACACCATGTGGGTAAAATTGCTTTCACTATGAAAAAAAACTTAGTAAACCACATTTATTAAGTTGTTTATGGTCTAAACAGGAAACCCCATGAGGAAATATTAAATAAACCCACGTTTGTCTGATCTTCCTCAAGGAATAATTAGTTAAACAATAGTTTAATTAATATTCATGGTCATATTTAACACAAAACAGGAAAATTAATTAGATAAATTATTATTTATCTTATTATTTTCTTGGAATAATTATTTAAACCTATTTAAATAATATTCCTTGTTAAATCTAACTAAATCATTCATAAATAATTAAATAAATCATTATTTCTTTGATTATTACTTAACCACATCCTTAAAATAATAAATAAATCATTTATTTATTTATTATTTACAAATAAATGGATTTGACCCAGGTCAAATTCTTTTTCCCTCCAACAAATATAATAAAATATTCCATAAAATTTGGATCTAGAATTGGTTAATAATATTTTAATTATGCACCAATATCTAGACTAACTCAACATTTTGTTATAAATAGAAGGGTTTTTCCATTCATTCACTACCTTTTGTTGCCTAAAGATCACTCTAGATCTATACTTTTGGTCTGACTTTGTTCCACCATCATTGTCATATTTTGCTACCATTTTTCTTGTGAGCTCCCTTTGAGTTCCATTTTTGTCTATATTTTCTACACCATCAAGAGAGAGGGATTTTACATCTGAAGTGTTGAGGACTTACAAGAACCCATCCAATTGAGGAGGACTGGTAACATCTTTCCATGTTCTCCTCCCAGGTGTCATAAATACAAAAAATTCTTTAAAGCAATCTTGTCTTGTCTATTGGATGCATGGAGCAACTCTTCCTTTTATTTACTTCTTAATGTCTTTTGATGCATAGATCTAGATTTTTTCAACATTTATCTTGGTAAACTAATTGCATATCTAAAGATATTGGCAGCCATCTTTGTTGTTAGGGTTTTTGTTATGCGCGGCTAAGGTGAGCCTTTTTCATACGCTTGCGATTAAGATTCATACTAACATGGGCTCTCTTTAGGCCTATGTTCTTCACGTAATGTGCCTATACACAAGCTTCGTCTATTTATTTGGGCTTGAACAACATCACTTGCTCCCGCATATGACAGTGTGACCCACCAAATACTTGAGTAAATCTAGGTTTTTTGGGGAGATACCCAACATTATGGCCATCTTTATGAACTTTGTGGTGTACTCCTTCATGCTTTGGCCCAACTTTTGCCTAAAGTAGTGCAATCGGATTCACTAGTCCTATATGTAACCAATAGGGTAAAATTATGACTTAATGAGGGTTTTGAAATCCTCCCACTTTGTCACTAGATTCTCTCCCTCCAACCTCATGTGACTCTCCCACCAATTCAGGGCATGGCCCTCTAATTGCAGTTGTACAAATGAGATCTTTTGTCCTTCCTAAATTTTATGGATGCTACAATACACTTCCATTTGTTGCAACTAGTGATTCAACTTCAGAGTGTTGATATCACCATGGTACGGCTTGATGTCTACCTTTGCTTCCATTTTAAACAAGGGTTTTGATTAATTCATGGCACTCAAACTGGGTTGATATTTTCTAGGTTCTTTCTTTGGTTGGCTCTTTGTTTCTACCCAATATATTTATCTCCCTTCTTATTTTTCCTCTATATTTGAACCCCCATTTTCTTCAAATATCCCAAGGTTACTGCTCAGAGCCACCATGAGGATATTTAGATTACGATTTATGCTTTTGACTTATTTTTCCAATTGTGAAAATATCTCCTTTGCAGGATCACTAGGTTCATTCATAGATTCATCAGTTGTGATTAGGTTTTTATGATTTTTGGCCCTATTGATCTAGATCCCCTACAAATATCCAAAATATACCCAAAGAAAACTACTTTGATACCAATATGATTGGTAAATTGTCATGGATATTCCACTGGACAGTTTGTCACAATAGATCTGATAATATTATATTAAAAATACAAAATTCCACATCAAGCCCCACTAGCGCAACTAGTTGAGGATGAGCCTCGTTAGCAACGCGACCGAGGATCAAACCTCACTGGGGGTGGTTGTGCCCTATGCTAAGGGGAGGAGGCATGCTAAAAAATCCAGTCAGCTAAGGGTTGGTGTGACCTAGTCTAGATGTGATACCCTGGTGACTTTGACAGATTAGATGCCCATAGGTCACAACTCCTCAAGCCATAATTTAAGTCTAGATGATCGCAAACAATTTGATAAATAAACAAACAAAAAAAATATTAAATTCTACATTATTAAAATTTTATTATATTTCTAGATCTATAGATCTATTGTTAATATTGCATGCATGCAAATGAAAAATATTTAGAAAAAAGAGAATGACAAAATAAAAGATCACACACACATATAACACAAGATATGCTATGGGAAACCCTTTCGGGAGAAAAACCATGCTAGAAGGTGAGGTCGCTCTTCTCTCTTTCTTTGAATGGAAATATGGTTGGAAGTATAAAAAAACCCTTTGTGTGCTCTATCTCCTATCCCTCTTGGTTATTTTTTCTCATCTATAAAACAAATTCACTCGAAATAATGGAATCATTTTTGCTTTTAGTGGCCCAATTATAACATAGCTTGATAACCTACTAGTGATTAGGTTTGACGACATCAACTCTTAAACAGAGTTTCAATATAATCTCTTCTATAATATTTTACATCGTAATCACGTATTTAGTTACTTTTCCATGAATAAAGGCGGTTGACATGACATCCTCTCTAATTATGGTGGTGAAAATAGGAAGGTCAACTTCAGAGTGGCATAACTTTCGCATATAGACTTCGATTAGCATGATTCTTGCATTGTTGGAAAGGTCTTAATGTGTATAATAGCATGAGAAGGTGTAGCACTAAATTAGTAAATTTTTACCCCCATAAAACTTCATTTGATGCCTCAAAATGTTCCCAGAAGTTTTCAAACCATGTTTTTCCAAAATAGGTCCAACTAGTAAAAACGGTTTTGTAAGATAATTCCTCCACTTTTTCCACTCTAAAAGAATCGAGATGGATGAAAAAAAATATAATTCTCCAATTTAGATCAGTGATTTAATAAATATTTTCAGTAAAAAAATAAACTTCCTATATCCTATATAGTTTTCTACCCAAATTAATAATAACGGTATGAGTTATGGACTCATACACTACATAATTATTTCACAATTATGGTTGGCCTAATAAAACATCACAAACTTCAAGGGGATTGAAATCACACAATACCTCATCCATGAAAGGCTTAATGATGTAGGTTAGGCAACACTATTGATTAACGTGGAGATCTCACCCTTGGTGGAGCCATCCAATAGTGTATGGTTGCGGGTGTGGTGTTTTCAACAAGCCCAACTGCTTAATGACCTCTGCTAAGATGAGTTTATTTTGATTCCCACTATAAAAAATGAAATGTAGCAAAGCACCCTTCACTGAAATTTTTGAGTGGAAGAGACACTCAGCTTCCTCCAGATCTTCAGGATCACTTTGATTGACCTTGGTGCTGGAAATGGTGGTGTTTGGTTTTGCATCAATTATTTTCTTCCCCTTGTTAGGTTATGGCTCAAAGTTTGAACCTTCATTTGTGTAACACCCCACCCCACGTTTACCTACTTTTAGAACCTTTCAAGGTTAAACATGAGCTAAGAGTTACTATGCATGACCCAACATCAAAGTTATAATTATGGAAGTGGGGCCTAATATCCTAAAATTTACTATAACCTCCCGAAACATCTGATCACCCAGATTTCAAACAACATCCACTGATCAACCTTTCCTAGACTGGAACTGCCTTTTTCGCCTACTTCATGTTGGACATTGGATAAACCAACGCTCCCCGTGTGTTTCGTGACATGGACTAACCGCATTTCATGGATCCTTATCTCTGGTGATGCGATCGTTGACTAACACCTGCGGGTTTTGGTCTAACAACAATTGTGATTCTCAACAAGTGGTATTAGAGCGTAGGTCATGAGTTCGATACACACCTAGCTTGCATTGGGGGGGAGATTGTTGGACATTGGATAAACCAATGCTCCCCATGTGTTTCGCGACATGGACTAACCACCTTTCGTGGATTCTTATCTCTGGTGATGCAATCGTTGACAAACACCTGTGGGTTTTGGTCTAACGACAATCGTGATTCCCAACACTTCACAGCCTAGCCACATGCATGCAGACTAGTGCATGCGACCAGAAGGCTCCAACTGTATGCACAAGGAATCTTCCATGTGGATACAAATGAAAATCCCCAATTATGGGAATGCAACCAGGGACTTCCATATTCTTAGGCTAGTATTCAAGCCATTGCCTAGATCTTCCCAAAACTCTGTCATCCAACTACTGGAACCTATGGAATCAATTTCCAGGCTCTAATCATACTCAAACTTAAAAACACACAACAATCATTTATGTAAACACTTTGTAGGTAAAGTATTTGTAGCTCATGAATGCATATTTGTTCACGAATTCAATAAGTTCACCATAGAATCATCAATAAGGCTTGTTTCCCTCTATTACTAGTTGCAATAACAAAAATTAGCTCATGCATTCATATAAGATAACTAAGAGCCCATCAAACCATGGAATGGATCCATAACAAGAGCACATAATATAATAAGAAATATACCATGCATATAACTAGCATTTAACCATAATAGAACCATGAAAAACTAGTCATAAAATAAGAACTTTTTCTTATTAATCTAAAAAAGAATCAACACATAGTAACATTTGCAAATGCCAACCAAGTTAGGTACTTCCATGTACCACCCGACCATAGATTGGGCTTAACAAAATCTTTCTTTCAACCAATCACCCTCGTGCCACATTGCAAGCATGAATGTGGGATCTCATGGGATAAACCAAATATAACCAAAAAGGGACTCCAAAGGTTAAACCACCTCCACCCTCAAGCCGCAGTGATCTCACCTAAACTGGTCCAAAGATCACCAAACTAACACAAGCTTAGATGCCTCATAATTTCTTCACCATAGCAAGAGGAATTTTCCTATATCCACCCACCTGTCAAGGGCTTCCCAGAGAAAACCATCTCCACCCCCAAAACTTGGTATTTTCCTGAGACCACCTCACCCAGATCCAAAATATTCCAACAATCCAAAGCTCAACCAAAAATTAATCCCAACACGCCATGATTATCCAGGAAATGGAAAGGAAAATATGAACACATTGTCAATCTAATAAATCCCATGCCAATGACAGAAAAATAATCATGTAAACCAAATGCATGCACAATGCATTCAAATCCCAAAAAGGAAGTCATGCATGCAACATGTTACCTGCAAAATCCTCTCATTGTAGCTTCTCTTCCAATACTCTCCTTACGCTCCTTTTATTTTCCTTGTTTTTCCTTTGCTTGTTTTCTTGCTTATGTCCAAGTTATTTCTTCTCTTCTTATAGTACTCTCTCTCTCCAAAATTTCCAAGAGATTAACCAAGAGTGATCAAGAATGTATGATCCAACGAGTAACTAAGAGAGTCATAGAATGTTCTCCCTCCCCTTTTATTTTATTTTCCTTAATTTTCCCTTGCATGCATGTTCTTGTCTCTTCATCTTCCATTTCTCCTATTTTCCTTTAATTATTTAATTAATTCCCATTTATTTTCCTTTTCCATTTGTCAATGCAAATTCCAATTTCCATAGCCAATAATTAACCACAAGTGATGCCCAATGTGATGTTTTTCCCCTCCATTCAACTTGGAATATGTGTCCCATGACATTGGTCATATTTTTCCTTTATAATGTCCTTCCATTTGCATGGAAAATCAACTCAGGGATGTTACAGTCTGACTCTTAAACTTTTGGCTTGGCCATAAGTGACTGCTTTGCACAACATTCATTTTTGTTGTAACTGGGGCTCTTGTGGAACTCGCACCACTTTCCTATTTATTTATTTATCTTCCTGTTACTATTCTTTGTCTATGGATTCGATGGATTGTCCTAGGTTGTTCCACCATGGCTAAGTCCTTTGTTATGAGGCTTGAGGGTGCCCTTGCCCTGCTTCAGATTCACAAATCCAAAGTCTCGTTTCTTCTGCTTAATTTTTTCCTCGATTTTGACAGCATATTAGTATGCTACACCAAGCGAGGAGATGTCCATGAACTCCATTTCTACCTTAATGTATTTGTGCAGACAACCATTGTACTTAGGCACTAGGTGTCACTCATATTCCTTGATGCCCAGCTTGGTGTGTAAGCTATGAAAGATATTCATGAACTCTGGAACTTCTTAGTCCCTTTCATGTTGTGGTGTGCTCCATTTTATGTACTTGTATTCATACCTTCCAACGAGGTAATATTGTTCCTTAACAACATCTCATAAAGATTTCCAAGGGTGTGCGACTGAAAATAGTGGGGATTCCTCCCTGGCCCTTTCTTCACAGTAAGTTTTCCACGAATCCTTGACTTTAGGGGGTGACCTTTAGGAGTGAAAAAATAATCATTTATCTATTGAAAAAATTATGGACTGAAAAATATCCTTCCAAAAGATTTAACATTTTATCTAGAGCATATGCATCTATCTGGCCTTCATATATATGAATATCAAAATTAACTTGTACCTTAAAGGGGGTGGTAGCTCCAAAGTGGTTGCTATATGAAGATGTGTTGCCTATTGGTATTTGTTGAAGGATCTGGGAAAAAATATCTTTCATCTATTCCTTTGTTACTCGAGCACTTCTTCGAGCAACAATATGATAGGATATCCTTCTCCCTCGTCTTTATTTTCTTCTACCATGAGAGGTCATTGGGTTCAGTGAGGCTGGTCTCGCAAGGGCTCAAGTGATTCAAGTCCCTACTCCTGATACCACAATCTTGTTAAGGACATGCATGGAAAAATAGAGAAAGAAAAAACTACTCTAATAACACTGATATGAATTTAAGAAGGGAACGAAATAAAATACAAATTTAAAATCAAACACAGAGATACAGTGAAACTAAAATTCATTTAATAAATATAAATTTTGAAACTAGTTACACACAGAATGAAATAAAACTAGCTCGAATACTGGTAGCTTATCTCTAAGAAGAGAAGTGGCATCTACGTGCCTTCCTGAACTATGTTACAATGAGACTCAAAGGAATTTTTATCGTGAATAAATAATGAAAAACCATAAGCATTCAAAACCATAACCCTATGAGATGAAGCATCAAAGTCTTATGGGCCCCAATGGGGTAAGTTGGAACGTCAACTTCTCGAGGTCATAAATTTGGCATATGATCTTCATTTTGCGCACATCGTAGTCTATTAGAAATGAACATCCGAGAAGAACAAATTTTTATTGCATGCATCAGATAAGCACTTACATTTTTCTAGTTTCCTCAAAAATCATTTAGGGCCTCAAAACAACTATGGAAGTTCATGACATAAAAACTACCAAAAATATAAAACTTCCAAAATAGGAAATTGTGTTGTGAGCCAAGTGGAATAGGTAGGTGGAAACCAATATCCACCTGAATCAAGCTAGTAGCTCATCTCACTATAATGATGTAAATCTCAATAGAACATAGGAATTTGATCCAACAACAAAGTTATGAAGTGGATAGTTTGAGGCAACAATTGTAGAATGTGCAAATCACTTAGCAAGAAGGAGATTTCTCAACATTGTCTCCTACATCTTCATCCAATTCAACGTTCCCTTGCCCTATATACTTTCCCTAATTGAACCCAATATCATCTTTGGATAATGTAGTTGCTTTGGATCAATGTAATGACATTAATTTACTATAAACCATGTATGTTGGAAAATTGTTTTAAGTTTTTGAGTGTTTACTATAGGGGATACACCTATAGGAATCCATATTGTTTTTTAGTAAAACATTATTCTAAGAAACTAGTCAAATATAGAATTCTCATATGAAAACTTTGGGAAAATTCGATATTATAGGTTTTAGAATGTAACTTTAATGTGGTTACATACAGATTATGCTAATACAATTTACATGTTACTATTAAAAAAACATACACTTATATATTTTATAAAGGGATATTATAAAAACAATATCTAAAATCAGAAAGCACCCAGATTAGGTGAAATATTATGAAACAATGTGCAAAACACAAAATGGAAACTAGCAATGGAAGGTTTTCTCAAACTTCTAAAAAAAATGTTTTCATTTTATTTAGAATCATAGGAACATTTTCAAAAGGATATTATTATCTCTATCACTCATACTCAAGATAATAATTATGTTATTAGTAATTGTGCTAACCAATTAGTGGTTCTTGAGTCAACTAAAATTTAAACAATACATACAGGGGATGAAAAATAATATGGCAAATAATTTGCAATTAAGCCCTAGAGACTATGTTGTTGTCTCATAATTCACTATAAAACTTTATTTTGTGATTATTGTGACATGGTTCTAGGATCATGCTATATGGAATCACTAGGGATACTCATCTTAAACATGAAGAAGAAATTTTTAACATTTTCCTATAAGAAGAAAATTATCACATTACAAGTCACTAAATCGAAGCTAGATTCAATAACCCCATAATACCTTAAATATGTCTCAAAGTTAATCCTTCAAGAAAATAAAAATTTAGTGCAAAATATGCAAAAAGAAGTATACAAAATTATCTCGGACATAAAAGAAGAAAATTTTCACCTCAAGGACCATAGTGAAAAAATACTTATGCAAACTAAGAAGCTTATGAAGGATAAAAAGCCATTGGAAAAAAATTCCAATGACTTATCTAAAGGGAAGCACCAAAATATTCAAATGTGATAATACAAGTTGCAAAGAAAGGAACAAATACTGATCAAGTTAATATTACAACTTGGGAAGATGCCAAACTAGTTGCAGCGAAAGCATACTCAGATGTTGGAGTTGTAGGTTTTAACCCTGTATAGAAATTACCTTCAAACGAATTCTTTAAAATAGAAAATAAAAAATGGCGAGAGCATAAAACATACACACACACACACACACACAGATATTTTCCCTTGGATCCCAAAACCGAGACAACCATATTGGTTTTTCATTATATTCCTTTCAATGTTACAATACATATATATAGATTTCGAAGCATTCATAAACCCCGATCCATTAACACTGGATTAGAACATAGCAGTAGTTTCCTTGACCAGATCTACAAAATACCATGGATAGAAATCCATCATGCCCAAAACCATGAGCAAGACCCATGCACAAAACCATAGGTAGGTCCACCCACCTAATTTAGGGCCCAAATTGGGACACCCCCCCCCGGCCGCCCCCCCATGCGAGTAGTCATGGAAATAATATAACACACAACCAACAGGAGTACAAACAATAGAAATTATGAGTATACTTACTAATAAAAATGTAGCAATTAATAATGTAACATCAGTGCATGAAGAAAATAAAAATCCAAAATCAAATCAAAGAAACGCTACAAAGGAACCTTATTGACATCCTAATAACAAGAGTAGACACATTGACTAGTCACTTTATCAAAATCACTCATAAGGGAAACAGTTAAACTATTTTATGAAGAATATTGACCAGTGTCATCAAGTCTTGTGATAAAAATTCATCTTGGGAAGACTATAAACAACATGTTTCGCAAATAATTGAATTAGGATGGTTAGTTCATGTTATATTTCAAATATTCTCCTCGGTGCTTAGAATTTCACATCATCTTGTATCATCAAGTTCCATGACAACATAAAAAAACAGAGAATAAGATGAAAATATTACAAGTGTATGTAAACCCTTTTCATAAATACACTTTGAATAAAATTCATTCCTAAGGGGAAAGTAATGTTATGAACACAAATAACATAAATATATATAAAATAATATAACTAATAAATAATAATATTTAAAAAATATTATAATGAAAAAAAGTGTGTTATAAAAAATACGTGACTATTAATGAAAGGGCACTCCCACCTAGGTATATATACATAGCTCTCAATTGTAATCATATCATATCATATCATTTTTACTCATACATTTATATATATTATTATTTATCATAATGGATGCTTTCATATTCCAAATATTTTGGATATCTTATTCGTGAGCCAAATTTGGACACCACAATAATCCAAAAAACATGGACCATTCTTGAAGATTAAATATTTGTCTTCCTTTGATTCAAATATGAAGATATAGAACCCTTATCATAAATATATCAAACATTTATCCTTTGATCATAAGATACTAATTATTTTTTATCTTATATTCCATTAATCAAGGGAATAGCCAAATTGTTGTAAATTAGCCCATAAGACACATTTCTACAAGAATCATGTACATTTGCTAATAAAAGGATGGGACAAACTACACTAAAGGAATATTTTCAACTCTCTTGAAGAACTAGGTTGGACGTGATTTTGCATATTTATTGGAAGCATATATATTATGCGTTAGAAGGCCATTGCTTCAACATCTAGAGGGAGAAGACAACCCTCACCATAAGCTATATCCATAACCAAATTCAATCCTTTAGAAATGTGTATTCACTAGGGTTTTCAAGTCATCGATCCCAAACTAAGGCATAAAAATTTATGAAGGATTTTAGGCAATAATGAAAATCTATTATTAATTCATTTGATTAAATATATTCCATAATAAAGGTGAAACTATGTATACATAATAAACCTCTCATGTTTTTCATGTTTCCAAAGTGCAAGTACTATTATCTCCTTCATAAAATTTATTTCAAGTTATTGTAAATATTTCTCTACATTTTTAAAAGTAAAAGTTATCAAACATAAAAAAAAAAAATGCATTTCAAATAAGTTGTGAACACAAATCGCCACCTTCCCTTTTAGAGATAGTTATAGTTTTTAGAAATACGAAACTTAAAATATCACAAGGGACCATTGGCTTGGATGGATGAAGATGATAAGTGAAAAAATATTCCCACGACTATATCATCAACAAGTTGGTCAAGTCCACGAAAAATAGTTAACATTTAGCTAAACGTCATCAACAATTTGGTTAGCTTCATAATGAATAATTCAATTCTTTACTAAAAGAAAAATTTTGCATAGTTTGTTTGGTATTATGTCTACAATCTATTGATTGTATACTCTACTTCAACAATCCCTACCATAATATGCCACAAATATAACTAAAAACTTGCCCTTAAAAAATGAGGTAAAGAGTGAATACAAAGGTCATCAACATGCACACCATGTTATTGAATCAAACACGATAAACAAATAATGAATTTTTATGCTTCCACTCCAACAAAGTAACACTTACAAAAAATACTATCGAGAATGAGCAACACCACATCAAATAAGCAAAACACAAAGGTGACATTAGTAAACATATATAGGTTAAAGAAAAAATCACTTTTGGATTTTACGACACCTATCATTTGACACATATTCCATGCTAAAATAGCCCAAAATTTTCACAATCAGGTCAATATTTGTCAATTATAAACATATGTACTACTTGTGAGGCATCATACCTAAAACCTGGACTACCAAATTCAAGGTGGTCATATTTGTTGTCAATATTATAAGGAAACAACTTGCTATTACTTCTACCAATAGATTAATGTGGACCTTAAGTAGTAATACTCCATATTTCCAATAATTACTTAGGTTGAATAAATCTTGATAAGATGAGTCAATGTAATATTACAAGTTAGCCATGCCCAAGTTGGAAAATGTAAATATACTTAGAAAAAAGTTAGTCTCAATATTGTTAAAATCACAAGTTACCTCTTGTACCACCAAGAAGATATAGACATATTGGATGTACAAAGTGTTTGGAATGTGTTATATTCTTTGCATAAATATGTTAATTCACTTACGATGTGCTAGGTGCACCGATAGGCCCTCCTTTCCCAATGGTTTTAGGTGGGACCACAGGGATTATTAAGAAAAGAAAAGAAAAGGGTGGATATTTTTGGTCCATTTTTTTGGTCTATTAATTAGTGGTTTTGATCCCATTATAATGTAATTATGGGTTAAGGAATCTGATCCAAGTAAATAGATCATCATTTTTTCTGCCACAAGATCCTATATATTATATTGTAAAAGATGAATTTCATAAAATTGGAGTTATAGGTATAGCACTAAAAATATGCTGATTTTGGAAACTAATTGTTTCCAAGGTAGAATATCGAGGTGTGCACCTATTATTTTTACTTTAATTTTTTTATTAAGAATCTATGTGTGCATTTCTTTACTATAAAGGATTGAAACTTAAATTTGGCGTTAGAGAACAATTATCATATTTAGGGGGGTGGATTTGTTTCTAAGGGTTCTATTATCTTGGGTTTGTGATAAACTTGATTACGGTAGGACATATATGGTGGTGATTCTTTTGCCATGAGAGAATGGTGAGTTGTTAAAAATTTGAGATCAATACATTTAATGGGCAAACCTTTGAGCTATTGAAGCGATGGAGGAACCTTTGGTAGATAGAGAATAGTCAATCATTGTGGATCTTGGTACTGCACCTATAGGTATGTCGATGAAAGACTAGAATAAGTTGGAAAGGAAGACAAAATGTACAATCTGGTTATGTCATTCAAATTCAATGTCATTCAATGTCTCGGAAGAACCTACAACCAAGGGATTATGGGATAATTAAGGGACTTTGTATCAGTCTAAGTCCCCAATAAAAAAACTTTGCCTTCAAAAGAAGTTGTACCTCCTAAGGAACAATGATGGAGAATAAGTGACATAGCATCTAAATGCCTCCATTACCATGGTAAGTCAATTTTTTCCTGTTGCTATTAAAATTATAGGCTAAGATAATTACATATAGTTTACTATGTTTCTTTTCCAGATTATGGGACAGTTTGTTTTTAGGAATTAGAAGTAATGCAACCACTTTAAATTTTGATTATGTGGTGTCATTATGTTGTTGAAATTAATGATGTGGAAAACCAAGATAGTTAGAGCATAGATACCTTATTTGTTAGATGACATTCTCTGGATAGAAATAAAAATAAGTATTTGAGTGGGAAAACTAAATCTAGAAGTAGATCTAAATCTTGAGAAAAACCTTAAGGAAATGTTGGAAATGTTGTCAATTTGGGTATTACAAGAAGGATTTTATATTTAAAATTGTTGATAAAGGGAAGGCACTTGTTGATGTTCCTTCCATGAAATGGAAAACCTCCTTAGAGGGAGGAAGGGATGTGTACTTGGCTTCTTTTAGTGCACATGCATATCGCAATTTATGGTTGATTGACTAATGCTTATTTTCATGACTTCCCATGAGGAGTGGTTTTGTGAATATGAAAAGTATTATTGAGATGATGTTTTCCAATAAGAGGAATCAATAGCTAGAATCACAAGATGTGGTAAATTCAAGTTTTTGCCAAAGGATGGAAGGACTAGAACACTACCTAGGGTTTTTCACATTCCAGAGCTAGTTATATACTTGATATGTACATGTAAGTAATATGAGTAGTGTGGGTGAACATCTTGTGTTTGAAAGGGAAAGTTGAAAAATGGTTTGATGAGAAATGGTTTCGTTGAAGGGAGTCCATACTAGAGCTCTATACAAGCTATTGGGAAGCATTATCGCTGATGGTCGTGACAAACTTGTTATTCCTGAGGGTGGAAATGAAGAATATACAACTCCTATTTTTTCTGGATAAAATATAATGTTATGGCATAAAAGGCTAGAACATATTGGAGAGAAGGGCCTTGACCATTACATGGTAAAGGTATGCTTGAAGGTACATCTAATTACACACTAATTCTAATTTCTGGGAATTTTGCATAAATGGTAAACAAAATCAGTGATATTCTCATCTAATTCTACAATAACAAATGGAATCTTAGATTTAGTGCATGGTGATGTGTTTGGACATATGTTTATTTTGTCATTAGGTAAATATGTGTACCATGTTTCATTCATAAATGATTTATCGAGGAATACAAGGATTTATTTCCTCGTAAATAAATCTAAATTCTTTGGTAAATTTAAAGAGTTTAAGGCTCTTGTGGAGAATAAAATAAATTATTTGAGGATCGATAATGTTGAAGAGTTATGTGGAAATGAATTTAATTGGTTTTGTAAGAAGTGAAATATAACAAGGCATAAGGCTACTTTATACACACCTCAACAAAATGGGGTTGCAAAAATGATGAATGGTGTTGGAATCTAAGGTATTATTGGTTCATCACACCATTGGAGCTTCTAAGATAGTTAGTTGAAGGATCAAAAAAATAGAGGATCGACTAACAAGAAAAAAATCACTTGAGTAATCAACTATACTTGAGGGTCAATCAATGGAACAATTGATTGTATGATCGATTGAATGGTAAATTCAAATTAGGCATTCATTTGGTTGATGAAAGATGAGTCAACAAGAATAGTAAACTAGCTTATGAAACATAAATTAATCCATCGAAACGATTAGAATAGTTAATGCTTGTTTGTGGACTCAATCTTCTACAATCCAAGGAAATTTGTTAGATTTAGGAATTATAAGTGAAGAACCATATAGGTTAGATACAGATGAATTGAATGAGTCATAATTGATTGTATGGTGATGAATTATCTCAGTATCATGCATTGTGATGCTTTTATTACAATTTTTTTTGCTCAAGTGTTAGAACCCATAATCTTTGGATTCAATTGTTCTTCTATGTATTTCTTTTAGACATAGTTTTTTGTTATTTTTCAGGTTCTTTCTAAAGCATATGATCAAAGCTATTGGTTTTGGCCTAGCCTTGTTATATTCAAACCATGTTGAGATGGATCTTGTAGTTATTGACTTTAGGTTGATTGATTTTGTTATCACAAAATTAGACCTGATAGGCTGTTAATCAAATCAATCTCATGTAAATGTTTAAAACCAATATTTCGCTTGAGGCTTAGCCTCCTCAATCTGAGAGGGCTCTCTCAAGGGTTAATGATTTTTGATAGAAATATAGATGGCTAACTCTATGCAGGGTATTAATTAGATAAATGATAGATATTGGTTGCAAATCACGTCAGCAAGTGCACATTGGGCTTATGGAGTCAAAATAGTTTCAGTAAAACCAAAAAATCTACTTAGCATGGAAGTCAAGGCATATTAGAGTTCTAGTCAAGAGATACACATGTGAAACATCAAAAAACATAGTCAGTTTGTCTATATAGGAAGTCAGAGAATCAAAGATGAATTATGAGTAGCATAAACAAACACCACTTCCATAGGATAGTAATAAGATGCAATCAGAACAAGAACACACTATAACCCTTTTTGAATCTCAAGTTGGATAAGTAGAAATCTCTGTATTAAGCTGAAAAACAGTCGCTTACAATAAACACAGTCTCTTGCTAAAAAATGTCCAACCCTTACCATATTCGACTTATTGATCTTTTATATATCATTTACAACATAAGATAACCTTATCTACAGCTAGATACATCAAACTCCTGACTCTTGACACCTTGCCTAACCATATGACATGGTATTTATTGCAAAAGGACAACTAATCCACTAAATAGTCCTATTACAAATAGGATTCAAACTCTTAATCACCTATCCATAACAACCTTATCTTAATTAGATTACATTATTTTCCAAATATATTAACACCTGGTTGAATCTAGATAATTGGATCCAAATCTTAATGACCATAATGCTGACCTCCATCAAAGTAGGAAACAATCCCCTGTTTTCTAGGCATAGGGTCCTTTGCACTCTTGAGACACTCTGACCATCATAAACTCATAATTTCGAGATTATTTGCTGTTAGAAACTGAAGTAACACCTGACCAAAATCCTCCCTAAGTTCCAGCTGTCCAAAACCATCATCAAAATGTTCAAATGAGCTAAAATGGACATGCGCTACAAAAACAACACAGTTTTGTAGCGCTTTTCGTAGCGCAGCTCTTTTACCCTTTTTCCTCCAAAATTTTGATTCCTTTCCTCCAAGATTATCTTCATTATATTTTAATACAACCTTCCTAGAAATTTCAAGTAGTAATTCACACTTTTTCCCTTCAAAAATTTATGAGAAAGAGTGAAAAAAGCTACTACAACAGTTTCGTAGCACTTTTCAGTCTTTTTACACTGTTTGCACTACGAAACTGCTGAGTGAGCAGTTTTGTCCAATTTTTTTCAAAATGAAAACCATAAATGTGCCAAAATTCAAAATAACACTGGTTTCATCAAATCAAAAAGACATATGAACTAAAAAACATATTTTTCATGAGGTTCCTTCTTAATTTTCACTTGATTTAGCTTTTGACTTTTTAATGATTGTCATTCTGCACCTTTGTTCTTTAACTCATCTTGAGTCAATTTTAGCTGCTACTCCAAGTCCTCCACCTGATCTCTAAGTCTTATATTACTGGCTCTCAAGTGAGTATTGATTACTCTGACAAATTTAGCTTCCTTGATGGCTAGAACTGTCCATGTGAAAAATTGTTCTGCATTGCTTGGGGTTTCAGACCTAGAACCAGTTTGACCTTCCCACAGTGTCTTCATTCTTTTGAACTCTGTTTTCTCAATACTGTGCTTTCTGGCCTCTTTCTCATCACAACAATTTCTTGGTTTGCTAACCTCAATTTCTCTTCAAGATGTTGACACTCTGTCATTTCTTCTTTTCCCTTCTTTGTTTTGTTGGTTGCATGCTCTATTGTAGGTGATGAAAGATCAACCACTTCTTTAGGTGCTTTTATTGTTTCAATAGTTTCTTGAATTTACTTACTTCCTTCCTTGAGTTTCTTAGCATGCCTAGATAAAGGTTTCCTTGCTTGAACGATGAAGGCTGCATTTTCACCCTCAAAATCAAGCTTCTTTGCAGACTTAGTCTTTTTCTGTTTGTGTTCATATTCTCCAATGAAGTCAGCTTGCACAACGGGTGTCTCCTCTATATCAATTGCATGAAGGATGTAATCTAAATTTCCCTTAATTACTGGGCTATCCTCTGAAACTGAAACAACTGTCTTTCATTTTGATTCCATTGCTTGGCTTCTTATCACTCTCTTGATTTCCTGCTTGCTAGCAACTTTTCTCTATTTTGCTTCTTTGACTCTGTAGGTGATGGATTTGATGTGTCAATAATTTGTATCTGCTCTGTCCTTTTCTCAACCTGTTTCCTTGGCTTCAGTTTTACAAATTCCTTTGGTTTTGCAACCACAAGTTGACTAGACTCTGCTACTGGTGGTGAAGGAGTTCCTTTAGTTTTAGGGTTTCTAGCAGGAGTTAAGGTTTCCAACTCAAAACCATTCATAAAGAAAAAGGATGACCAATACCTGCCTATCTTCTGAAGCTAATTCAAAATAAACAACTTCATCAAACCATGATGAAACAAGGATGTTTCACAACCTTCATATTTGGCTTGTACTTTATCAACCATTTTAGCAAGACTCCTATGCAGGTAAAAGGGAAAATCAAATGAAATTTTACCTGTGAAATGCAGAAGCAGCTTGAAATGATATGTGTAGACCTTATGATATCTTCCTTCACATATAAAATATATCTGGATGTTGAGCAGCAACTTTGCATAGGTGTCTTTGATGCAGCCTCTAGGGATTACATTATTGAGGTCCATATATGCATACTCAGGTTTCATGAATTCTTTGCATGGCTTCATATCAAATTTGAAACATTTAAACCAAGTCTCTTAACCCCTTGGTATCTCTATCACAGTAGCAATAATCTCTAGTGTAATTGGCACATTTAGCATCCCAACCTTGGTAGTTGTTCCATTGAAGTGCAAGGAAAATTCTTTAGACACCTATATGTGGCAACCCTGCAGCTTTTCACAAAATTGAAGACAATCTACTATGTTGAATGCCTCCATCACTGTTGGGTCTTCAACTATGGCCTTCATATTTTCAGGCTCATATCTTAAGCAGTGTCCCCCTCTGTGGACTTTCTTTTCCTCTGCCATGCTTCTTAGAAAAACCTGTAAGCTTTGCTTGAAAATCTGAAACAACCTCGCTTGATTATATGAAACAACCTCTGATGCAGGAGCATCAAGGCCAATTTTCATTTTTAAATATGTAATAAAGGGGGGTGTGACATTTTAATTATTTTATTAATTAATTTGTTATTTTTAAATAAAATGGGAGATAAATTATAAAAGTGAGGATTTTGTAAATATTCTTTTATTAATTAAAAGAATATGAGAGAAAATAGAATTAGGTAGAAAAATTAGGGAGTAGGAATTCTATGTACGGGACTTTGTTGAGTCCACGCCTAAAATGAATTTAAATTAGATTTAGTTGAGGATTAGGTGGAGAGATTTTTGGAGTGAATTAAATTCATTATTTATGTATAAATATGAGTGGTTTTTGTGAGGAGAACACACTGGAATAGTTGAAGAGCTGAGATAGTTAAGAGGGGAGTGAGTGAGGAGTGGTTTAAAGGGAAAAGAGCCAAGAGGCCGCCCAATGTAAAATCTGGCCACAGAATTTTAATATAGTTAAGGGAGTTGATTTGTATGGCTCTTTTCACCTCCACGTACATTTTAAAAGAATGTTTTTCATGATTTTATTATAGAAGATTTGAGCATTCTCCGGGTTCGTAAAAGAATTGTGTTCTTATATGCGGGATCTGCTTTCTAGAAGAATTCCTGCATCAATTTTGGTATCAGAGCTGTTAAGATGCCTGTTTTGTATATATATATGTGCATAGATTGTGTGTGCACTGTGGGAAACTAATTTGCATGCAGGAGCCAAATGGAAATGGGAGGAGATTGTCCATAAATGTGGACGTATTGGAAGAGCGCCATGAATTTGTGACATCTCACATGGATTGATTGATTGCAGTAATCGCTATTGGTTTAGTGCGTTGAAGCCACAAGACATAATCCTATGCAGAACTAAATTCTGTATAGCCCATAGTGCGTGGAGATTATACAAATATCAAACCCAGCGTTTTGAGTTAAAAGACTGCGTTGAAAGGATTAAGCCAGCGTTGAATGGAATTCAATCAACGTAATGACCAGTGGTAACCAGTGGCATGAATTTTCAGAAGTAGCAAAGGTAATGCGTGGTTAAAACTTGTGAATGACTGTGTTTGATTGTACGCTGAGTAGCAGAATCGATTAGAATGGATTAAAATCAATTAAATAATTTAGATTGGGTTTTTGATTGCTGATTCACGGTGGCAGAGCAGGTGTCTCACTTTCTTAGATTCGGTTGGGTATATCTGCTATGTTAAATTGAAACACAATTGATCCTCATTTATTGAATTACATGTGCGAAGGTTTCATTGAAAATCGATGAGTTTGTAATAAGAATTGTTGAGTTTTTTTATAAAGGGCGCAAGTCAACTTCTTCTGAGTTGAACCTGGAAAAGTGTTGAATTATCACGTTAAAGAATTGTAGGAAGTATAGTCTGATGAAGTTGAGAATTGCAACGTTGAAGAATTTTGCCTTAAGTATCCGTGTACAGACTTTGTGTATAAAGTCAATGAAGCAATGGAAAGAGGCGTAGTCATCTGTGGATGTTTTTCGTTCAAGAATTGTCTTTTCAGATCGCTACAGAACGAGATGTGATTTCCAATTGCAGGTTACAGCGTTGGAATGCTTCTTACCTTAAATTGGTGGAGAACTGAATTGGTTGAGCCAAATGCGTCAAGGGCAAGTTTAATTCCAAGCTCAACTGAAGCCGATTTATCAGAATAAGCCATACTTGACAGAGGCGATTTAAATTCTGTTGAATCGAATAAGAGGTTTGTTGTAACCAGCGTCAAGGTGTTCAGAAGTTGTGGGTTTCTTGTAATGCTATATTTGGCGGATCGTTGAAGTCTGAGCACAATGAATATCCATTGATTGGATGGACAGAAAACTTAGAGTCAAAGATTTGGCTGGGATTTAATTATGGTTCTGTTGTGTATTAAAAGGATCCATTAAAAGCGATGAAAGGTATTGGCAATTTTTTTTTAAAGAAAAGTTGAAATATGATATTTCGTGGAGACATATCATATGTTGTGGTTGAAGTGAAATTCCAAACGTGATCACTGGACGGAGGCTTGAATCAAATCTGTGATGTTCAAATTGGTAAATACCAATTCCGCGTAAGCAATGGCTACCAGCGCTGTAGGAGTCGTGAACCAGGGTGTTGCAAAACTGCCTTTCGTTGATGAAGCTCGCCTACTTGCGGAGGTTAACAAGGGTGAGTGCACTTTGACAGCAGAGGAAGTGCGCAGAAATAGTGACTTGTGTTTTGTAAGTAGCAATGATTCATATGAAGAACATGAATCGAAATCAAAGAAGAATGACCCAACGATGGTGTAGGACTGGTGGAAGCAATGAATTTGAACAACAGTAAAATGGAAGCAGAACATCTAATGGAACGTAGCAGTAAGATTTGTATCGAGGTCGAAAGTCTTTTGAATTGGGTCGTTGAATGAGGTATGAGCCAGTGTTCAAAATGTGTTGAACATTTAAATGATGTGGAAATCAAATGGTTGCTAGGTTCTTAAATGTTTTATAACCTTTGATTTGTGGAATGTGATGGCAAGCCATGGACACAAATGTTTGATGATAAAGCTATGATTCATTATTGTATTGGGCTTTGAATGGAGTTTACAAAGACCAAGTCGAAGATTGAGTATTCACATGAATGGAACATATGTTAATATGGGTTTTGGGATTCCATTGCAATGATATGTGTGGATCGAAGTCTTATAAGGGAAAGGGGAGCTTATATTTGAATTATTTAAAATTCAAACAGTTGATTTAAATTCATGAGATGGGTTTGAGATATATGGGTTTATAATCACTGTTAAGAAATGAGCTTCCGCAAGGAGATGGTTTGGTTTCTAATAACCATGAGATCAAATTTTGCTTTCATGTAGATTGCCCAGATTGTTGGGATTGTTGAGGTTGTAGATTTAAAATTATTTGGGCATTTATTGCGATGCATTCTTATATGCACATAGAAAGTGTGATTGTGAGTTTAGCAGGGTTTTTCCACTACGGGACACCCACAAAATTGGTTATTGTAACACGTGAGTTGCTAAAGTGTTGTTTGCAGAAAATTGTAGCCAGAAGGTTGTTAGGGATTGGTTCCAAGACAAAGAGAAGCCAAGCGCAGTAGGTGGAGTTGCATTTTGGTGAATGAAAAGTACGAGGAATTGCAGGGAAGTGGCTTAAATGAAGTCCACACGTGAACAGATGCAGTTCACAAAGGACTGGAAGGTTACTGTTGATAGTCATTTTCAGAGATCTGATGAAGAGTATGAGCGAGAGAAGGTTGAGATAAAAATTCACCTTGAATTGTTAATGGAGTTGTTGCAGGAAAATGTGAGGAACCAGACACATGGTTGGACCATGAGAAAGAAGGTGAAGTGGCAGAAGCTACACGCAAGAAGGGAAAAGCAGGTAAACATATAGTTGATGGAGGAGCCGACGAAGCTTGAGCATATGTTGAGTTGTGAAGAACTCAGAGAGATTGAGTTGAAAATGGATGTTTCCATTTGTGGCCCGGAACATGGCGAAATTCTGGGTGAAGAGATCAGTGAGGAGGATCTCATGAACTATTGGGATAGTTCAGAAGCATCTGAAGAGGTGATGGCGAGAGAAACAAATGAGGCTATGAAGCCTTGCAATTTTTCTCACAGTTTATGTATGTTTGCAGGATATGCGAAAGACGGTAAACAATCTGATGGAACTGTCACAAAGGAGAATGAAATTCTTGAGGTAAAGTTTGGTAGAGAATTCCTTTCAGAGAAGGAATGTGTTGGTTGGTTACAATAGGAAGAAATTACAAATGACTTCTTGTTTGGTGTAAGACAACAAGTCGAAGCTGTTATGAAGCAGGAACAAAGTGGAAATGCTGAAGGAAAATTCCAAGGAGGTAAACAAGTGTATTTGTTTAATGGGATTGCTGACAAAATTTCACAATCTAATGATGTTGAAACCAGGAAAATTCAGGGAGATTGCCAGAGGGAGAATGGAAGTAGTGATGAGACAGAAGGGAAATCTGCAGAAGAACTGAATCAAATGAAGGATTCAGAACAGAAAATAGAGATGTCGAATGAAGCATTCAGTGAGACCACAAGGTCTTATGTGTTTAAGACTAATGATTGGTGTGTGATTACAGGTACATCACAAAGTGTCGAACAAACTTTGAATTTTGTTAAAGAAGAAGAGTTGAATCTGAAATTTGTTCATAATGATGCTGAGATGGCAAGATCTCAGGAAGAAATGAAGACAGAAGGGTCTTATGAAAATATTCGGCAGAATATTGGAGCGGGGGAAGAAGGACCATCTGATGATTGGTCAACAGCAAGTGAAGGTATGGAAAGTTGTGTAAAATTTCCAAGTTCTACTCCAGTTGAGATTGTTCAGTTATATCGGAAGTTAGATCTTCAGAGGAGAGAGTTGGAAAAGCAAAGGATCTATGTTCAAGAGGAGTTACTGAAAGACACAGAACAGGGAAACATTTTTCAAACAGATGATATGGAGGAGGGACTAACTGATAGTCTCACAGAGGATTTAAATTAGCATACTGATGTGCTGATGGACAACGGAATTTCAGAACAACATACTAAAATGTTGCCAGCAGCAGTGGAAGGGGCACTGAAGCCTTATGTTTTTTATTCTAACAATTGTTTTGTGAGTACATGTTTTATTGCAGATGCTAGAGAAAATCTATTAGACAAAGAAATTGAATTGATGAGGCGGATGATGATGAAAGTATCCCGGAAGAGGCCAGCAGCAGTAAAACAAAGAAAAAGCAGCAAGAGAAAGACATCAGAAGATTGTGAAAGCATAGCCAGTGGGGCAATGCAGCATAAAGTATGGAGACCTAGAGAAGAACAACAGACAAAAGCAGCGGCAAATGGAAAGTTGCAGCACAAGATATGGGATCCAGGCAGACACAGAGATCCAAACACATGATCAGGCGATCATGATTAATTTCAACCTTGGGAGTCTGATGTAGGAGCATCAAGGCCAATTTTCATTTTTAAATATGTAATAAAGGGGGGTGTGACATTTTAATTATTTTATTAATTAATTTGTAATTTTTAAATAAAATAGGAGATAAATTATAAAAGTGAGGATTTTGTAAATATTCTTTTATTAATTAAAAGGATATGAGAGAAAATAGAATTAGGTAGCAAAATTAGGGAGTAGGAATTCTATGTACGGGACTTTGTTGAGTCCACACCTAAAATGTATTTAAATTAGATTTAGTTGAGGATTAGGTGGAGAGATTTTTGGAGTGAATTAAATTCATTATTTATGTATAAATATGAGTGGTTTTTGTGAGGAGAACACACTTGAATAGTTGAAGAGCTGAGATAGTTAAGAGGGGAGTGAGTGAGGAGTGGTTTAAAGGGCAAAGAGCCAAGAGGCCGCCCAATGTAATATCTGGCCACATAATTTTAATATAGTTAAGGGAGTTGATCTGGTATTTTGCCTTTTCAGCCTCCACGTACATTTTAATGAATGTTTTTCATGATTTTATTATAGAAGATTTGCCATCAGTTGGTGTTCGTAAAAGAATTGTGTTCTTTATATGATCTCGTTTGCATGTAATTCCTACATTAACCTCATTTGAAAATATGAACAACTTTGCTTGATTAGGATGAAGATAACATTTGTATGGAACAACCAAAAGTTTTGGCCTTCACTCACGTAGCTCGTACACTCGTATGGAGGCAAATGAAACGAGAATGACCAATTTAGGCAAGATTTGAATTTGAAATGTCATCTCATAACTGAATGATGCCTCATTCATACCCTATCATGATAATGATGACTGCAAGATGGGTAAGTACATTGAATCTCATCAATAACTGACTCATCATACCACTAACCTATCATTTCCCAATGTATTCTGACAATTTCCAGCTCAAATGACAAGACGGTTAAGAAACCATGCTTTTGTAGCACCCGCAGTGTATTTTTCCTAGTTTGCGCTCCGAAACTATTAGCGCTTTTGTAGCACAAATCATCCTTTTTGAACTAGCAGTGCTACAAAAACGTGGATTCTTAGCTAATTGCAGAGTTTTGACCTGAAACTTTATGGAATGATTCCTAAATGGAAATTATGGATTTTTGACAATGAATGAACCTTTAAAATACTTATTTGAACCTAATGATGACCTTTGAACTTATAAAAATCTAACCTACCCTTAACCAAATCCTAAATTGACTTCTAAACCTAATTTGAACCATGACCAAAAACAAACATGACACAATGATGTTTTGAATTTCTTTTTGGGTGATAACAGTGGCTCCACTTGGGATAGTGTGCCCCTGTGGTACACTAAGAACCAGTAGTTCCAGTGCTGCTTTCCATTTTCTTGACCAAAATAGAAAAAATAACTTTGAAATTGCCAAGCTTTCTCCTCAAGCTCTAATGGCCTTCACCTCGGGCTCAAGCTTGTTTATTTAGCTTGTCATTATTAGCAGAAAAACTCATAATATGGAATATGTACAATGACATGAATGATCAATCAGATTTCAAGAAGATTAATTCTTTAAAAACCTGCCATTGACAGGTCCTCCAGCATATGATTTTCCATCCATCTCCTACAATATGTAAGTATTGTTCCCATGGAAAGAAACTATATTGAAAGGACCTTTCCACAAGTTCTTGAACTTACCATGTTTTCCTTTCTCTTCAATTCTGGCCTCCCATTTCAGCACTTCATCCTAAATTTGAAAACTTTCCTCCTTGATCTTCTTATCAAATGTCCTCTTAATTCCGTTTTGAGATTGTTGATTGCTGTTATAAACTTCATTTCTCTTCTCCTGCAAAGCTATTAGCTGATTGATTCTCCTTTGGACTGCATCTAGTTCCTCTTCTAACCGTCGAATTAGCTTCATGACAAGTACCCCTAGAGATGTAGGAAAAACAGCCTCAGCCCTGTATACCAATTCATATGGTGATGTTCCAATTGAACTTTTTGTGCATATCCTATCATCCCATAAGGCATACTTCAGCTTCAAATTCCAAGCTTTCTTATTCTCTCGCAACACCTTTTTAATGATCCTCGCAAGACTCTTATTAGAAGATTCAATAAGACCATTCCCTTGCAGATAGTATGCAGTAGAATGCCCAAGAGTAATATGATATTGATGACAAAAATTGATCAGCTTCTTAGACTTAAAATCTTGTGCATTATCAATTATAATCTTCATGGGGCAACCAAATCTAGAAAAGATATTATTTTTTAAGAAAGAAATAATCACAGAATCATTTGCTTGCCTAGTTGAGATTTTTTCAATCCATTTGGTGAAGTAATCAGTCACTGTGAGAATCCAGTGATGCTGACCTGATGATGATGGATGGATCTCTCCAATAAAATCTAGCCCCCATTGCTGAAATGGCGCTTCCACATAGATAGGCATTAAAGGTAAAGGTACAAGTTTCTTCTTACCCTCGAAAATATGGCATTCATGGCAAGCAACAATATTTTTGTAGACATCCTTAAACATTGTAGGCCAATAATACCCTGCTCTAAGAATATTGTTCATTGTGGCCTTCCAATAATGATGACCTCCGCAATCTCATTTTTGGAACTCCTCAATTACTTTATCAACCTCCTCTTCCAAAAAACAATTTAGCAAAATTCTGCTGGTATCCTTCCAAAATAGATTTCTATCAAAAATAAAATATCTCAATGATTTAAGCTTTACAAACCTTGCTTTAGAATTTGTTAGATCAGTAGGTGCTTTATGATGTTGTAGGAAAAAAAACACCTCCTTGTACCAATATGAAGTGATGTATTTTTCTTCAATAGGGACTAATTCTTCTTCCTCATCTGAAATTTATGATATTTCTGCAATTAAGTTTATGTCAAGACAGTCAAAGTTTGACTGTGCCATCAAATTTTCTAGGCCTTTCCCCTTAACCAAATTTGTTGTCTTGATCTCTATGTCATACTCTAGCAATTTAGCAATCCATTTCCCCCTCTTACCATCAGGATCGGCTTGAGTGAGGATGTCTTTCACAACAGTATTAGGAACAAAAGCCACAATATGAGAATGCAAAATATAAATTTTGAAATCTTTGATAGCCTTCACCAAGGCATAGGCCTACTTCTCTAAGATATTATATTTCATCTCAGAGTTGGCTAATGTCCTACTAAAGAAATAAATAGGCTGCTCAATACCTTTTTGTCCCTTTTGCAACAGAACTCCAGCAATAGTATTCTCTGATGCGAAAGTAAAAACCAGAAATTCTTTTGAGAAATCTGGATTGATCAATACCGGTGCTTGTGTGAGAGCCCTTTTGATTTCTTCAAATGAGTGTCTTGATTCTGCTGTCCACTTAATGTCAACTCCCTTCTTCAGCATCCTTGTTATTTCCTTCACAATCTTAGCAAAATTAGGAATAAATCGCCTTACAAAATTTACCTTTCCAAGGAAAGATTGAATCTCCTTCCTGCTTCTTGGAAAATCCACCTTTTGAATTGCATTGACCTTGTTTGGATCAATTTTAATCCCACCTTTAGAAACTATGTGTCCAAGTAATTTACCTGAAGTTAAAGCAAAAATACTTTTGGTCGAATTTAGAGAGAAGCCAAACTTTCTAGACTTTAGCAAAATTCTTTCTAGGTGTTTCAAGTGATCTTCTTCCCTCCTTGAGAAGATTGTTATGTCATCAACATAAACAACCACCATCTTGTCCTTTTCTTCAAAAAATGCAATATCCATTGCCCTCTGAAAATTAGCTCATGCATTCATGAGACCAAATGGCATTTTGGCATACATGAAAGTACCCCATGGTGTAGTAAAGTTTGTTTTTTCCTGGTCCTCAGGATGTACCCGGATCTGATTATAACCTAAAAACCCATCAAGTGTAGACATTCTCTAAGCACCAACAATATTTTGCAAAATTTGGTCCATATTTGGGAGTGGATAATTGTCCTTTAGAGAGGCTGTATTAAAATTTCTAAAGTCAATACATATTCTGATTTCTCCACTCTTTTTCCTAACTGGAACCAAGTTTGCAAGCCAATTTGAAAATCTGATTGGGACAATGATTTTGGCATCAAAGAGTTTCTTGACCTCCTTCTCAATCAATGGCATGAGAAGTGGATTGATTCTCCTTAACTTCTGCTTGAAAGGCTTTTCATTTTCTTTTATGGGAATAGTATGCTGAATAATAGAGGGGTCATATTCTTTCAAATCAACATAGTTCCAAGAAAATACATCTATAAATCTCTTCATCATTTCAACATAATTAAACTTAATATCAGCTGAAATAAACTTTGAAAGTTTAATCATTTTGGGCATAGCTACTGTATCAAGGTTACAACTCTCAACTTCGTCATCATCAGCTTGTATCTTAGGTGATTTAAAAACATCATTCTGATTAAAAAAAAATCAATAGGTATGAGTCCCTTTGGTATAGAATTGTTCTTTAGTTGCAAAACTTCAGATTTCCCTTTAGACTCAGCAAGCATATTTTTTTGATCTAATTGTTACATAGCATTTGGCCACCATCCTTACAATCCCTCGCCCCACAATGGAGTACTGGCCCCAGACTTCTGAGAAGTATCATACTTTGCAAAAATTTCTTGCATCCTTCTTACGTAAGGACATCATTTCTCCTATTGGACATTTCCAAAAGCACAAACCTATGTTTTGGCCTGCGCGGGCTGCCGCCTGATCTCGCCAATGTGGTAGATTTGAACTAGAGCCCATGCCAACGGCACTCTGTCTGCTATAGTGCCCACGCCACTGCTTTAGGAATGTTTTTTAACAAATAGAGGTGGAAGTTTCCTTCTAACCACCTCAGGGATGAGTCACTGGAAGTGGTTAAGTTGATTAGCCACGGATCTCCCTCTTTAGGTAGTGGTTTCCACCTCCCATGAAACACTCCTTGAAGATAGGTCTCCCTTCCATAATTATATGGATCCTAACCTCTCCCTCTCCCTCTATAAAAACAAGCCTTCTCCCTTTATGAAAGCTAGTTGAACTTGGAGAAGAATACTATAGCTGAGTAATTTCCATTGAGAAGGTAGAACCAAGGAGAACTCCGTAGAGAGAGTCCCATCTGAATTCCCGACGAGCCTTTGTGAGACGCGCTCCGCTTGAACCCTGTTGGAGGAGACCGCAACGTTGAAGCTTGGTTGTACTCTTCCTTTCATTTATTAATATAATCGACTATGGTGTTGGTTCCATAATTGTGTTATGTTGTTTATTCAATGCAATTGATTTAGTCCTCTTCAACTGACTAATAGTTACGAATGGGAACTAGTATACTGTATATTGTCGTTGTTTCTTGTGTGTGTGCAGGTGTCCGAGCGTGAAAGCGAGCAGACCGTGATTTGTCAAACCAGGAGCGAGAGGCAGCCACTCTTTTCGACAACCACAACATAGGACCTCCAATAAGTCATCTATCGAATCTCCGTCCATTCGTTAACTAGGAATCAATATTATAGCTTGTTTTGTTTGTGGCTAGACCCACCCTAGGGCTAGTGGGATCGCCTCTGTCCGCAGAGGGGATTTACCTCACCAAAAAATTGGCGACTCCACTGGGGAACAGTGCGAGTTTTTCTTTCATCCATTAGGTCTTCTTTTTGGTCTTTCTTGCTTATTTTGCCTTTTTTGACTATTATGCTAAGTCTAAGACCCTTGTTTAGCCCCAGAGGATCAAATCTGACCTCTGTCTTTCAAAATTTTCCCTTTTGCCTGAGTGAACTGGCTTGGCACGCTTTCTGTTCAGACAGTCATGCCGATTGGTGCTAGTTGCTAGTGTTGCACCTGCGCCATCCCCTGTTTGGCGCTGATTACAGCTAAACAGTCGCACCGACCCCTGTAGGTTTTAGGGTTTTTTCTATTTTGGAGATTTTTGGTCAGTGCTTGTGATTCTGGGTTATTTTTTGATATGTCTTGAGTGCTTTGGGATTTTTTTAATTGTGATCAGCCTCCTTCCTTCAGTTGTTTGTATGTTTCCTATCAGCATCGCAGCCTTAGGGTTTTTAAGTGCTTTGGTATGTTGAGCCTCCTGTAGGAGTTTGAGTCTTTTTTGTTTCACAGTCAACTTCATTCCTTGTTTGGTTGCATTAAGCTCCCTTGATCCATTTGAGTGATTGCATTGGTTGAATGATTCTTGCCTCTTTCATTCAATTTTGCTTCTTGTCACTCCAAGCATAGATCACACTGCTTGCATGGGTCTCCTTTGAAATCTTTCTTTGATTTGAGAGATTGCAACCTTGGTTTGAGTTTTGTTTGTTTTGGTTTGATTGAAATCATTTCGCTTCAACTCTCACATTAACGTTCTCGAACTAGTGTGGTGGTTTGTTTTTCATGTCATTATTGCACTGTTTTCTCTATTACATTGAAAAAAAAAAAAAAAAATTTCTTGCATTCTTGTTTGCATTGTGAAATTGAAAGTCTTCCGCATATCTAGCATTGGAAATTCTAGGAAAGATTTCTCATTTTCATTAGCTTGCATTGGATACTATAGTGGATGCTTCTGCGTGTTCTTATTATTTTCTATTGCTTGAAAACTCCTAACTTTATCGTATATAGCTTTTCATCGAACGAAATGGTATCTTTTGGCATGTAGCTTGCATTTAGGTATTTTTGAGATCCAACATTCGGTAGGACCTTGGAATTGAAACGTAAATACAATATCAACTTAAAATTTACTCAATTAACCTAAGGCAACATTGAAACCTAATGAAACATCTAGTGGTCTAAGTTAGATATGTGTTCCGGTGTCTTTAAACCTAGTAGCTATCGCTCGCCATCTGGCTTCAGACAGCACTAGTACGGACTTGCGCTCCTCGTACCGTCGAGTATATAAAGGGAGACCCCTCAAGGTTACAATGCTTTTATCCGTAGGAAGCCAAGTCTACTGCTTTGTAACCGTGATACACCGAACACATCATTTGGGGAGACTACCTGCACGTACGTCAATTCCTTGGTCAATTCTTATTTCATTTTATTACCAAGGTGTATATGGCAGTTCACAGAAACCTAGTGCACCCTTTTACCTAGACTACCTGAGCAGTCATTTTTGATATTTACTGACTCCATAAATTTGAAAAGATCATCGAGCACTTGTCCTTTCATGCTCGTTTCAACCTGAAAGTGATAGAGTCACCTTTTGCCTATTTCTCGAATCTTAAAATTTCAAATGACAAACTTTGGCTTTAGTGTCTTAAAATTAACTGACCATGAAATATTCCTGGTTAAAGTTAGGTTCCTTAGTGTTATTTTACCATTGTTTCTGATGGAAAATTTTCTGAAGTTTTCCAACTAAGGAATCCCCTCCAAAGGGAATCCCGGTCCGTTTCCTACTTTTGGGAATGTTGGTGCTCCTTATATGACAACGTTGTCTCCTCCAAGGTTAACTGTTGGTTTGCTTGTGTGGTTGTTTTCGACCTTGATGGTCTCTAATCCCTCGATCTCTTTTCGACCATCACCCCCACCTGAACAACACCATGTTGATTCCAAGATGGGCCTCTCCCCTTCTTTGCCTATTTATTCATCCTCCTCTTCTACTTCGCCTAGTGAAATCCTGGATTCTAGTAACCAGGTGGCCAAGAAGAATAAGAAGAAGATGAAGAAGAAGAAGTCAGATAAAGGAGAGTCTAGTTCTGCGGCCATTGCGCCTAAGAAACCATCCAAACTTCCATGGAAAGTCAAATTCCCTTGCATGTTGTGCAAAGGAGACCACCTTCTTTGAGATTTCCCTGGCATTCCCGAGGTACTTGAAGTATGGTCTGACGGTCGTCCACCGTTGCCTTTGGCTTCTGGAGGTCATATTGGTAGCACATCTTCAACTAGTGCTGATAAGACTCATAAGAAACAGGGTAAGATTACGAATCCTTTTAAGTTTTGTGAAGGGCATCATCCCATTCACCTTTGTTCATACATGGATGAAGCCAAGAGAGTGTTGGAAAACTCTACTGTTTCTGCACCCTGCCTTTTGGATGGTTACCAAAAACTTTCTTTGAGGCCTCCACTAGTTGATTCCACGATCGGTCAAGTGTCATCCTTGTTCGATCCTGCTCCCCCGGAAATTCAAATTCAGGAATCCATTCCTGAACAACCATTGGACATGGAATCGATCGAATTAATCCCACCTATGGTCCATCAGGTTTTTTCCATTGAGAGTGGATCTCATCTCCCCCCCCACGTTCTTCTTGTTTCATCAGATTCTTCGGACTTGGAGAAATATTCGTTTGTCCCTGTAGTTCAAGAATTTTCTCCTCCTACTTTCGTGATGGAAGTCTAGGAGACTGCTCCTCTTGCTCTGGTAACACCAGGGGAAAATCATCTCAGTTCGATGGTATCCCCTCCAAGTAGTTTGGTCACTTCCTTTGATTGGAGTCGATTTGCAAGATACCGCCTTCCGTCTTATGTTCCTTTCGAGATAATGGTACAAACCTTTGATCTGGTCATACTCAACACTATTATAGATGAAGGTGCATCTGTTGGTATCCTGTCTTCCACTACTTGGAAAGCTTTTGGTTCTCCACCACTTATGCATGTTACACAGAATCTATTGGCTTTTAACAGAGGAACCAGACAACCATTAGGGATCCTTCCGAAGTTGTCTGTTACTTTGGGAAGGAAACCCGTCTATATGGACATGATGGTTGTTCCAGGCCCCTTGGATTTCAATTTACTCTTGGGGCGCGACTATACTTATGTCATGGGGGTGGTTGTATCTTCCCTCTTTCGTGTGATTTATTTTCCACACAAAGGTCGAATTGTGCCCATTGATCAGATTTCGTTCTTTGGTCCTAACGTGACATCTGGTTCACCTTTGTACCTTCCGGGTCTTTATCCTTTGGTTGTATCTTCCCCACCATAGGTTAATTTTGTGGCTACCTATCCCATACCCATATGCAATGATAGTTTCGTTGTGCATCATGTGCTGGGGGCATTGGGTCCTGATTTCCAAGATGTTGTTCTCCCATCAGATGTGAACCTCTTGGAGTCCATGACCTCTTATTCATCGTAATGAAAGGTTGGCAGAGTAGAGTTCGTTTTTCTTGTGTCAAGCTCCCTAAAAACTAAAACAAGGTCTTTGGAGCACAGTTCGTTTCCTTGTGTCAAGCTCCCTAAAAAATGAAACAATATGTCATGAGAATAGTTCTTTTAATGTGTCAACCTCTTTAAAACAATGAAACACATTCCTGTTTAGTTCAAGTCTTTGATACGTTCTCGTTAAATCCCAGTCGAGTCTTTCACTTGATCTCGTAACTAAACCTTCACTCCCTCCATATGTTTATTCAGGTGCATGGATTGAAGCTTGGGGGGGCATGTACCTCGAATTGAGTCACCATGATGGGGGCATGAAAATAATTTCAAGCATAGTTTGTTTCCATTTCAAGCTTGTGTAAAAATGAAATTGGTTTCAAGTAGAGTTTCCTGATTTCAAGCTTGTGTAAAAATGAAACCATTCCCATTTTACCTCTCGTGATTGCCATTTTAATAGCCTGTTTTTCCAAATGAGCCTTGGTTTTCTCACTTCATCGTCACTATCTGCTTGGCCGATCATATGCCTTCACTTGGTTGTTTTACCCATTCCTGAGGAACTGCTGCGATGAGTGGTCTTGTTAGCCAGCCTCTTAACTTTTACTTGTTTTGAGTAGTTCCACCATCACCAGAACTAGTTGCTACCCTTTATACCACTTGTTCCTCCAGGAGGAGTCAACTTTCAGCTCTTTTCTGACTCTCTAAAATTGAAAAGATTGCCGAGGCTCTTGTCATTTCAAACTTGTTAAATGGCTATGAAACGATATCTACCCAGTATATGTTTACCCCTTTTTCGAGCTGGGATAGATTATTTACGAAAAAGGAATACCTTAGCCTATAGCGACTAAGAGGTTCTCTCGGATGATGTTTTCTACCTTTTCAGATCTGAGAGACTATTTATGAAAAGGGCCTTGCTGAAGGTTTATTTTCCGCTTTCTTTTCATACTCTCTAAACATGAAAAGATGTCGAGTTCTCCCTTTGTCAAGCTCGTTAAAAACTGATGACATCAGAATCCCTCATTATGACGTTATCCGAGTTCCTCCTTCCTAGGGCTCATAAAATGTACTAGGATGGATTTTTCCAAAGGAAAAACCTACATCGCAAGCATATGCTATCCCTTCAAGCTTGTTTTCAAAAATAATTGGGGTACTCGCCAGAAATGGTGGGAGAAAATGGAACCCGATTGTAGTCGTGTTGGCAGTATGTCACTCTTGAACATGGCACTTGTCTGCATTCGTGTTGGGTTGGGGAAATCTCACTTCGTCATTTGTTTACCTCCATGGGTTTGGGTAATATCTTTTGACTGCTCATCTTCTCTTTGCCACATCGCCATGACCTCAGATCTCTTGATGTCAAATACTGCGAAATCTAGTGTCGTGCTGTCAATATGTTCAAGAGAAGTTTTCCTCTAAATTTTTCAACCTCCCTTTGATTCTCAGTTGGTCCTGATTCAAAAACATCATATTCCTCTGTCTCGTATCGATGATGTGGGAAACATTACGGCCCACCTTCGATCAGGTCACTTCCTGTCGACTTTAGCTCATTATCCAGGAATCTGATCTAGAGACTCCCTTCAGGTACCTTGGAGCCTACATGCCTCAATGGCAGGTTCTTCGGATTCAATGTGAGGTCCACATCATTGGCCTTCGATTGACTGACTCTGTGGGTGTTCGACGTCAGATCAATGTTCACATCTCGTGGATTGTACCTTTTGTGCCTTGAGAGCCATTGTCATTATTAGTGGTTTCTCTCGCATTTGTTAACATCTTTCATCATTGGCTAGTAATCAAATGATTTTCTTGCATGTTCAACTTCAGCTCACATATTCGCATGCTCGAATTTGTACTTTTTTTCGGGTTGAGATGGAGCACAAGACCCTTTGTTTTGTCTGATGAAATCCAGGCTGCGGGTTCTTTGTGGATTACTATGACTTATTACATGACTCTTCTGATTGGATGGCTGCGACCATACCTGAGTCTATTTTTTGATCCTTATTGCTGGATGGTTGTGTCCATACCTCGGGTCTCACTTTTTATATTATGGATGGCTGCGCCCATGCCACATGTCATGTATCAGAGCTATCAGTTGTATTTGTACTTGTAGGTTTTCTGACAGCAGTGTTTGGGTTGAACGTGTTCTCATAAAGCATTTCACCCCTCTCTCTCTCTCGAACCTCATGCTTTAGGGGGTATCTGTTACACAATATTTGGTCACCATCCCTACAATCCCTCATCCCGCATATTGGAGGGTCATTCTCGTGACTTGTGATCAAAGTCATACTTTGAAAACACCTTCTTTGCATCCTTCTGCATAAGGACATCATTTCTACTGTTGGAAATTTCCTCAAAAAAGCACACAAAGCTTATGTTTTGGCCTTGGTGTGGGTTTCTAGTTCACCCCTCGCACCAATGTGGTAGATTTGCACTAGATCCCGCGCCACCTGGCACTCTGTCTCAGTGTAGTGCCTGCACCAGCTGTTTTAGGAATGTTTTTTTTAACAAATAGAGGCGAAAGTTTCCTTCTAACCACCTCAGGGATGAGTCACTGGAAGTGGTTAAGTTGATTAACCACAGATCTCCCTCTTTAGGTAGTGGTTTCCACCCCCCATGGAACACTCCTTGAAGATAGGTCTCCCTTCCATAATTATAGGGATCCTAACCTCTCCCTCTCCCTCTATAAAAATAGGCCTTATCCCTTTATGAAAGCTAGCTGAACATAGAGCCAAGGAGCTGAACATATAGCCAAGGAGCTGAACATGGAGAAGAATACTATAGCTGAGTAATTGCCATTGAGAAGGTAGAACCAAGAAGAAATCCGTAGAGAGAGTCTCGTCCAAATTCCCAATGAGACTTTGTGAAACGCGCTCTGCTTGAACCCTATTGGAGGAGACCGCAACGTCGAAGCTTGGTTGTACTCTTCCTTTCATTTATTAATATACTCGACTATGGTGTTGGTTCCATCATTGTGTTATGTTTTTTATCTAATGCAATTAATTTAGTCCTCTTCCACTGACTAATAGTTGCGAATGTCAATTAGTATGTTGTATATTTTCATTTTTTCTTGTGTGTGCAGGTATCCGAGCATGAAAGTGAGCAGATCATGATCTGTCAAACCAGGAGCAAGAGGCAGCCACTCTTTTCGACGACAACAACAGCGTAGGACCTTCGGTAAGTCATCTATCGAATCTTTTTCCATTCGTTAACTAGGAATCAATGTTATAGCTTGTTTCGTTTGTGGTTAGACCCACTCTAGGGCTAGTTGGATCGCCTCTGTCCACAAAGGGGATTTACCTCACCGACACTACTTGTATATTTTCAAACTCTTCTTTCAGCTCAATAAAGTTCTTCACTTGTTGATCATCCTCAAAAACTTGCCAATGAGTAATATTATCAGGGATAGCTGGTCTATGGCAAATCTCAACCTCATATTTTTCTGTGGAATGCATAGGAATAATGAAAATACTTGCAGAGACAGCAAGAGAATCAACAATGGAGTTTTGTTCTCTAGTTTTTACCATGAATGAGTAAGCTTGAAAGTTTTTCAACATGTCCAAAACTAAGTTCCTATATGCCCTCATCCTTATATATTTTGTTTGATAAGCACCTTCAACATGTTTAATGACTAACTTTGAATCTCCAAAAACAGAAATGTTTTGAGCATTCATTCTTTTCAAAACCTCTAGGCTCAAAATCAAGGATTCATACTCAACCATGTTATTCGTGCAATCAAAGTTCAATTTATAGGAAAATAACTTAGTCTCATCACTTGGAATTGTGATCCAAATACCTGCTCCTGCTCCTTCTTTGCCTGTTGATCCATCAAAATGCAAAGACCACCAACCTTATTCCTTCTTATTACTGACTTGCTGATCTTTTGTTTGCTGATTTTCAGACTGCTGAATTTCAAAACTCTAATTTTTAGCTTTCCTTTCCTCTTCTGCTTAATTAGTCAACTCATTTAAAAGAATAGCAGATCCAAGTTCAGTATCAAGAGCATAAATTGGAAAATTTTGTGGTTTTTCTTTACTAATCACCATGTATGTCATTCTTGTCTCTCGATACAATATTCTTTGCTCACCAAAAATAGGAATGGTAGCATAAGTAAGGTCCATTTGCATTGTACCTTTGATTTTTGCTACCCATGACCTTGACAAAAACATACCAAAATTCGGTGGAATGTTTTCTACCACGATGTCCATGACTACAGTCTTTGCAGGAACTTGTGTTAGACCAACAAAAACATCCTTAATTAAACCAATGCATTGAACTCTTTTCGAATCGAAAGAAAACAAGTCTTTATATGGCCTAGTTATTTCTAACCCCATTCTTTCCATGATTACTTTAGGCATAAGGTTGTGAGAGGCCCTTGAATCCAACATAGAATTATGCAATGTCATGTCGTGAGTGCTAAGGCTCACATAAAAAGGAGGCACCTCCTCATTATGTTCATCTTCTAGTCTTGGACCCAAGTATATGGTTGGATGATATTCCAGTACATTCAAGATATCATCAACTCCTGGTTGTGAATTCAACATTTTGAAAATCCTAATTCTATATTCATTTACCTTGAGAAACTCAGCAAAAGGGACTGATATTTTAATCTTAGAAATTTCATTCTCAAGGCTGAAAACATAAACAAATTTTTTAGCTTCTTTGATAGGAGGAATAGCTGGTGTATCTTTCTTACCTTCAGTGACCTTAGGAGCATATTTCCTACCATCAGCAACCTTAGGAGAATCTTTATTAGGTTGTGTTTTGTTTGCAATGATAGGTAAACTTCTATTTCTGAGATTGCATTGTTTTTGCATCTCGAAAATAACATGTTGATACCCCTTTAGATAATCTGATGTTTCCTCTCCATGATTATTTGGTCTTATTGATCATGTTCTTATTTATTCAAGAAAATTCCAGACATTTCCTCATCAAAATAGTGAATAGACTCTTCAGGAATCTCAGGATCATCTTCTTCATCAACCAAGTTCTGTTGGAAAGGAGGTCTCACTGAAGGATCAGGTTGCTAATTTCTGTTTTCTCTTCGCCTTTGCTGATTCTGAGTTCTCCTGAACTAAGGGTTTCTAAATTGAGGCTCATGTTGTGCAGGAGGAGCAGAGGTATTCCCAAGGGCCAACCTATCCATCAAATTTTCCATTGTTTTCATCATTGAATCCATCTGATCCTGGGAGGTGGAGGAGGAAGGATTCTCTTCTTCTTTAAACTTAGTCTTACCCATTTTTGACGTTTTAGCTGCTACCAAATTAACATCCACCTTCACTGCATCATTTTTCATTTTAGTGAGTGAAGGGGATTCTCTTTCTCTTAGCAGTATAGAAAACTCATAGTCAAAAGCTTCAGTATATCTCATCTGAGTTAAGGCTTGAGGTGGTCTCAAATGGGCAGGAATAGAGTCATACACCTTGTTAAAACTTTTTGAAATTTTTTGGACAGATTCATTAGCAGCTCTCTTCAGAGTGCTGTACTCAGTGAGGGCTTGTACTGGATTAGTTCTATTTCCCCATTTTCTCATAAAAGTATCTTGAAACTCATTCCAATTATGAATACTTCCATGAGTAAGGGCTTTATACCATTTCCTAACTTCACCAATAAAACTCTGAGCAAACAACCTCAACTTAACATCTTCATCATCAACCTCGTCCCTGTCTATAAAATCATTAAATTGGTCCACATGTTCTTCTATTGTAATGTCTTCATCACTTCCCCAAGTTTTGATTCTAGCAACATATTTTCTAGGGAGGTCATGTAAGACAGTTGGAAGCACAAGAGGGGCATATCTAGCAGGTGCAGTAGGTGGATTTCCAGCCATGTTAGAGGGACTATAATAGTTTTAGGGATGGTAGAAATAGAGGATGAAAAACTGCTATGAGGAGGATTGTTTGGTCTTTGTGGTCCACTAACAATTGAACTCCAATTTGGAAGAGGTAAACCATCTTTACTTTTCAACAATACTTTAAAAGGATCAAGCTCTTTGAATCAATCTAAAGACTCTTTTTCCAACAACAAATCAGAAGTAACAGCTTCCCAAAAATCTTATTTGTCTTCCTGTGTTACTAGAGTTGAGGTATCAATACCTCTCTTATGCAAGTCTAAGATAATTTAAATTAGCTCTTTTTCACTTTCTGATCTAAACAAAACCTTTTGAATTTTATCATCAATTCTTTTATCTTCGGGACTTCTTAAAATTCTAGAGGACAAGGATTTCGAATGTGATGGAGTACTTGATATTTTAGAAATTCCTTTACTGCCTCTGGAAATGGTGTTTGGATTGTCCACGATGGTAGGTGCATCTGGGTTAGGATTAATCCTCGTGTATCTCCTTTTTGAAGCCATCTTTGTTCATTTAAACTTTGAATGGAGTCACCAAGGTAGATGCAGACTCGAATAACCTTCTCCACTCCTGCTACCTTTAGAAGTTCAGCTTCAAAATCTCAAGAAGTTATAATATTCAGATTCCCGGCAGACGCTCTCTCAAGGGTTAATGATTTTTGATAGAAATATAGATGGCTAACTCTATGCGGGGTATTAAGTAGATTAATGATAGATATTGGTTTCAAGTCACATCAAAAAGTGAAAATTGGGCTTATGGAGTCAAAATATTTTTAGTAAAACCAAAAAATCTACTTAGCATGGAAGTCAAGGCATATCAGAGTTCTAGTCAAGAGATACACATGTGAAACAGTAAAAAACACAGTCAATTTGTCTATATAGGAAGTCAGAGCATCAAAGATGAATTATGAGTAACATAAACAAACACCACTACCATAGGATAGTAATAATATGCAATTAGAACAAGAACACACTAGAAATATTTATGAATCTCAAGTTGGCTAAGTAGAAATCTCTGTATTAATCTGAAAACCAGTCGCTTACAATAAACACAATCTCTTGCTAAAAAATATCCAGCCCTTACCATATTCGACTTCTTAATATTTTATAGATCATTTACAACATAAGATAACCTTATCTATAGCTATATACATCGAACTCCTGACTCTTGACACCTTGCCTAACCATATGACATGGTATTTATTACAAAAGGACAACTAATCCACTAAACAATCCTATTACAAATAGGATTCAAACTCTTAATCACCTATCCATAACAACCTTATCTTAATTATATTACATTATTTTCCAAATGTATTAACACTTGGTCGAATCTAGATGATTGGCTCCAAATCTTAATGACCATAATGCTGACCTCCATCAAAGTAGGAAACAATCCCCTGTTTTCTAGGCATAGGGTCCTTTGCACTCTTGAGATACTCTGACCATCATAAACTCATCATTTCAAGATTATTTGCTATTAGAAATTGAAGTAACACCTACCCAAAATCCTCCCTAAGTTCCAGTTGTCCAAAACCATCATCAAACTGTTCAAATGAGCTGAAATAGACCTGCGCTATGAAAACAACACATTTTCGTAGCGCTTTTCGTAGTGCATCTCTTTTACCTTTTTTCATTCAAAATTTTGATTCCTTTCCTCCAGGATTATCTTCATTATCATTTAATACAACCTTCCTAGAAATTTTAGGTCATAATTCACACCTTTTCCCTTCAAAAATTTATGAGAAAGAGTGAAAAAAGCTACTATAGCAGTTTCGTAGTGCTTTTCACTCTTTTTACACAGTTTGCACTACGAAACTGCTGAGTGAGAAGTTTTGTCCAATTTTTTTCACAATGAAAACAATAAATGTGCCAAAACTCAAAATAACACTAGTTTCATCAAATCAAAAAGTCATATGAACTAAAAAACATATTTTTCATGAGGTTCTTTGATGGCATGCCGACTTGCTAAACCCACATTCTCTTTCATTTGCTATGCACATAACAATGCATCTTTAAAATTAATGCCAAATAAAATCTCAAGATGGAAATTTAAATAAGGCGGAAGTTTCTATCTCATATCCTATGGTTATGAACCATGCCTAACAAACTGTATATGCGGGAACTTTGTTCTTTGCATCAATGGGATTAAACCTTATCATAAACCCCATAACACACCTCAATTGTTCTTTACCTTTAGTATTTGATTATGAAACCATACCTATTGGAACCCGCTTAACCCAAAGTCTCCTCCTTTATTTCATTTCCAAATGAAATACCTCCCGAATAGGTTTACCATAGAACCTTCAGATTAATCACCTCTCAGCATTGTGCTCATAACCCAATATTTATACATTAATCCCCATGGTTATAATGATCCGCTTATCAACTCTAATTCTAAGGTTTATGAGCCAATAAACCACAGGTTTGTTCGTGGCCTCAACTGCATTCGGACTTTAATAAAATCCAATCTTTAAATGATTTATATGGTCCCACGCCACATATAACATACCTTCCATCCGATAGTTGGAGTCCTATCGTGCTCCCGCTAGCGAATCCGATGACAGTCGCATGATGAACTTGCTCGCGCTTTAACTTCTCCAAATCACATGATGAAGATGGGTCCCAGCGCTTAACTCACCCTTCTCATCCGACGGCTGAAACGACATCGCATCGACTTCAGTGAACCAACGCCCAAAACGAAATATCGCATAACCAAACAACACGAGGGTTAATCCTCATAAATAAAGCGATGTAAGTGGTTTCTCCAACCCACTTATGGCCACGCATCAACCAAAGACCAATATCGCGTTCAAAAAGTGAAATCCACTTACCACTTTCAAAATAACGTGAACCCATTGGTTTTCTCTCCAGAAACTGCCTTTACTATTTATTCTCACAGTTTTGCTTGCTCTTGTATCAGCGTTTCGCCCAACTCTTCGTGCCTTTGTTATATATGAACTCCGCCTTCACTCTTGCTTATTCTCACTTTCATATTAAAACTGTGCCATTACTTCTTTCAATAGATTCGTTTTGGGTTTCTTGCATATACACTAATTCATGTGTAATCCCTTCATCGAATTGGTCTATACGATATAGAATTAACATGCCCAATTATAAATTAGGCTCCAACTTCATTGGAATCAGACTTCATCAAAACAGAGTTTCAACACAAAATTAATAACCAGAGGTTAACTCAATTGCGTCCTTCATCGAGGATAATGACATCATTGATTTCACAATTCCATTTCGAGGTTTCAAACAGAAACTTCCACAGTATTATATGGACAACCATTACATTGCTTCTCGCAATGAATCAACACATTGACACTAACTCTTAACACAGGGTTTTGTCACACATTCTTCATACGCTCTCTCCCAGAAACTTAAACATTCCTCAAGCATACATTTCATATATTAATTCCTTAACACAGGGTTTTATCACGCACTGGTTATACAATTTCTTATTGGAATTCAAAGGCCATTCACACAGAGATTCGTATTATGCATGACCCATACAATTTCTTCTTGAATTTCGAAGGCACTCACACAGAATTCAAATCAACAGATGCACATGTAATACTGAAACAATTCTTTCGTAATATATACATGAATTTACTTACAAAAACCTCATGTTCATGCCAGATCTTCAATCCAATGGCTTTATACTCTCCTTACTCTGCCTCTCAGGCTCTCTAGCTCTATGCAGCCCTATGCAGGTCTCCCTGGTCTATGCCACAGAGGCTTATTTATACAAATTAACAGTAATTGTTTCATCTTCCCTTAACGCTCAACAAAACTCTGAAATTCCTATGGTTCTAAATTTAGCCTAATCCCTAGATAAAATAAAACTGGCTATCTCTTCATATTCCCACTAATCATTTGAGGGCAGTTACAATTCTCCACATTTAACTAAAATAAATAAAAACCCACTAAATTCACTACATAAAATCTAACTCTTTTGAAAACTAGAAACCCCTAAGTCTAACAAAATGCATGGAAATGGTTTTAGCCTAATGCCCCTGCATCAGACTCCCCAGGTTAAAAAGATTCATGATCTCCTGAACATGTGCTTTCATCCTTGTCTTCCTGGATCCCACACTTTGTTCTATAACTGGTCATCTGCTGCAACATTCCTCTTTTGCACTTCTCCAAGCTTCCATATCTTATTTTGCATCTTTCCACTTGCTAAGCTTTCACAGTTTGTGACTGTCTTTCCCTTGCTGCTGCTGTTTCTCTGCTTTCTCGCTGCTGTCCTTTTCTGAGACACCTTCTCCATCAAATTTCTCATAAATTCAAATTCTCTGTCTAACATGTCTTCTGACTGTTGGATACTACTTCCTCTTGATTTTTGAATTTCTACTTCTACTCCTGCTTGCTGAGTTCTTAATTGTTGAACTCTTACTGCTACTTTTACTCTGGCTCTTGCACTCACTTGCTGAGCCCTAACTCCAGCTTTAACTTGCTGAGCTTTCATTCTTACTACCACCCAATCATCCATACCCTCTTGTTTTCTACAATAGTAAAATTCTTCCAGATTGTCCCCCATGACAATTTCTCCATTCTCTGACTTCAGCAATTCTTCATACTGGTATTTAAATTGCTAGTCTCTATCATCATCTCTTTTCTTCTTCTGGACTAAAAATCCCTTAGTCCTTCCATCAGTACCTGCAATCATAAAACACACATCAAAGTTACAAAATCCTTGTGTCTCTGGCAACACTTCAAATTGTTGCTCCAACATTTCTTCCAGCAACACCTCAATCTGCTGCTCTACCATTTCATTCTCTTCTCTAAATGTTTTCAGCAAACATTTCAGCCATCTCCTTTGTATAACCATATCATCAGTGTGCTGCAATTTGAATTCAACATCTTCTTCTTCCTCCTTGACAATCTTCAGTAATTGTCCATCCTCATCTTGATTGATCCTGCCAATCAAATCAAGTTCTTCAAGCTCTACATTTTCATCTTCTATCAGAATAAAATTATGATTCTCCACTGCTCTAGCAATCTCAAAAGTCTGTCTTTCAGTCTTCTCTTGGCCCATCAAGCAAGCCAATTCTTCCTTGTCACCAACAACAACAAGTTATTTTACATGAGACATGACTGTCTCACCTTCCTTCAGTAGCCCTAAGTCTCCTCCAAGACTCAGAAAATCTCCACTGTCTTCATTTCTTTGCATCTTCGCACTCTGCAATCCCCAATTTTGAAATTGAGGTTCTATCTCTTGCATTGAATCCTGTTGATTCAGCATACTCTCCAGCAACTTAAATTCTTCATTCCATGGATTAACATCTTCCACGGAATTCTCCTCCTCTTTTAATTGACTACCCAATGGTGTCAACTTTTCTCCAGCATCAACAAAATCTGCATTCACAAAACAATTGTTAAAACAAAAATAATAAGGCCTCAGTGCCTTTCTATCCTCTGCTAGCATTTCAGTATGCTTCCCTCATATTCTTTCCTCCTCTATCAACACATCAATATTCCGATTCCTATCCTTCAAAAAATTCTTGAGACTGTTAGTTAGTCTCTCCTCTGCATCATCCTTTTCAAGGATGTCTCCTTGCTCTAGTTCATAAAAATGAACCTTCTCATCCTCATCCATCTCTGCCTTTACAATTTGAACACCTTTTCTCTGTGTTTCTATCTTATTCTCCAGAACACTCAACTCATGCCACAAATCTGTCATCTCATCTGAGAAAACATTCATATTGTCTTCACAAGTCAAGTTTCCTGTTGTCACTATCTCTTCAGCCTTCATCAGAATAGACTTCTGATCTTCCATCCTTGCGCTAACTTCAACTATCTGTCCATCACTCTTCACTTGGCCATTCAAATTAGCATTATTAACAAATTCATCACCATTAGACAAAATTGTCATGTCTCCATTGAAACAATCTCTTTCATTAAACAAGGAATTTATGAATTCCTTCTGCTGCAGTAACTCAATCTGATCTTCATCTGATAGATAATCATCATATGTGACTTGGAAAATTTCAGCTTCATTTATCACAATTTCATCATATGAAATGTTTCCTTCAATACCTGCATTCACACACAACTTGTCAGTTGTAAAACCATAAGACCTCATGGTCTCCTTTGATGATTCAATCATCAAATCTTCTTGTTGTTCCAAGTCTTCTATACACTTCAGAGATTCTTCAATGGTTTTCTCTTCAGTCTCTTCAAGTTGTCTAATTGACTGCTCAAATTCTAGCTTATGTCCATCATCACAATTTGAATCTCCTCTGTTTCCAATATGTTGGAAAGCAAAACCTTTCTCCAACTATGCATGGACATTTTCAAAGTATCCGACTACTCCATTTTCTTCTTTAGTGAAAACATCAGCATTTTGATCTTCCCCACATGTTCTTCCTGCAAACATATAAAAATTTTCAGATGTAAGGCCCTTGGACCCCTTGGTCTCACTTGAAGTTTCAATCTTCAAGTCCTTCTCCAAATACTCAATCATTCTGAGTAATTTCTCCTTCAGCTGAGCATTTATCACTTGCTCTCTCTTCATCTGTAGCCTTTGCCACTTTACCTTCTTCTTCATGAGCCAACCAACTCTCTGGCTTTCCTCTAATCTCCTTACTAGTTTATTAAACCATCCTCTGATCTCAGCTACCTCTTCCTCATACTCTTCATTAGTGAATTTATTCCTCATGCCAATTGCTTTGGAATCTTCCTTCACTCTTCTGTGGTGGCCTCTCTCAGAACCTCTACAATATCTACTATGGCTATCAGTAGCCATGTTCTCCTCCATGAGTTCTTCACTCACAAGATGCACCAAGCCTCTACAACATCAAGCTCTCATTAGGGGAATTTTGAGGTCTAAAATGGGCCTCCTAAGGAAATTATAAAATAATAGTGGAAAAAATCAAATAAGATTTGATGACATCATCAAATTTTAGAGGGAAAAATGAAAAAACTACTTCTTCAATTCATATTTTCAACTTATCTCCCAAAGTTTTACTCAAATTTCGACGGAAAACGCCTAGATTTGGATGCGGAATTTAATTCCTCATCAAGGAGTACCCATGTTGCATAATTTCGATGGGTCTACTACACGAAAAATGAGAAATACATAAAAAACGTGATTACAATCACGCTTTTATGTATTTCACATTTTCGTGTCGCTTCATCCAAAGTATGTAACATGGGTACTCCTTGGATGATTAAATTCCACATCCTTGAGTACTCCGCTCAAAATTTGAGTAAAATTTTGGGAGATAAGTTTAAAATACAGTTGAAAAAGTAGTTTTATTATTTTATTATTTTTTTAATATTTTTACTTTTACTCAAAAATGGTGAATCATCCATTATGGATGACATCATCATCTTGAATCCTATTGGTTCTTATAAAGTTTATTTTGGTTGTACATTTTTCTTAGGAGGCCCATTTTAGACCTCAAAATTCCCCTAATGCTTGCTGAAACTTACCTCACCAATCCTTTCCTCCAGATCCAGCTTTTGGTAAGTACTGGTCCCCTATCTGCTGGAACCTTCTGAGAACTCTCTTATGCTCTCTCTAGGCTTCACTTTGTAACTTTTCAAGAACATGTCTGTTCTTCTTTCATCCAACCTATGTTGGGAATCCTCCGGATTCTGCCACACTTTCTTCTTCACCTTAGAATCCTTTTCTATACTCTTTCATCACTGCTCTCAAAGTTGTGATCTGCTTTTGCTAAGATTCTCCTCAATTGTCTACACTCTACATTCTGAAAACAATATCTTCAAACCAGAGTTTAAATAAAGCTCATAAACTCACCTTCCAAGATCCCTGAATGATCTTGTTGTTCCTCTTACCTGCACTGCATCTCGGTCTGCTGCAATCTTCAAAATTCTTGCCTCAACTTCAGATTCTGCAAATCTGAATTTTCAACCTTCACTGTATGCTTATTCGAACTTGCAATTTCTATCAAATAGATTTGGAAACCAACTTTCTTCACTGCTTCAGTACATATGCATTTCAGAAATAAATTTTCAAAGAGCTATTCCAATTCTAGCTCTGATACCCCATGATGGCATGCCTACTTGCTAAACCCACATTCTCTTTCATTTTATATGCACATAACAATGCATCTTCAAAATTAATGCCAAACAAAATGTCAAGTTGACAATTTAAATAAGGCGAAAGTTTCTATCTCATATCCTATGGTTATGAACCATGCCTAACAAATTGTATATGCGAGAACTTTGTTCTTTGCATCAATGGGATTAAACCTTATCATAAACCCCATAATGCACCTCAATTGTTCTTTACCTTTAGTATTTGATTATGAAACCATACCTTTTGGAACCCTCTTAACCGAAAGTCTCCTCCTTTATTTCAATTCCAAATGAAATACCTCCCGAATAGGTTTACCATAGAACCTTCGGATTAATCACCTCTCAGCATTGTGCTCATAACCCAATCTTTATACATTAATCCCCATGGTTATAATGATCCACTTATCAACTCTAATTCTAAGGTTTATGAGCCAATAAACCACAGGTTCGTTCGTGGTCTCAACTGCATTCAGACTTTAATAAAATCAAATCTTTAAATGATTTATATGGTCCCACGCCACATATAACATAACTTCCATCTGACGGTTGCAGTCCTGTCATGCTCCCGCTGGCGAATCCGACGACAGTCGCATGATGAAATTGCTCGCACTTTAACTTCTCCAAATCGCGTGATGAAGATGGGTCCCAGTGCTTAACTCACCCTTCTCATCTGATGGCTGAAATGAAATTGCATTGACTTTGGTGATCCAACGCCAAAAATGAAATATCGCGTAACCAAACAACACGAGGGTTAATCCTCAGAAATAACACGATGTAAGTGGTTTCTCCAACCCACTTATGGCCACGCGTCAACCAAAGGCCAATATTGTGTTCGAAAAGTGAAATCCACTTACCACTTTCAAAATAACGCGAACCCACTCGTTTTCTCTCCAGAAACCGCCTTTACTGTTTATTCTCACAGTTCCGCTTGCTCTTGTCTCAGGGTTCCGCCCAACTCTTCGTGCCTTTGTTATATATGAACTCCGCCTTCACTCTTGCTTATTCTCACGTTCATATTCAAACTGCGCCATTACTCATTTAAAGAGATTCGTTCCAGGTTTCTTGCATATACACTAATTCATGTATAATCCCTTCATCGAATTGGTCTATACGATATAAAATTAACACGCCCAGTTATAAATTAGGCTCTGACTTCATTGGAATTGGACTTCATCAAAACAGATTTTCAACACAAAATTAATAACCAGAGGTTAACTCAATTGCGTCCTTCATCGGGGATCATAACATCATTGATTTCACAATTCCCTTTCGAGGTTTCAAACAGAAAATTCCACAGTATTATATGGACAACCATTACATTGCTTCTCACAATGAATCAACACATTGACACTAACTCTTAACACAAGGTTTTGTCACACATTCTTCATACGCTCTCTCCCAAAAATTTAAACATTCCTCAAGCATACATTTCATATATTAAGTCCTTAACACAGGGTTTTATCACGCACCGGTTATACAGTTTCTTATTGGAACTCAAAGCCAATTCACACAGAGATTCGTATTATGCATGACCCATACAATTGCTTCTTGAATTTCGAAGGCACTCACACAGAATTCAAATCAACAGATGCACATGTAATACTGAAAAAATTATTTCGTAATATATACATGAATTTACTTACAAAAACCTCCTGTTCAGGCCAGATCTTCAATCCGATGGCCTTCTACTCTCCCTACTTTGCCTCTCCGAATCTCTAGCTCTATGCAGCCCTATGCATGTCTCCTTGGTCTATGCCACAGAGGCTTATTTATACAAATTAACAGTAATTGTTTCATCTTCCCTTAACGCTCAACAAAACTCTGAAATTCCTACGGTTCTAAATTTAGCCTAATCCCCAGATAAACTGAAACTTACTATCTCTTCATATGCCCACTAATCATTCGAGGGCAGTTACAATTCTCCACATTTAATTAAAATAAATAAAAACCCACTAAATTCACTACATAAAATCTAACTCTTTTGAAAACTAGAAACGCCTAAGTCTAACAAAATGCATGGAAATGGTTTTAGCCTAATGCCCCTACATCATTCCTTCTTAATTTTCACTTGATTTAGCTTTTGAATTTTTAATGATTTTCATTTTGCACCTTTTTTCTTTAACTCATCCTGAGTCAATTTCAGCTGCTACTCCAAGTCCTCCACTTGATCTCTAAGTCCGCTATTACTGGCTCTCAAGTCAGTATTGATTACTCTGACAAATTTAGCTTCCTTGATGGTGGAACTTTCCATGTGAAAAAATGTTACTTGCTTGCTTGGGGTTTTTATACCTACTAGAACCGTTTGACCTTCCCACGGTGCCTTCATTATTTTGAACTCTTTTTTTCTCTGATATTGCTTTACGGTCTCTTTCTCATCCATGACAATTTCTTGGTTTTCTAACCTCAGCAATTTCTCTTCGAGATGGCTCTTTGTCATTTCCTTTTTTCTCTTCTTTGTTTCTTGCATTGCATGCTCTATTGTAGGTGATGAAAGATCAGCCACTTCTTGAGGGGCTTTTTTGTTTCCAATATATTCTTGAATTTCCCGCTACCTTCCTTGAGTTTCTTAGCATGCTTAGTTAAAGGTTTCCTTGATTGAAAGATTAAGGCTGCATTTTCACCCTAAAAATGAGCTAACTATGAGACTTAGTATTTTTCTGTTTTTATTCCTTCTCCAATGAAGTTAGCTTGCACAACAGGTGTCTCCTACATATAAATTGCATTAAGGTGTCATCTAAATTTCCCTTAATTACGAGATATCTCTGAAATTGAAACAACTATCTTTACTTTTGATGCCAGCTGCTTGGCTTCTTGTCCTCTCTTGATTTCTTGCTTGCTAGCAACTTTTTCTTTTTTTCTTCTTTGACATTCTTTAAATTTCATTTCCTACGGGTGATGGAGTTGATGTGTCGATGGTGTATACGCTGCTGTCCTTTTCTTTGTTTCCTGTTTGATTTTACAAATTCCTTTGGTTTTTTTTTGCAATCACGGGTTGACTAGACTCTTCTCTTTTTGGTGGTGAAGGAGTTCCTTTATTTTTTAGGGTTCTCGTATGAGTTAAGGTTTCCAACTCAAGCCATTGCAGCAAAAGGATGACCAATACCTGCCTATCTTCTGAAGCTCATTAAAAATCAACAACTTCATCAAACCATGATTAAACAAGGATGTTTCACAACCTTTAGATTTGGCTTGTACTTTATCAACCATTTTAGCAAGACTCCTATGTAGGTAAAAGGGCAAATCAAGTGAAATTTTACCTGTGAAATGCATAAGAAGCTTAAAATGACATGTGTAGACCTTATGATATCTACATTCACATGTAAAATATCTCTGGATGTTGAGCAACAACTTTGCATAGGTGTCTTTGATGCAGCCTCTAGGGATTGCATTATTGAGGTCCATATCTGCGTACTTAGGTTTCATGAATTCTTTGCATGGCTCCATATCAAATTTGAAACATTTAAACCAAGTCTCTTGACCCCTTGGTATCTCTGTCACAATAGAAATAATCTATAGTGTAATTGGCACATTTAGCATCCCAACCTTAGTAGTTGTTCCATTGAAGTGCAAGGCAAATTCTTTAGACACTTGTATGTGGCAACTTGTAGCTTTTCAAAAAACCAAAGACAACCTACTCTGTTGAATGCCTTCATCACTGCTGGGTCTTCAACTATGGCCTTCATATTTTTAGGCTCATATCTTAAGCAGTGTCCCCCTCTGTGGACTTTCTTTGCCTCTGCCATGCTTCTTAGAAAAACCTATCAGCTTTGCTTGAAAATCTTAAACAGCCTCGCTTGATTATATAAAACAATCTCGCTTGAAAATATGAAACAACCTTGCTTGATTAGGATGAAGATAACCTTTGTATGGAACATCCACACGTTTGGCTTGACTACTTCAGAGCTCAGACACTCATATGGAGGAAAATTAAACGAGAATGACCAAATTAGCAAGATTTTGAATTTGAAATGTCATCTCATAAATGAATGATGCCTCATTCATACCCTCTCATGACAATGATGACTGAAATATGGGTAAGTACATTGAATCTCATCACTAACTGACTCATCATACCACTAACCTATCATTTCCCAACGGATTCTGACAATTTCCAGCTCAAATGACAAGACGGTTAAGAAACCACGCTTTTGTAGTGCCCGCAATGTATTTTTCCCAGTTTACGCTATGAAACTATTAGCGCTTTCGTAGCGCAAATCATCTTTTTTGAACTAGCGGTGCTACGAAAACGTGGATTCTTGGCTAATTGCATATTTTTGACCTGAAACTTTATGGAATGATTCCTAAATGGAAATTATGGATTTTTGACAATGAATGAACCTTTAAAAGACTTTATTTGAACCTAATGATGACCTTTGAACTTATAAAAATCTAACCTACCCTTAACGAAATCCTAAATTGACTTCTAAACCTAATTTGAAACATGACCCAAAAAAAACATGACACAATGGTGTTTTGAAATTTTTTTGGGTGATAACAGATTTCTTAACTAGAACTTATTTGAATAGTTCGTATCTATTATAAATTTGAAAATTGCTTCCAATACTAATCTAGTCATTTTGAATTAACATACTTATGCGGTTTAGTTAGAAAACATGGCAACCCTACTAAAGAGCAAAGGGCTCTGGCATTATACAAATATCGTTATTCCAAATTTGAAGGACCACCAAATGATTTTTTCCTTCAATGGAAATAAATACAAGGTTTTTAGGTTCATTACAACATATATTCCTCAAGAAATTTGTTTTCATATGAGTGGGATTGAATATCCTCATGAGATCTAGAAGAACATGAATCCACTATTTGAAAAAGTTGACAAAAGTTAGGTCATGCAATTAAGGGGAGTTAATCTATCTTGATCATCGTTCCCTTGAAAGGATTGAGGATTTTTTTATCTTGCATTAAGGAGGTCTAGTTGAATTTGAGAATATGTGGGAATAATTTTCTAAAAAAATATGGACAAATCATTGGACTAGTCTCGATGAATCTAAGAACATGTTATGATGTGTTATGTTCCTCATTTTGCACCAACTAGAGATCGTGCAAGAAATATGGTAAGGAGTACACCTTTAAAAATCTTTGTGATTTTTTTATGAAGGATCAACAAAGGTTTCTTGATGAAGGAAATATTGAAAATAAGAACCAATCACAGTTATTCAAGGGAAAGAGAAACTCAAACCAAAAGGAGAAAGAAATTAGGTAGGAATGTCTCGATTAGAATGACGGGTTAAAATCAACCAATAAGAATTGAAAGCAAAAGATATGTCACTATTGTAGGAAGATGGGCCATACGAAGAAAGATTGTTGGATGAAGAGTAGAAAATTGGAGCATAAGGTTAAGATGCTTGAAGAAAATGTGTTAGTTGAGAAATCGACCAATCAAACTATTGATACCTTCACTTTTTCCATTCGAACTCAACCATTGCATGCTCACACTACTCATAATGAATGTATAGTAATTTATGGATACACTAATCATATGGTGAAGTATGTTTTTTTTTTTGTGGAAATTATATGAGTTATAATTCCAACATTAAATTATCAATTCGGGGCTCCTAAGCTTCGAGGCACAAGTACAAGTAATGTGGGATCAGAGCATCTAACCTAAACTAGAGTAAGAAATCGACTTGATGTTTAAGTACAAAATCGTTATTTCTAGTTTGAAACTAATAAATTCATGAAAACATGGTCAATAAATAAGAATAAGAAATTCTAATTACAATTCAAATAAAAATAACCCTAATCTACATTTGAGGAATGTTAATCGCAACCCAAGAAATACAAATTACCATTCAAACAATTTTAATCTCAATCTAAGTAAATTGAAAACTCAATCTAAGATCTATTTATTCAAAGTACAAGAATACAAAACTAATTCAAAATGAAATTAATCCCATGCTAAATCTCAATATCAACAAAATTCATTCTCACTCACACGATGTTTAAACTAAAGCAATGGAAAATTCAAACAAAACTACAACTAATCCAATTCCCGGGACATGAGAAATCAACAAGCATAAAAACGAAATGTAATTCTATTTAAAGTAACTACATTTTTTACCTAACTCAAAAATCCAATCCTTGAAGCGATTAAACTTTGAAAACTATGATTTCTATTAGCCTTCAATCTTATTGTCTCTTATGCTAAAGAGGCAAAAAATTCAAATCAAATAAAATCTAATAGCTGGGCCTAGGTCCCAAAATACATAAAATCAAAACTTTCCATCTTATATAAAATGCACAGCCTCTATTTACTTTCACACTAGTTGTGCTTAACGCAAGAATTCAATATCCATTCTAGACTTAATGCTATCATGAAAAATTCAGAAAACCTACGCTATCACGACAAACTCAAAAATCCTATGTTTAATGCGCATTGTGTTTCAATTCTAATTCAATACTCCTTTGACTATGTTGGGTTTAGAATCAACAAGTTTGAAATTAAACACCTCTGCGTATTTTTTTCATATGATCATAAAGCTACAGGACTTGGTAATAGACAGATCATAAACTCAATTCATTTTGAGATCTCAAATATCATAATCAATCCTTGCATAGTTTTGAATTAAGAATGCTTCAAAAATGCTTCTGCATTATGAAATCACATAAAGCAAACCAGTGATATACTAAGGTTCATTACCCAACGAAACCTTTGTTGATCTATACTAACCGAGGAGCGAGATCTATTACTTCAAATATGATCTATAGAACAGAGTGTTGAGATTCAACAAGAAAATTTCAGCACCCACACCTAGTGCATTAAGCACCTACACTAGGGTGGGGTCCACAATGCTATTTTTGGTGCATTTCTATTTTAGTTATCCCTTAGTTAAGATGGACAATAAATTGTAATATATTCTCAATAATAACTTGTAATAGTTAACTGAGAGTGATAAAATCAGTTAGCTAGTGGATTTCGAGTTAGAGGTAGTTGGTGAGGCATGCAGAGTAATTCTAGTTGTAATAGAGTTTGAAGTGCAACAGTGTATTAGTTAATGCAGGTTGTAATCAGTTTAACTCAGTTAAGTGAGTTAAAATCAGTTGTGATAGTTGTAACTAAATATATACTAGTGAGAGATCAAATGAATTAAATATTATTTAATTCACAATCAGTGATCTCACATGCAAATGAGGATTTACTATTATTAGCTACATGCATGTTAGATCCAGTGGAGACCCAGTTGAGATCTAGGTAAAAGGGAAGTTGACTATCAGTTGTAGGAATATTGGGTTGCACACATGCAACTAAACACCCATTTGAGTGCCCATGATACTTGTGCAGTCAAGGAAGGCCATAATTCCTATCTTTTAGGGATTGCATTCATCAATGATAATGCAAGCAAGGCAGGATGCCTGGAGGCAGTAAATTGGCTAAGTATTGGTTAGTTTTTGTATGACAATGTGAGACAATTAGATGAGTACTGGAGGGCTCTTTTGAGAATATTTTTGTATGTAATTGTTTCATGATACATGCTGAATATACAATAGAAGATAGTGGGGTTTTGAGCAGCAAGCTTTCCCCCTGAAATTATTTTTGTTGTGTTTTGATTTGATTCTTCTTTACTTCATGTGATTGGTGATTGTGTTTTTAATACCGCAGAATATTTGTAGAAGTGATTCAGTATTTAACTTTAGTACATTTTTAGATCGGGTGAATCCAAGATATACATGAATGTTGTATAATTTCTACATGGTATTAGAGCACAAGAAATCACAATTGTCAAGTGTGAAGGAGGAGCTGAGTTTGTGACTGGATAGAATTCAAATTTGCGGAAAGAATTTCTTGGTGCTACAGTTGATTCAAGATCGAAATGGATTTCAATGGCTTGAGGTTGGAGTATGCACTCGAGAGAAAATAAAACTATATTGCTTGGAAGTACAGGATGGAGGCAGTACTCGAAGACAATGGCTTGAAGGAATTCATTGAAAATGATGTTCCCAAACTCGCTGTGACAGATGCTGCAAATCTTGATGCATGGCAAAAGAAAGTGGCAAAGGCGGGGAGGATCCTGTTGGAGGAGATATTATACCACATTGTCTCAAGCCTCCATGGGAGATCCACACCATATTCAATGTGGAAGGCTTTGATGGATCTATTCCAAAGTAGCAGTGACCATAGGAAATTGGTGCTCAAAGATAAACTCAGGAAGATCAAGATGGAGAAGGTAAACTCCATACCAAAACTTCTAACAAATTTTTTCCAATGTCGAGATGAACTGGGGAGCGTTGGTATAACAGTGGTTGATGATGATTTGTTGAGTTTGGCTCTCCTAGGACTTCCCAAGGTTTGGCACAGTTATCAAGACTCTGTCAATGGAAGGGAAACTTTTCCAGATTGGGAACAACTGTGGTCAGATTTGGTGCGGGAGGAGTTCAGACAGAACACCAGAGATGGACCTTCATCTAAGAATGAAGATGAAGCATATTGTGCTTTATCTGTGAAGGCGAAGAAGGGGAAGGGGAAGAAATTCCATTCCAAATCTGAGTCCAAGAATGGCAGGAAGCAGAACATGTCTAAGGTGAAGTGTTTTCAATGTCACGAGCATGGGAATTTTGCTACTAACTATCCACAAAAGAAGAATAACAAGAATTTTAGAGGATCTACAGCTGGTGAGGCTCTTGTCTCGCAATTTGATCTTGACGTCTCACTAGTCAAGAAAATTATTCTTGAAACCATTCCTCATCACAAACCATATGCATTGGGTTGGATATGTAAGAACACAAATTTATAGGTTATAATAAAGTGTATTCTTCGGTTTGCAATCACAACAAACTTCAATGACGAAGTTGAATTAGATGTTGTACCTCTTGATATTTCAGGAATTGTTTTGGGAAGTCCTTACCTCTATGAAAAAAAATCCATCTTCTATCACTATGAAAAAAAGTACCACTTGTTCAAAAATGGTGTGGAGTTTATTGTGAGATCTCATTGCGAGAAACTAAATCTTTCATTAGTTAATGCAGGGAAAATGAAAATACTAGTGAATTCAAGTGAGAATTGTGTGCTTCTTATGATTAAACCAAAGAATGATGTTGATTATGAAGCATTACAAGTTTGTGATCCAAAGTTGAAATATGATTTGATTGAAGTGGTTAATAAAAATGATGAGATGTTTTAGGAACCAAAGGGATTACCTCCCAAGACGGAAATCTAGCATGAAATACAGTTGCAACAAGATTTTCCTCTTCCTAACATTGGATTGTATAGGATGTTGGTGAAGGAGAGTGTTGAAATAAAAAATAAAATTCAAAAGTTGTTGTACAAAGTGATCATCCGACCAAGCGCTTTGCCATGCGGGTCACCTATTGTGTTGGTGACAAAGAAGGATTGAACATGGTGCATGTGCGTAGATTTTTGTGCATTGAACAAAATTATGGTAAAGAACCATTTTCCACTTCCTAGAATTGATGATTTTCTTGATCAATTGAAAGATGCAAAGTATTTTACTAAGTTGGACTTAAGTATTGGTTACCATCAAATTAGAATTGTTGAAGGTGACATTTGGAAGACAACATTCAAAACAAAGAAAGGTTTGTTTAAATGGCTTGTTATGCCTTTTGGTTTATGTAATGCTACTGCTACCTTCATGCTTGTGATGAATGATGTTTTGAGGCCATTTCTTGATGAGTTTTTCATCGTCTACTTAGATGATATCTTGATTTTTAGTAAATCACTTGATGAAAATGTTGTGCATGTAAGAAAAACACTTGATGTCTTAAGGAAATAATAGTTGTTTTTGAAGATGTCAAAATGTGAGTTTGGTAAAACTTCTTTAGTGTACTTGGAGCATACTGTTGGAGGAGGTGATTTGAGGATAGACCCCTCTAAGGTTGAGGTCATTGTGAATTGGCCAACGCCTAAGATAGTCACTAAGGTAAGAAGTTTTTTGGGAGCATCCCAATATTGGAGGAAGTTTATCGCTAACTTCTCTTCTATCGTAGCTCCATTCCATGCATTGAATAGTGTTAAGAAGTTGTTCCAGTGGGGAGGAAAGCAGCAAAAATGATTTTATTATTTGAAAGAGAAGATTATTTTAGCACTAGTACTTGCACTACCGAACTTGAGATAGCCCTCATGCAACATGGTATGCCCATTTCATTTCCTTCAAAAACTTTCAATGGTGCAGTAATTAACTATCCTACTTGTGACAAGGAGATTTATGAGCTGGTTCAAAGTGTGAAAAAGTGGAAACACTAATTGATGGGAAAGGAAACCATCACACACACCGATCACCAACCATTTCAATACTTGAAATCACAAACTAAGTTGCAACATTCAAGGCACTTTCGATGGATGGGTTTCCTATAGAAATTATACTTGGTCATTAGGTATAAGAAAGGCATATACAACAATTTTTTTGATATGCTTTCAAGGCCTATTGTTAGTACGACTACTTTACTCAAGAATAATTCCTTTTTGCATGTGTTACACAGTAATTTGTCACCGTCCCTACAATCCCCCATCTCGCACATTGGAGGGTCTATTCTGTGACCTATGAGCAATGACATGACCTTAAACCACTTTCATGGCATCCCCCTTGACAAGGAAAATCATTCCACTGAAGACAATTTCCTATGAAAAGCCCTAAAAATAGACATTTTGGCCTTGGCATGATTAGCCAGTTCAGCCCTCGTGCTAATGGGGGAAATCCACCAAAGAGGGTGCGCCAACTGGCGCTCTGTCCCAGTGTATTACTCGTGCCAGGCTTAATAATGATTATTTTTTAAAAATAAATGGCGGAAGTTTGACTCCAACCAACTCCTGAACGAGTCTCTAAAATTAGTTGGGAGGTTTAGCTCTGGATCTCCATGTAGGGGAAGTGGTTTTCCACCTATCATGGAAGCTTCCTTGAGGATAGGGCCAATCCCACCATTGTAGGGATCCCAACTCCCCTTCCACCATCTATATAAGCTTGTCATTTTCCCTTTGAAAACTAGCCTAAATAGAGTTGAATTAGTAGTAAGGAGATTATCGTCGAGTAGCTGAAGAGAGAGAGATTTGTCCCATTCCCGACGAGCTTTATCGAGACGTACTACGTTGTTGACCCGCCGAAGGAAGATCCAGCATCAGAGCTCAGGTTGTATCTTTCTTTGTTCTAATTAATAATAAACGACTTCGATTATGGTTCCATTTGTATGTTCATGTTTTATGTTATGAATTATATCTTCTCTAACTGATGCATAGTTGCATGTATTAGGTTTTACTCTTGTGTGTTGTTGTTTCTTCTTGTACGTGTAGGTTTTCGAACATGCTAGGTGGGATAATTGTGATTTGCCAAAGCGAGGGACGGAAGCGCCATCTTCTTTGCAAGCAACAATAGTGTAGGACTTAAGGTAGGCCTCTTGTCACATCTTGGTCTATTGTAACTAGGAACCTGTGTCTCAGCGTGACTCGGTTGTTGCTAGACCCAATCTAGGCTAGTAGGGATCCCCTCTGTCTGCAGAGGGGATTTACCTCTCCAACAACATGAAAGTTATGTTGAGAAATATGCATTTGATAATGACTTTCAAGATGTTTATGTAAGCTTGAGTCAAGGAAACCAAGTAGAGGAATTGGATTACCATGTACATAATAACTTGTTGTATCATTTTGGAAAGCTTTGTATTCGACAGGTGGAGAGAGTGAATGTCATAAGAGAAGCAAACACTTCTCTTATTGCGGGAAATTTAGGTGTAAGAAAAATAGTGGCACATCTTCAGAGGTATTGTTATTGGCCTCGTATGCTTGAAAGTGTGTCATGTTTCATTAAAGGTTGTTCATTATGTGCAGTCAGTAAGCCTAACAATATGAAGTTAGGATAGTACACACCACTTCCCATACCTTCACATCCATGCGAGAGTGTTTCTGTGGATTTTATAGGAGGTATTCCTATGTCAAAAAGAGGTCACTATTCTTTTTATGTAGTTGTGGATAGGTTCAGAAATATGTGTATATTAAATGTAAAAAACAAATCACAGCTGAACAAACAACTTACTTATTCTTTCATCATGTTTTGGTTCATTTTGGTTTTCCCACATCCATTGTTAGTGGTCGAGATTCTCGATTTGTTGGGAAATTTTGGTCAAGTTTGTGGGACTTTATGGATACCAAGTTGAATAAGAGTAAAACCTTTCATCCACAAACAAATGGTCAAACCGAGGTGGTTAATCGAACAGTCATACATCTTCTTCGAGGATACTACGGCAAGCATCCTAAGTTGTGGGATGTAAAATTGCACTACATTCAACATGCTTACAACTGTGCAAAACACTCCTCTACACAAACATTTCCATTTGAGGCATACCTTGGATACTTGCCTAGATCGCCATTGGATTGCATTTTTGGCAAGGATGTTACTATTTATGGCCATAGCGACATAGGAAAATCTAAGAAGTTCATAGAACAAATCCAATTGATACATCAAATAGTTGAAAATCAGCTTGAAAAGAGCCAAGGAAAGTACAAAGAAAGGCATGACAAGCATATTGTATATCACAAGTTCCAAGTTTGTGATGAAGTTTGGCTTCACATTAGCAAAGAGAGGCTTCAAGGGTAAGGTAATAAAATGAAACCCATCCATTACGGTCCTTTCGGAATTTTCGAAAAGATTGGTGAAAATACCTTCAAGTTAGATTTGCCTTCATATATGCAAATTTACTCTGTTGTTAATGTTGAGAACTTGAGGTTGTATGAACCTCCATTGATTGAAGATCAAGGAGAACAGGTTCATATTCCTTCCATTGAATAATTTTCTCCTGAATACCCTGATGAGCATCAGCAAGACACCATTCTTGACAGAAAAACAAGGAAATCAAAACGAGGGAGCATAGACTACCTTTGTGTGGGGCTCAAAGGCACAAATCCAAGCAAGGCCAAATGGATCGAGATTGGAAAGGTGAGGGAATTGTACCCTCATATGTTGAACAACTGAAAGTGATATTTTGGGGTCCAAAATATTCCAGTGGGGAGGAGTGATCAGGTACAAAAAATTATGCTCAAAAATTGAAGTTGTCAGAATGGTATGGAACCTAAATTACTGCGTAGATATCGTAGTTCTGAATCTGGTGCAACTCATTTCGCAGAAAACTAACACCATATGATCCCAGAAACGTGTTCTGTCCACTTTTTCAAACACGCAAATTTTAAAAAAAGATGTAAGACAGCCCAGTCAGTAGTCCGTATAGTTGACTGGGTGTGCCTACATGGCAGGGTGACTGTGAAGGTTGACTTGTTCAGTGATTTTCCTCCGTCGAATGGGATTTTTCCAAGTGGCACTTTGTTATTATTTTGAAATGGTGCATTTTAATTGGTTGATTAGGTGGCTAACCATAGGCTTCCATGTGGAAAAGCCAAGGGTCACCACATGGCAGCCCAAGGGCCACCAAAATTATATTGAATTCCAAGTGAAATAGGCAAGGATCAAACCCGTGACCACCAAATCCGAGTACCAAGCCTTTACCACTACACCACACCTTTGTTCCTTGTTATATAGTGTATTCTGCATAGTTTTTTTTCAATGTTAATTACGCCATGGGGGAGGGGGTCGAGGTCTAGCCCTAACCCTGGTCACCACCAGGGGCAGAACCATGGGCGGGAGGCTAGAGCCACGCCCTACCCCAAATGGTCCATAACCGTTAACAGATAACCCGTCGACAACATGTGTCCACATTTATGTGTTAAGGTCGATGATTAATAAAACCACACATTTTTTGGTTAGATAATTATATATCATAGAGCAATGCAACACATAAAATATGTGGAAACACAAACAAAAAAAAACATATAAAACCAGAGAGACACAGATATACGTGGTTCGCCCAGTTTGGGTTACGTCCACCCTGAACAACCAGTCCTTCCTTTCTATTGTCACGAAAAATGAAGAGACACAACCTACAACAAATCCACTGTAATATCCTATGTTCTCTCTCATAGTATCCCTATCTATTTCTTGCTCTGAGAATGCACATAAATTATACAGCCGCAATAAAATACCCTCATACATAATGAGGGCTTTCCTTCTAGGTTGAAAAACTCTAAATTAAACATAACTTCTACCGTCAGATCATCTGCCTAATGAACGACCTATATTGACTAGAAATTACAATAATTTTACAAGGAAATTCTACATCTATTTTTAGCTTCGAGGGTGCTGCCCCTGAAACCCCCCACAAGGGGGGGGCTCCATAAAGTCACAGTCACCTCCCCTAGACCCCCCAGACAACATAAAATTACGGGGGGCATTTCCGCCCCATAAATAACAAGGGTCCTTAGCCACTGCCTTAACACGGCTATCCCACAGCTCTAGACCCTAGAGCCACTCTCTTTCCCTTAAAATCCCGTGGCTAAGCCTCAAAGGAGCTAAAAATCATTCCCCCCTCAGGGACAAGGGCCCTAGGAGGTTGGGTTACCTCGTGGGGATGTCAATGATGCAATGTAGGGTGTGTTTTTGGTGTTTCCATCTATTCCACTTCCTTAAGGTCATATAAGAGGTTGAATCTCATATTAGTAGCCTCTCATCACATGTTTACCCCATTTTTCTGGTTACTTGGGTAGATGTGTGAAGAGGGTGTTAAAGAGTGGTATCAAATCATGGTTCAACTTTCGAACTTGATGGGTGGTGTGTTGTTCATGCTTTTGTGTTGATTTCTTATGTGTTTCATATCTATGTTGTATATGGTTGTTGCATCCATGTTGTGTTGGCCATGGTGGAAGTGATGTCACCATGGAAATGTTGATGATGTTGTTGATATGTTGTCATGAAAGTATGACAGGTTGTGTGTTGTTCTTGTTTATGTATTGTTCATGCACGCTTGCTTGCATGTTGCGACATGTTGTACATGCATTGCTTTCTTATTCTAGGGTTACATATTAGTCATGCTTCGGTGTTATCCGTGTGTGCTTTCTTGTGTGATGTCATATTTGGAACATTCATTGGTTGTTCATGTTTAGTCACATGTTGTTCACACGTGTGTATTGTCCATGTAAGTTGGCATGGTTTATGTTTTCATGCTCATTGTATGAAATTCAGTCATCACGAGGATATTGGTATGTTATGATGCTAATGTGTTGGTTGAGATAGAGCAGGAGATGCATATCGGTAAAGTGAAGTTGCAACAATGGACTTTGGGGTAAGAGAAGATCGAAATGCAAGCATGAGGGTATGTGATTCATGGTTGTTGTAAGAATTACAGTTACTTATCTATTTTTTATTCTATTATTATTATGGTCACATGTGTGATAAATGATCATTAATTAGCATATTCATATGCATTATGGTTATGTGTATGCCTTTCATTCTATTGATCTTATGGTTACATACATTATAGATGCTAGTTGATTAGTGCGATTATATGTAATTGTGTCGGATAGTCATGAATGATAGCAACCTATGGTGGTATGCATTGATATTGTTGTTTTATGTTAGATAAATTATATGTTATTGATGAGCATGTTATAGGTTAACTTGTTGTTGTTGTATGATAGTTAGCTTGATGATTAGGTAACATTTTGTTGATGAGAATGATATATAACTTGTTGTTGTTACATGCTAGTGACTTGATGAATAGGTTTATTTCATTAACATATTGATGTTATATGTATTATGCTAATTTTTATTGTCCATGTAGATGGTTAGGGTTATGAAATTTAGGCATGATTCGACCTAATTATGATAGTGTGTTGTATTATGTCTAGACTAACTGTGCATATGCGATTGTATGCATGAATAACAAATGTTTATGAACTTATGATGTGAACATGTTAGTTAGTTATTGTTATGAATATCATGATCTTATCTATGTTTGAGTTTATGTTTTGTGAAGTCATATAATGCTAATCTAGATTGATTTTGTAGATAAGATAACATCCCCTGAGATACATTAAGGTATGAGTTGCTTATATCATGTACTTGGTGTTTAATTGTTTAATTATGTCATCTATTTGTTATTTGAGTGTTTGATTAATTGCATAATATGAATATGTGACTAAAATAATGCACGAATGAATGGTCTTGTTTTAGGATGAGTGTACTAATTCTTTATGTACTGAGATACCTGGTATATATTTGGGTGTAAATATTTGATAGTTGTAGCATTATGTATTATGACTGATGAATGTGAGTGATTGTTGATTATGACATGGTTGGTAGTCTTGGTAAAATTTTATTTCAAATTAATAGATATGTTGTCTTGAAGTTTGATACATATGGCTGACATGTGTGTTCAGTTACAGGTCAATATTGTTGGCACAACAACGTAAGGTAACTAGCATATTGTTAAGTTTATTTATGCGCTGACAATTATCTATCTATGACAGTATGATGTAGGGGATTCCCTAGAAAAAGATATTACCATGAAATCTTGAAGAGGGATCGGATTGAGCTTTCCCTTGGAATTATTGGGAACCATGGGGGTTGAGTCATGGTGTTTTTTTATAGTCTTGTGCTTTCAATATTTTTGAATTTTTTGCGCTTGATTTTCATCTTGATTGCGTCTAGTGCATGATCATGACACTTTGTTGTGGTTTCATATTGCTTGTGGTTTTTCATGGCTTTATTCTTGTTATTTTCCTTGTATTTTATGTTTTGAGTCTTGTGAATTGGTTTGGGAAAAGAAGAAGTTAATGGAGCTCAAGAAGAGCTGAAGGAAAATCCAACAATTAATGGAAGACTCAACTGAATCTTGGTGCATGAGTAAGTGCAGCGGAAGGTAAGAATATGACAGCCGGATGGATTGGTTGAGTTCATTATGGTAAATGGATGGTGGAAGGACAATCATGAGAAAGGTGAAGTGAATGGATCTGAGGTGTTAGATGCCTTGGCTATGTTGGGAACTGTTGTTCTCAATGTTGTGCATGATGTGCACAAATAAAGGAAGTTATATTAGGGCCTAGAGCTTATGCTATCCGATAATTATGATGTGATCGTGATTATGTTGATGTTTTTTTATGTATATATGTATGTATGTATGTATGTATGTCATTGATTGACAGGATCGTCTTGGATCTTGATGGTTTTATGTTGATGGTTATATGTATATATGTATGTATGTATGACATTGTCTGACAGGGTCATGATTGTTTTATGCTAATGATTATATTATATGTATGTATCTATGTATCTATATCACTGTATGATAGGGTTTTCAAGGATCATTCTTTTAGATGATTGATTTCTTATGCAGGTGAATGACATGAAGAGGTTCTTAGTCTTATGAGGAATCAAGTGGGAAGAGTAACTCTGACAGATCTATGAGGTCTATATTATGTGGACATGAATTGATATTATATGCTTGTATTATGCCTATGTTTATGTTATGGAAAGGTAATTCTGATGGGTACTGTGACATGCTAGGATAAGCATGGATAGTGGAAAGACACTAAAATCAAGGTTTCTTGTGGGGTCACTGTGTGGTCTATGGATATAAAATTTTATTGTTGTGCATATGTTATGCAAGTTGTATATTCATTAATTGTACCTATGGTGATGTGTAATGTTGCATATGTAGTATTGTGTACATATGATGTTGTATGCATGTTGTATATATGATGTTGCATACGCAGTGCCAGGTATAGATGGTGTTATATACATGTTGTATATGTGGTGTTATGTGAAATATGGTGATGTGCCCATGTTGGATATGCGATGTCATGTACGTACGATGATATGTACATGTTGAATATGTAGTGCTATGTACATATGGTGTTGTGTGTGTGATGTACATATGGTGCTATGTGCATTTGGTGTTGTGCGCATGATTGTACAAATGGTGTGGTGTGCATGTGGTGTTATGTACATGTTGTACATGTGGTGTTGTGTGCAAGCAGTGTCGTGTACATATCATGCATGTGGTTATATGTACATATGGTGTCGTGTACATGTCGTGCATGTGGTGTTGTGTACATGTGCTATTGTGTACACATTGTACAGGTGATGCGGTGTACATTTGGCATTGTGTACATGTTATGCAGGTGGTGTTGTGTACATATGATGTTGTGCACAAGTTGTTCAGGTAGTGTGTATATAGGTGGTAATGTGTACATGTTGTGCATATGGTACTCGTATACATGTGGTATTGTGTGCATGTCGTACATGTTGAGTTATGGGCATGTGGTACTATGTATGTGCATGGTGTAGATGTGGTATCATGACATGTGTATTCGTTGTGTTGTACTCTATATATGTATATGTATTCCATTGTATTGTACATCGGGTGTAGGTGTATGTGTTGTATGTCGATGTAGGTGTATGTACTGTGTGGTATTATACACCAGGAATAGGTATATGTGTTATGTCGTGTGCCGGATGTGGGTGTATGCATTGTGTGGTGTTGTACATGTAGTGTGGATGTATGTGTTGTGATGTAGAATATGCTTATGTGTACGTGAGTGAAATGAAGCAAGGGCAATGGGTGCTTGTTGGGCATGGAAACCGATCCAGTGTGTGTACAAAAAAAGAAAAGGTAGGAGTATGAACTAATGAAGGATAAGTATCGATATTTTATTTCAATATTGTTATGCATGTGATCTATGATTCTGACTTATGATGGTTACATGTGATTTATGATTATGGTCTATGATGATTGCATGTAATTTATTATTTTGATCTATGATGGTTTCATCTTGAGCTAACCAAATATGTTATGTTTATACATGATGATTTGATCAAACAACCAGTTTGACTTGTTGTGACAGGAAGTAAACAGGATTGAAAGTGTACCTTGTTAATGAGCTACCAATGACGTATGATTTGAATTTATTTCAATTTATTTTGAATCTAACATAAATTATGTGCTTGGTTGGAAGCACTGAATGCTCAGTTGGGTGGTTGAAACTCACTACAAGGACTATTAGCAATGGCAAAAGGAATTGGAACATGCAGTAGTATGTTGGTAAAGCATTTTAGTATTAGGTTCGTTGTGGGACACTTGTACCCAATAGTTTCCATTTATTTCCATGAGAATGTTATGACCGGTATGATGGTTTTGAGGCAGGTATATGCCTTGATTTTTGTATCTTATGATGCGAGGAATCCTTTCCGAAGGATGGATCGCCCGGGTTAGGGGATGTCGGGGAACTTCGAAGGCGAGTGATTGCATGGAGGGAATTACTAGATTTCTCGAGGGATTGTATATCAAAGAAGGGAAGGTTAGGGTGGATTTTTTTTTTCATTAGAATTTCTCTATGGGATCAAATGCACATTGGGAGTGTGCCATGGAACAATGAGCCGGTAATTGTTCACTAAGAGGAGAAGTTGCGTAAGATGGTAGTTGTTGGAAATTGGTTGCAACTTTGGCTTTGACAGTGGATTCTGGACTTCCTCAGAAGGAAGTGGATCAAGTTACTACTTTGAGGGTGGAGGTGTGAGCCTATGGATTCCCTTGTTGTCGATACGAGCATCATATCCTTCTATTTGTAGAAATTATATAACTGATATGTTATATTTCTAATATTATCCTGATCATACACTATTTGACTTCATGCACAATACAGAATCTATTCCACCATTGATCATCATATGCGGAAATTAAATCAATTGCATGCACACATTAAAACCATAAAAATTCACACACATTAACACAATGATTTATGGGAAATCTTAAAGCTGAAAACCCCCAACTATATGTATAATATATGTCATATATATCATGTAACAATCGTCATACAAAGCTTCTCAAAAGCTCTCAGTACAATCTCCAATCGCTACACACTAATCAGGTCCGATCTAGCAAATCCCATGCACCGATCTCTGCCACCTGCTAGCCTGCCTCTACTGCACAATCCCTGTTGAATATTGGATCTGTATGAAATTGAATTGGTCCAGCCTTGCTCATGCAATCCTCATTGGCATCTCCATCAATGCATGGTGCAAAATCATGCAACACTATAGTCACAACTGATAGTCACACCGCTCTTTCACCTACCTCTCCACTGGTCTCCACTGAAACTGTCCATGCACTGTAGTTAACTGATGTATTCTTCATTTGATTAATGTGTTAATAATTAGTGAATTAATTAATAATTAATTCACACCACTCTTACTATTGTGTCAATCAGTTAGACTAGATACAACTAGCTCAACTGTGTCTAACTGAGTTAAACTGAACACAACTCCACCAACTACTTCTACAACTCCACCAAACTTTGTCACATGAGTTCTAACTGAATTCTCCATGCAATAGATCCACTTAACGCTCAGGAATAGCATAATTCTTTCTGTCAACTCCTGTGCCACATCTGTGCACTTAATTGAAGTGATCCAAGAGAATAAGATAATGTTTATAGTCCAAATATTATTAAGAGATAATAATATTCGACATATCTATTTTTTGACTGGAAATCTAAAAATAGATTCCACCCAGTATGTCTAAAAATAGAAGTCCATCTATTTTTCCAACTTGACCAACCATCCACAAATAGCATCCTGTAACTCATAGAATATGATCGACATGTCTAAAAATAGACTTGTGCCAAAAATAGCCTACGGGCCCACTTAGTGAAGGCGACTTATTTTCACTAAGATCATCATCTTGTTGCAATCTCAACACTATTTTTGGGTTGAGAAAATGTGTATATGTGTATATTATTGTAAATATTGCATCGAGATGGTTTATAAAGCTCCACAGATGGTATGGTTATTTTTTGGTTGAAGCATATGTGCATGAGTATATTTAGTTCTTATTGTAAATACCGTAATGAGTTGTGTTATAAAGCTCCAATACACGGTATGGTTGTCATGATGGTTTTGATTTTGAGGAGGTTTTTCATTGTAAATACTACAACGAGTTGTGTTATAAATCTCCATAGGTAGTATGTTTTTTTTTTAGCAGTTTAGTGGTTTGTAGGTGTCATTGAACATCGAGGATGGTGTTTCCCCAAGGGGGAGGGTTCTGTAATAGCCCTGGTAAAAAAATTGTGTAAAATATATAATAAACCCGGTTGATGGGACACATATTCCAAGATGAATGGTAGGCAAAACATCCTAGTGGTTGTTCACTTTGGTTTATTATGGAAAAGGAAAAGGAAAAGGCTTTGGAAAGGCATGAGGCATTAATTGACATATTATTTATGAAAATAATGGAAAATAGGAGAAAATGAAGGTGAAAGGTCATAGGTTTCATGTGAGGAGGAAAATGAAGGAAAATTATGGAAAATGAAGAAAATAGAGGCCTCATTGATAAAAAAAGGCTTATGAGGATCAATGGGCAAGGTTTTGTTAGTTCAATTTTGGAGCTCTCTCCTTATACTCTCTCTCTCTCACTCACTCTTGGACACTTAGAGTTTTGGATCACTTTGGAATTTGAGCAAGAAAGGAAATAAAGCAGGAAAAAGGAGGCAACAAGCAAGGAGGAGCAAGAATCAAGAAACTACAGCAGGATTCTTAGCAGGTATTGATTTTCATGTGTATTTTACTTGCTAGATTTGGCATGCATGGTATTGCATGTGGTTCTTTGTTGCCTTGGCATGGGTTTCACCAGGTGTGATAGTGTTTTCATCCTATCCTTTCCATTTCCGGATAGCCATGGTGTTGTGGAGTTCTCATGTTTTGGTTTTGTTGGATTGTCGGATGGATTCGAAGCTGAGTGGGGTGGATCTCTGAATTGATATATCACATGGCCTAATGGTCCTTGAACCAGATTTTGGTTCATGGTAAAGCCATTGGCCTAGTAACCCTTGAGCCATATGGTGGGTTGCGGTAAATCCAGGATTGTGTTGCCTCTGTGGGCCTAGGAATCCTCGACTGGTGAATGGTGGGATATATGGTAAAACCTAGAGGTTGGTTTACTCTCCATTTCAGGCCTAGGAATCTCGGGTTTGGATTGCAGTAAATCCTGAAGAGTATGTATCGGTTTAGGGCCTAGTAACCCATGATTTGGATTGTGGGTTGCGATAAATCCTAAGAGACTAGGAGACAGGAAAATTCCTCACAGTGTAGGTGGAGAGAATCCGATGATATCCATGCTTGTGTTTGGTTAGTGATCAGGGTTAGATCATGGTAAAGCCAGTTATGACATGTTTATGGTATTGGCCTAGTGATCTGGGTTGGATGATGATAAAAATTGATTTCTATTTGATGAGGGTGAGTTGGTTTAGCCTCTGGATACCCTGGTTGGTTCTTTTAGTTTATGTGCCACATTTATGCTTGGAATATGGCACGGGGGTGATTGGTTGAAGTAGATTTGGCTCAGTCAATCTACAGTCAGGTGGAATGTGGAAGTCCCATCTCTGGTGGTTTTGAAATTAGTAATGAAGATCTCATTCCTTTGATATTTGGTATGAAAATGTATTGTTTGTTATTTGGATTTCATTGATGTTATATCCATGGTATTATTGTTGCTATTATGTATGTTATAAGCTTGTATTTTATTAGTGATTATGTATGGCTCTATCTATGTTTTTGCCAGTGAATGAATATGCAATGTATCTATGACCAAATATATTGTATTGCAACTTAATATGTAAGGGATCAATGCTTCTTAGCATTTCTTAGATAAGTATTAGACCCATAAGTTTATTTATGTTGTTTACCCCTAGAGATGTTATGTTTGTGACATGTTTGACGAAATTACAGTCATGGTGGGTGGGCTCCGATGAGTTCTTGATGTTGTGATCACTTCCATTTATTTTTTTTAATGTTATTTACCCTCTCCTGAAGTTACAGGAAGTTATGGGCAATGACCTGGGCTCAGGGGTTGAAAATGTGGTAAAAATCTCAAAGATGGGCACAGAAATATCTTGTTTGGGCTTGAGCGGCTACCTTAACAAGGCTATCCCACGGCTCTAGACCCTAGAGCTGCTCTGTTTCCCTTAAAATCATGCAGCTAAGCCTCAAAGGGACTAAAAATCAGTCCCCCCTCAGGGAACAGGGCCCTGAGAGATTGGGTTACCTCCTGGGGATGTCAATGATGCAGTATAGGGTGTGTTTTTGGTGTTTTTTTTGGTTCCACTTCCTTAAGTTCATCTATGAGGTTGAATCTCATATTATTAGCCTCTCATCACATGTTTACCCTAGTTGGTCGGTTAATTGGGTAGATGTGGGAAGAGGGTGTTATAAAGAAGGTAGTAACTACACCAAAAAATTTACTCCCATCTCAACGATTATTTCTTTTCAAATGATCTTATCCCTTGTTTCTTGTTTTGGTTCATCATATGGATGTTAAGAGTGTATTAATTCATGGTGATTTATCCAAAGAAGTATACATGGAGAAACCCCCTAGTTTTATGATAGATTTGAATCTTCTCTTCCCACAGAAAAAATCATTGTATGGTTTGAAGTATGCCCTTTGGGCTTTGTATGCTAAGATTAGTCAATTATTTCTTATTCTTGGGTTGAAATGTTGTGAATCTGATTATAGTATTTATGTATTACATCTTAATGGTGATGATTTGATTGTTGCTATATATGTTGATGACTTGATTATCACTGGTAATAACATTGAACAAGTTATTTTCTTGAAGAGTTGACTTGTTGACACCTTAAAGATGACTAACCTTAGTGTTCAAGTTCTACCATTATCTTATGGTTTTTTTCTGTCTCAATTAAAATATGTATTAGATTTGTTGAAAAATTTTAAATATGGATGATTGCAATCCATGTGATATGCTTTTCATTCAAGTGTCAAGTTGACTAAAGAATGTGAAACCTTGAAATTCGATTCTACTACTTATCAACAGTTGGTTAGTAGCCTTACTTATTTAACTCATAGTCAACCTAATACTTATTTTCCTCTTAGTGTGGTTTCCTAGTTTATGCAAGTTTTGCAAGAAATCCATTGGAAAGTTTCAAAAAGAATTATTTGTTACATTAAGGGTACCTCTCATTTTGGTATCAAATACAATCAATTTTCAGATTCATCAGTTGAATTTACCGAATCTAATTGTGTGGGAAAAAATGATAATAATAAATCCATTTATGGCTATAGGTTTTTCCTCAATTATAAGCCCATGATTTTTTCATGCAATAAATAATGTGCAGTCTCTTTATTGAAAATGGAATCTAAACATCGTGGAGTCATTAATGGTGGGATTGAGGTAGTTTGGATTCACCAACTCTTGGAAGAGCTTGGATTTCTTATTAAGTCATCAACTGATATTTATTGTGACAATAAAAGTGAAATTCAAGTTTCTCACAATCCTATGGCACACGGTAAGATTAATTATTTCAAACTTCATGCTCACGACATGAGACAATTGAATTAAGATAAGGTCTGCACCCCCTTGTATTACAAGAGAAATGATTAGATTTTTGATATCCTTATGAAGCCATTATTTGAAGATAATATTGTTAGGCTATGTGGTATGCTTTGGCTTCATAAAACTACAATTATGTGGTTGTGTATCTTGGATATGTAATTTCACCTCATGAACCTCCAAATTTTTTTACTAATGGGTGTTTGTTGGAACCTAAGTTCTTATTAGTTCATCACACTACTGGAACTTTTGTAATTAGTTAGTTGAAGGGTGGACCAATAGAGGATCAACTAAAAACATATTACCAATCAAGTGACTGCTTGCAACCAAGTGGTCAACCAACAAATTAGTTAACTATAATATCAATTGAGTGGTTGAGATTCATTAAACAATTGGGTCAACTCAGGAAGTTGACTAGCCTATAAAATATAAGTCAACTAGAATAGTCAACTCACTAAAAAACATAGTAGATTTCATGAAAATGGTTGAAACTACTGACAGTCATTAAGGACTGAAGGAAATTAGTTTGATTTTGAAATTACAAATAAATGACCCTATGGATTGAACATACATGAATTCAATGATTCATATAAATCATGTGGTGATGAATTATCTCAATATCATGCATTGTGATGTTCTTATCAGAATTTGTTTCACTTTAGTGCTATAAGATAGTCTTTAGGTACTACCCATCATCTTAGAATTTTTTTACCGTTCTGTTTATTTCTTTTAATATTATATTATCTATTCTCTATTTATGTTTTCCCTAAAAAGTAGGACATTAAAGAAAAAATGAAAGGAGCATGCTTAATTGTGTCAGATTAGAACAAGACGTAATGGATATTACATGTTGCCTAGTAAATTGATCTCCTTTATCAATGTTGGTTAACAAAAATACCCATGAAGGATGGACTGGTAATAAACCCCTACTTAAAAATATGTGATTTTTTTGTTGTGATTGTTATGTACATGTTCCAAAGGATAATAGGAGTAAGATGGATAATAAAGCTAAAAAATGTATATTTATTGGTCATGAAGATGGTATAAAATGTTATAAACTTTGGAACCTAATAACTAAGAAGATGATTTACGGTTAATATGTTGTCCTAAAAGAGGTTAAATATGTTCTCAAATATGAAGTATTGCCAAGGGAAAAGGGACTATAAAAATTAAATTTTGATTTGAAGGATCATAAATCTAGACCAACAGAAAAACATAAATTAGAAGAAGAACCTTGTATCCAATATTGAGGAGATTGGTTCAAGAAAGAAACATACTAGAAAGGTACAATCCACCCCAATTTTGTTCTATTTTTTTTTTATATATCGCTAATGATGATACCATAGCTATTAGAGAGGTAGTGGATTCAAAGGATGGTAGTTTAATTGTTAAAGACTGCAATGGATGAAGAAACAACATCCTTTGATAAGAATGAGGCTTGGGGTCTGGTTAAGTTGCTAGTGGAAAGAATGCTTGTTGGTATAAAATAGGTGTTTAAAAATAAGTTAAATGAAAAAGGTAAAGTGAATAAGTACAAAGCTCACTTGGTAGAAAAGGGATATTCCCTCGTAGAGGGAATTGATTTCGGTGACACTTTTTCTCTTATTACTAAATTAACTTCCATTAAAATTACTTTGTATGTTGTTGTTGCTTTTGAACTTGAAGTGGAGAAAATGGATGTAAATACAATATTCCAATATGGGGATCTTATAGAAGAAATATTCATGACACATCCATAAAGTTTCATAGTGAAGTGAAAGAAAGAGCTTGTTTGCAACGTGAAAAAGTCCCTACATGAGTGTTATTAACCTATTTTTCTACCCTTGGATCACTGACCCTTATTTCTCATGGTTAGACGACTTTTTCCTGACATGAGGAGCCCTTTTTAGCCAATTTTATCCTTAGCAATAGGTAGGCATGCTTGTTCCTACGACGAGAACCCTATAGTCACTACCAGACCCTCTTGTGCATGCGGTTAGGGCCCTTTTTATCCCTTTATGTGCATGTGGCCAAGGGAATGTTCTAAAGTGACTTAGTCCCTAGGATATTAGTTCTATTCCGCATATATATTAGTCGTCTAGGACTCATGAATTAGAATATTTTGTAACTTCTTGTCGTCCTGAGCATCCATATTCATTCTCCTGGGACCTGTCTTCTACCTATTTATACTAGATCATTTGAGAGGGTCAGGCTCGTTTTGGAAAGCCATGTGAATTTTGGAGAGCTATATACTGTTGGAGAGCTGAGATATTGATTTTATGCTACCATTTTACTGATAGATAGGGAGCGTGTGAGGTTTTGGTCATATGTGTGTACTCTTCATGCTCATTTCTTATATGTAGTGGGGAAAATCTACTAGATCACGTAGAGTAAACATGGAAGTGAATGTATAAGCATTGTTAATTTCATATGATTGACGAAGATTTATGTTCTCTCCCTTACATGATTATTTTTTCAGTAGATCTTGTGATTAGTTTGTATTGTTGTTAATATAACAATCTTCCGAGGAAGATCACTTGTCATCCTTTATAATTTGTGATTGTGTGTAGGTATTGATATCGATTTCATATGAAATATATTGTTTGACTAGAGTGCGAGGATTATGTGTTAGCGCCCTATATTACTAGTGTAGTCCCTTATTGTTGTTAGTATAGCCCCCTTATTGTTATTTTTGTACCCCTATAGTCCCCATATTGTTATTATTGTGCCCTTACATTATTATTGTTAGGTAGGATAGGATTCTATTGTGACCCCATGGACTCCTATATATAGAAAGGAAGTTTTTTCATTTGAATCATCTAAGAATTGTTCATTTATATAGTTTAAAGGAGGTCTCCCCCTTGAAGTGGCTGATTTCTAATTCATTGATCTCTCTTTTCTTCTATTTTGTGAGCTGGTTTCATAACATTTGGTATTAGAGCTTTTGATTATAGGGTTTCGCTACTTGAAACAAGTCATTGTGGAATTTTCGCTATAAATTTTTTTCTACGAAGGGTCAGAAGCTAAAAAAAAATTATTTGCACCGAAATATGGAGGAACTTCATGGAAAATTTTTAGATCTTGGTTCACAATATTTTTGGAGATATGATCTGTGGAAGTTAGGGTTTTTGCGAGCTCCAGAATTTCATCTCAAAGAGGTGACCTTGGAAAAATCGTCTTGGAATTCTGTAAATAGTGGCTGAAATCACACAGACTCTATTGTCCTATGTATCGATTTCATAGACAAAGGAGGAAAAAGTGACGCATGGCATGCCGTACAAGTTTTCTCTACTGAATAAGTCCATAATTAGGTCATTGTGGGAGATTGGGAATAAATTTGTCTTAAAGAATCCAAATTAGGTCAGACTTGTGCCATTAGAAAGAAGATTTAGAGGGTTACTAAAGGACCAAATATAAAATATTGGGGATATGAAATTACAAAGATACATTAGTTTCAATATCGAGCTCCTTAAAAGAAAGAAATGGTGTGTATTTTTTTTTTAAATTGCGTAAGTCTTGTTTGAGAAATCAGTTTGAAGTGATTCCAAGGGAATATTGAAGCATAGGTATCAGTATTGGGTTCTAAAATGACCCCTAAATATAATTCAACACCCATTAAGTGCTCGTAAGGCTCTACTATAACTCATGAAGAGGAAGAAGTGCAACATGATATATCAAAATTACAAGACCAAGTGCAACAAATTTCGCTCTCGCAAATAGTAACAAAAAATGAAATGGAAGCTAAGATGGATAGTTTAAATAAAGGTGTGGAAGCTAATATAGATGGTTTGAAGAAAGGCGTGGAAGCTAAGATGGATGATTAGAAGAATGGCATGGAATCTAATATGGATGTCGTGGAAGCTACGATGGATGGCGTAGAAGCCAAGATGGATGGAATGGAAGAGAAGATGGATGGCATGGAAGCTAAGATGGATGGCATCGAAGCTAGGATCGATGGTATAGAAGGAAACATGGAAGATTTGAAGAAACACATGGAAGGTTTGAAGAAAGGTTTTGCAAAGTTGCTACAAGAAGAGCTTCCTAATGGAGAAAAGGTAGTAGAGGATACTCATTATGAGAACAAAATAAATGTTAATCATGATTTCATAGACTCTAATATTGGATTTTAGACCCACCATATTTCAAATATAGATATGAGGAAGTTTGATGGCAAAGATCAGATAAATTAGATACTACAAATGGAGCAATACTTTAAGCACCATAATATGCAAAACACACCAAAGGTACGCATTACAACTTTATATTTAGAATAAAATCAGTTTGTATGGTGTCAATGGCTTTGTTCTCGTAAACCATTGGTCACTTGGTCAATTTTTACAAAGGAAATGATAGCACATTATGAGGATACAAAGAGCAACACCTTCTTTAGCCAATTGATAAATCTCAAACAAAACGGTTCAATGATGGAGCACATTGAGGATTTCCAAAAATGGAATATAAGGGTAAATAATATTCCAGAGGAACATAGGATTGATGTCTTCATAGTGACCCTAAATGATAAAATCAAACATGAGGTTGGCCTTTGGGAAAATGATACATTGGAGAAGACATCCAGGTTGGAAAGAAAAATTGAAAGCAAAATTATAGTGACAAGGAAGCCTACCACTCACAACTATAAATATGGAAGTGTTGCTACTCCTAGACTTTCAAAACCTACAAGGTTGACACCACAACAATTGGAAGAAAAAAGATAAAAAGGGATTTCCTATAGTTGTGATAGAAAATACACTAAAGGTCATAAGTGTGCTGAGAAGAAATTATTTTACATACATTGTGAATATTAGGAAGAAAAGGAACAAGAAACTTCAAAAGAAGAGGATATACACCAGGATCCAACCCTAGAGCAAGAAGAAATGAATCTGACCATATCCTATAATGCATTTGTAGGAATTACCACTCCTCAAACTCTCAAGATAGAAGGGCATATCAAGAATAAAAATGTAATCGTTCTTATTGATTCGATTAGTACCCATAATTTTATTCATTGTAAGGTAGCCAAGGTACTCAAGATTTTTCCCCAATCTATGATGAGGCAAGGTGCCATTTCTCTTCCTCATAGTGTAAAATTGATTGCGTGTTGCTTGATGATCATATGGGATTGGGATCTATTTTGTCTTCTTATTCTTGTCTATGTATTTCTGGTGATCTAATCAGACACTAGATCATGTAGCAATATCTCCTTGCAATTTCATATGCAACAGAATTGGTGCTTTCAATGATATCACACTCGCTTGGTGTTTTCTTTACTTCTAATCTTGATTGGATCCTCTCTTTTCCGATTTGTTGAGTTTTCTCAAAATTTTCCGACTGTTTTCAGTTATTTTTGGGCCTATTAACTCTATTTTTTACTTGCCTCTTAGACACTATGCAAGTTTATAGGGAAATTTAGAGTTTTTTCCCTAGCCGCTACCTTACAAGCTTGTGCCTGTGGCCAGCGACCCTTAGTCACGGGTTGGAACTCCTATGCATGTGTCTATCCCTTCCCAAGAAGTAATGTGCTTGTAGCTAATGTTTTTAGACCTTAAAATACCCTTCATCTCAGTTTGAAACTTCTGTGTCTACGTTTATACAGTATGGAATTCCTGTGTGCTTGTTGGATCTAATCCATATCTATCTTGTTCAGCAATTTTTCTTTGGATTGGTTAATTTCCTCTTTATATAATTTTTCTCTTTCAATAGATATCAAGCTTGTTGTTGCTTACCGATCTTTGAAAACATGTTTGGGTTATAATTCATTGTAGTTGATCAATTTTTGTATGTCCTTGGTTTGATCTATTTTGATCAGTTTATTCAAGGTCTTTCATCACTCATTGTGGTTCAATTTTCTTCTTGAGTTTTTATTGGGTACCTTGGATTGGGTTATGAGTTTTTTCTCTTAACTTCATTATCAGTTTTCATTGAATATATTCAACAATTTTTTAGGAATGATTTACATCTTGCCTTCAGATTTTGTGGATTTTTCTCATTTTTGTTCTCTCTTGTTGAGTGATATCTTTTATATTTTGGTCATTTCTGTCACAAATGGTGTTGTTGTGACCAATTGTGCAACTTTCATATGATCAAGTTATTTTGAAAGTGTTTTTTCATATTGTATCGTCTTAATTAGATCTTCTTTAGGCCTTCTTACATCTAGGTTTCGGTTCAGTCTTTTGCAAATAATTGGCCTTGGTTGAGCCATTGTACAACCCTAGCTTGATTGACATTTCCATATGTTTGCTTTCACGATGGCTTTCAGTGTGTTTGATTTCTTTGAGTGTGTTTGATTGGGCTTTGTTTCCCTAGTTGTTTCAATTTTAAAGTGCTTTGCGTTCTTGCTTGGAAGACTTGCTTTGGTCTCTTTTTCGGTTTGATTTTTTGTTTGTTTTTGGGACATTAATTCACAAATTATTGGGATATTTTTCATTCAGGAAGATTTAGTGACAAGTGAATTATCGTAGGCATTGGTGTGTTTTTTAAAACTCTTACCCTCTTGTAGCTAGAATTCATCGAATTGAAAACGAAAATTGCATATAGTTTCGTTAGGGTGACTAACTAAGAGTCTTACACACCATATTAGTTTCACGCCATGTCCCACTTGTGTAAACAACATCCATTAAAATTAATGCGATAATAAAATTAATTAGATTCATCTTTTGATTTCTTTGGTAGTACACCAACACTATCTTAGGCTAGGTCTTGGAGATATGAGTGTGAGATAACCGCTCCAAGACGATAAAATAAAATTAGTAGCTTGAGGTAGGGAGTAAAATCCATTTTCAGTAGTGTGGTCTGGGAAGCCCCTCTCACAAGGGGGTTAAACACAAGGTCACACTTGGGATAGGCAGGGTGACATGACCCATTTCACTTAGTTTCGGGTGGCGCGATATAACGGAATTGGCATGCATAAAAACAATGTTTTTTTCACTTGGGGACCACTTGGGAGGTAACTCTCAAGGGGGTTTCGGTATTGGATCCTTTTTTGGGTTAAGTGTCATGCCCTTACGTGTTTATTTGTCTTGCGACTCTCCCCCCAGGTCGTTTTATTGTCGGTGGTGACTATATTGGCCTTTCTTTCTAGGGCTCATACATAGGTGCAAGGTCGGGGTTTTCTTCTCTGTACCTAGGATAGATATTAGTCATTCTCTCTTAGTCCTCTTGGGGGGAGTTCCAAATTTTGTGAGGGAACTTGTGCCAAGTTCGAAGCTAAAAGGTTTGGGAAGCATGTCACTAGTAAAATTGTTCCACCACCAGCTTCTTTGTATTTTGTTTTTGTGTGCTATCTCGTAGGACGTTTCTAGTGTGTGTTTTTTGGTCTGAGTCTGGAACTTGTATATCGCCCACCCAAGGGTGTTCTCTGTAAGACCACACAAAATCCTTTTGTCAAGGCCACTCAGCATTATAATATTGTTGAATATATTTCCTAGGTTCCGTGTGCCATGTCTACCTTGGAGTTCTTGCAAAATTGTCCTCAGCAGTGCAAAGCCTTGTTTTTTGTCATCGATGGAGTTGATTTTTATTACTCTAATCTCATCGCTTTCAATGTCGAGAAATTTTCTCCTCATCTTTCCCATCAGATTTATTTCCAAATTATCATGTGAATCTTTCAAAATAATATCCATCCCACTTTGGTGGATGAGATCTCTTCCACATGTTTTATGTCAATATCTTGTTGGAAGGCTCTTGTCTCTTTGGCACTCATCGCGTCCAACACCACTCTCCAAGCCTTTAACAGTCACAATTTATTTCCTAAGGGGGTCCTTCCACATTTTGGCATCGAATTAGGCAAAAAAATCGTATATGTTGATGTCTAACTTGTCGATGCCTCATTAGATTACAACTTACTCCTTGGTCGTAGTTGGTTTTATGCCATGACCGCAGTCATCTCATTTGTTTCTCGTTTCCTTTTATTTACTCATGAAGGAGAGATTTTCATCATTGATCATCTTGACTATTTGATCAGGTGCTCAAAAATGATTTTTTTTGGAATGGTGTGGAACCTGAACGACCATGAATATCTCGTCGATCTGAATCTGGCACAACTCGTTTCACAGAAAACCAACACCGTATTCTCATAGAAACATGTTCTATCCCTTTGGCAAACGGGATTTTTTTTTTTTAAATGCAGGACAGCCTAGTCAGCTATCTGTACAGTTTACTGGGCATGCCTCTGTGGTAGGGTGACTATGCAAGTTGACTTGTTCAATGGTTTTCCTTCGATGAATGGGATCATGCCGAGTGGCACTTTGGTATTGGTTTGAAATGGTGCGTTTTAATTGGTTGATTTGGTGGCCAACCACAGGATGCCACGTGGCCCAGCCAGGGGCGGTCACGTGGCAACCCAAGGACCACCAACTTATTTTTAAGTCCAAGCAGAGTGGGCGAGGGTCGAAACCCGCGACCTTCAAGTCTGAGCACCAAGCCTTTACCACTACACCATGCCTTTGCTCCTTGTTATATAGTGTATTCTGCATAGTTTTATTTCAATGTTGATTCCGCCATGGGGAAGGGGGTCGAGCTCTAGCCCCAACCCTGGTACTACCGGGGGCAGGACCATGGGTGGGAGGCTAGCTCCACACCCCACCCCAATGATCCATACCTATTAACGGATAACCTTTCGACAACATGTTTCCACATTTGTGTGTTAAGGTCGGCGGTTAATAAAACCACACATTTTTTTATATAAAAAATAAAAATTATTAACCATATAACAATATGGTTTGGAATCTTGTTTATAAACATTATTGGAAAAAAAGGCACCGACAATTTTTCCCAGTTTTTAGGCAAATTGGTGCTAAGCTAGCAGAATTCCAAGCAGATTTGTAGGATGGTGCTAGATTTTGAGGAATTTGTGGAGAGTTTAGTGAAAAATCTTGGGGAAGTCATAAATTACCAAATTTGGTGCATAAAAAGGCTACAACTACATTTTTTTGGCATTTTGGAACTGATGGAACAGGTTTCAGAGCTGTTTGAGCATTGTAAACATATGTAATCACACTTTTGACCATAATAGAAGAGGGTCAAGCCATTGGAAGCTGGACCAAGGAGATGTAGCCCAGGCGGGGTGAACTCCTTCATCATGTGTTGTTGTGTTACTATTTATGGTGATGTTCATGTCTGTTAGATGCTTACATTCAGTGTTTTTTTTATGTTAATTTTCTCAAGAAATTCACATAAAAACACATAAAAGCTCTTGAAAAACTTTCAATTTACCTCATAATTCTCAAGCACTTTTTTTATATTTTGAATTTATCTTAGCACAACAAACACTAATATTCCCATTTAGATCACATTGGTATCATAGCACTAGATTTAATTTTACAAGGAGGATTTAATTGTTTTGCAAGTATTTAAATGCTTACAAGGTTGAAGCTCAAGAGAGGGGAAGGAAAGCTTGTGGGTGTGGGTTCTCTAGTTGGAGCAAGGAGAAGGAGGGCATAGTATCCACAATTTCCACCACAAGATTCACCTCCAATTGTCATATAAGCTTCAGTAAGCATGTCTCATGAAGGAAGAAATGATAACATGACATAGGATGAGAAGGCTTTTAGGAAGGGTCTCTTTGACATGACAGAGATGGTGAAAGCTCCAGGGCTCCAAGAGGAGAGGGTTCTCCAGGAGGAGGAGGTAATGGAAATTGTGATAAGCCACCATCTACTCCACCATCATCCTCACAACCATCTTCACCTTCATCTTCATCCTCTTCCACTACTACAACCCTTACTCATATTCATCAACCTATCTCAAAAGGAATTTGTAAAAAACCCTTGTTAAAACTTGACATTAAATTTTAGATGCCTATGTATAATGGTTAGGTGAATGTAGAGAAGTTTGAAAATTGGTTTTGTTAGTTGGAGGTCTACTGTAGAATTCAAAAACCTTTAAGATGATGATACAAATATTCAGCTAGCTTCCTTGAGACTGGAGGGTGCAGCACTAGTATGGTGGGAATCCAAGACACAAGATGAGATTAAAAATAATGGTAATATCTCACTCTCTTGGTCTATTTTCATTGCTGCAATTAAAATACAATTTTACCCTTTAGCATATATGAAAAAATCCATCATGAATTGGCATAAATTTAGACAACTTAAAGGTCAAAGTGTGCAAGATTACACCCAAGAATTTAGAAAAATAGCTCTTATGTTAGGTGTTGATTTGCATTCACAAGACATGTTCCTGAAGTATATAGGGGGTTTAGATAGCTACCTAAGGCATACTATCCTTATGTTCAATCCCACTAGTCGAGATTAAGTTTGTGTGCAAGCCACTCACCTTGAGGCAAGAGGGAAAAATATTCCAGAAGAGGGTAAAAAGAAGCCTTTTAAGGGTGGAGAGAGAGGAAAGGGAAATTAAAATGCATCTATTAAAAAGGAATGAGAGAAAATTACATGCAAACATTGTTTCAAAGAAGGTCATCATGAATACCACTATTGGAAGCTTCATCCAGAGATGAGGCCCAAGAAATTCAACAATAAGGGAAAACAAAAAACAATTGCAACCACTCAACAGGATTTGGGATCCAACTCGAGTGATGAAACTAAAATTACAGCCATGGTTATGAAAGGAAAAGAATCCATTGCTAGCACTAGTTCATCAAATTTTCACACTAGTACTCCAAATGAAGAAACAAGGATTGAATTATTTAATGTCAGGGTTATTTCAAAACATACAAAAATCGATACACCATTTGATAGTGGGTCTCAAGCCAATTTGATATCTGAGGCTTAGTCAAGAAAATTATTCTTGAAATCACTCCTCATCACAAACCATATCCATTAGGTTGGATATGCAATAACACAAATTTATAGGTTATAAGAAAGTGTATTCTTCGGTTTGCAATCACAACAAACTTCAACGAAGAAGTTGAATTAGATGTTGTACCGCTTGATATTTCAGGAATTTTTTTGGGAAGTCCTTACCTCTATGATAAAGAAATCCATCTTCTATCACCATGAAAACAAGTACCACTTGTTCAAAAATGGTGTGGAGTTTATTGTGAGAGCTCATCATGAGAAACTAAATATTTCATTAGTTAATGTAGGGCAAATGAAAAGACTAGTGAATTCAAGCAAGAATTGTGTGTTTCTTATGATTAAACCAAAGAATAATGTTGATTATGAAGCATTACAGGGTTGTGATCCAAATTTGAAATATGATTTGATTGAAGTGGTTAATAAAAATGATGAGATGTTTTAGGAACCAAAGGGATTACCTCCCAAGACGGAAATCCAGCATGAAATACAGTTGCAACAAGATTGTCCTCTTCCTAACATTGGCATGTATAGGGTGTTGGTGATGGAGAGTGTTGAAATAAAAAATAAAATTCAAGAGTTTTTGTACAAAGTGATCATCCAACCAAGCACTTTGTCATGTGGGTCACCTATTGTGTTGGTGACAAAGAAGGATTGAACATGGTGCATGTGCATAGATTTTCGTGCATTGAACAAAATAATGGTAAAGAAACATTTTCCACTTCCTAGAATAGATTATTTACTTGATCAATTGAAAGATGCAAAGTATTTTACTAAGTTGGACTTAAGGATTGGCTACCATAAAATTAGAATTGTTGAAGGTGACATTTGGAAGACAACATTCAAAACAAAGAAAGGTTTGTTTGAATGGCTTGTTATGCCTTTTGGTTTATGTAATGCTCCTACTACCTTCATGCGTGTGATGAATGATGTTTTGAGGCCATTTCTTAATGATTTTTTCATTGTCTACTTAGATGATATCTTGATTTTTAGTAAATCACTTGATGAACATGTCGTGCATGCAAGAAAAACACTTGATGTCTTAAGGAAATAATAGTTGTTTTTGAAGATGTCAAAATGTGATTTTGGTAAAAATTCTTTAGTGTACTTGGGGCATACTGTTGTAGGAGGTGATTTGAGGATATACCCCTCTAAGGTTGAGGTCATTGTGAATTGGCCAATGCCTAAGACAGTCACTGAGGTAAGAATTTTTTTGTGAGCATCCCAATATTGGAGGAAGTTTATTGCTAACTTCTCTTCTATTGCAGCTCCATTGCATGCATTGACTAGTGTTAAGAAGTTCTTCTAGTGGGGAGGCAAGCGGAAAAAATGATTTGATTCTTTGAAAGAGAAGATTATTTTAGTACCAGTACTTGCACTACCGAAATTGAGATAGCCCTTATGAAACATGGTAAGCCCATTTCATTTCATTAAAAAACTTTCAATGGTGCAGTAATTAACTATCCTACTTGTGACAAGAAGATTTATGAGCTAGTTCAAAGTGTGAAAAAGTGGAAACACTACTTGATGGGAAAGGAAACCATCATACACACCAATCACCAACCATTTCAATACTTGAAATCGCAAACTAAGTTATAACATTCAAGGCACTTTCAATGGATGGGTTTCCTACAGAAATTCCACTTGGTCATTAGGTAAAAGAAAGGTATATACAAAAATTTTGTTGATATGCTTTCAAGGCCTATTGTTAGTGCAACTACTTTACTCAAGCATAATTCCATTTCACATGAAATTTATGTTGAGAAATATGCATTTGATAATGACTTTCAAGATTTTTATGTAAGCTTGAGTTAAGGAAACAAAGTAGAGGAATTGGATTACCATGTACATAATAACTTTTTGTATCATTTGGGCAAGCTTTGTATTCAACGGGGGGAGAAAGTGAATGTCATAAGAGAAGAAAACACTTCTCTTATTGTTGGACATTTAGGTGTAAGAAAAATAGTGGCACATCTTCAGAGGTATTGTTATTGGCCTCGTATGCTTGAAAGTGTGTCATGTTTCATTAAAGGTTGTTCATTATGTGCAGTCAGTAAGCCGAACAATATGAAGTTAGTATAGTACAAACCACTTCCCATACCTTCACATCCATGGGAGAGTGTTTCTGTGGATTTTGTAGGAGGTATTCCTATGTCAAAAAGAGGTCATGATTATTTGTATGTAGTTGTGGATAGGTTCAGCAAGATGTGTATATTAAATGTAAAAAACAATTCACTGTTGAACAAACAACTTATTTATTATTTCATCATGTTTGGGTTCATTTTGGTTTGCCCACATCCATTGTTAGTGGTCGAGATTCTCGATTTGTTGGGAAATTTTGGTCAAGTTTGTGGGACTTTATGGATACCAAGTTGAATAAGAGTACAACCTTTCATCCACAAACAAATGGTCAAACCGAGGTGGTTAATCGAATAGTCATACATCTTCTTCAAGGATACTACAACAAGAATCCTCAGTTGTGGGATGTAAAATTGCACTACATTCAACATGCTTACAACCGTGCAAAACACTCCTCTACATAAACATCGACATTTGAGGCATATCTTGGATACTTGCCTAGATCGCCATTGGATTGCATTTTTGGGAAGGATGTTGTTATAGATGGCCATAGCGACATAGAAAAAGCTAAGAAGTTCATAGAACAAATCCAATTGATACATCAAATAGTTGAACATCAGCTTGAAAAGAGCCAAGGCGAGTACAAAGCAAGGCACGACAAGCATCTTGTATATCACAAGTTCCAAGTTTGTGACAAATTTTGGCTTCACATTAGCAAAGAGAGGCTTCAAGGGTAAGGTAATAAAATGAAACCAATCCATTACAGTCCTTTCAGAATTTTCGAAAAGATTGGTGAAAATACCTTCAAGTTAGATTTGCCTTCATATATGCAAATTTACTCTGTTGTTAATGTTGAGAACTTGAGGTTGTATGAACCTCCATTGATTGAAGATCAAGTAGAACAGGTTCATATTCCTTCCATTTAATAATTTTCTCCTGAATACCCTGATGATCATCAGCAAGACACCATTCTTGACAGAAAAACAAGGAAATCAAAACGAGGGAGCGTAGATTATAACCTTCGTGTGGGGCTCAAAGGTACAAATACAAGCAAGGCCAAATGGATCGAGATTGGAAAGGTGAGGGAATTGTACCCTCATATGTTGAACAACTAAAAGTGATCTTTTGGGATCCAAAATATTCCAGTGGGGAGGAGTGATCAGGTACACAAAATTATGCTCAAAAATTGAAGTTTTCAGAATGGTATGGAACCTAAATTACTGCATAGATCTCATATTTTTGAATCCGATGCAACTCATTTCGCTGAAAACTAACACCATATGCTCCCAGAAATGCGTTCTGTCCACTTTTTCAAACACGCAAATTTTAAAAAAAGATGCAAGACAGCCCAGTGAATAATCCATACAGCTGACTGGGTGTGCCTACATGGCAGGGTGACTATGAAGGTTGATTTGTTCAGTGGTTTTCCTCTGTCGAATGGGATTTTTCCAAGTGGCACTTTGTTATTAGTTTGAAATGGTGAATTTTAATTGGTTGATTTGGTGGCCAACCATAGGCTTCCATGTGGCACAGCCAAGGGTTGCCACATGGCAGCCCAAGGGCCACATAAATTATATTGAATTCCAAGCGAAGCAGGTGAGGATCGAACCCGCGACCACCAAGTCTGAGTACCAAGCCTTTACCACTACACCACACCTTTGTTCCTTGCTATATAATGTATTATGCATAGTTTTTTTCAATGTTAATTACGCCATGGGGGAGGGGGTCGGGGTCTAGCCCCAACCCCGGTCACCACCGAGGGCAGGACCATGGGCGAGAGACTAGACCCATGCCCTACCCCAAATGGTCGATAACTGTTAACGAATAACCCCTCGACATAATGTGTCCACATTTATGTGTTAAGGTCAACGATTAATAAAACCACGCATTTTTTTGTTAGAAAATTATATATTATAGAGCAATGCAACACATAAAATACGTGGAAACAAAAACACAGAAAAAACATATAGAACTAGAGAGACACAGATATACGTGGTTCACCCAGTTTGGGCTACGTCCACCCCGAATAGCTAGTCCTTCCTTTCTATTATCCAGTAAAATGAAGAGACACGGCCTATAGCAGATCCACTGTAATATCCTATGTTCTCTCTCATAGTCTCCCTATCTGTTTCTCACTCTACGAATACACATAAATTATATAGCCGATTTAAAATACCCTTATACAAAAAGAGGGGTTTCCTTCTAGGGTGAAAAAACCTAAATTAAACATAACTTCTACCTTCAGATCATCTGCCTAATAAACGACTTATATTTACTAGAAATTACAATACTTTTACAAGGAAATTTTACATCTGTTCTTAGCTTCGAGGGTGTTTCCCCTGAAACCCCCCACCAAGGGGGGGCTCCATATAGTCGTAGTCGCCCCCCCTGGACCCCCCAGGCATCATACAATTACGGGCGGCCTTGCTTCCCACTAAGAATAAGGGTCCTTAGCCACTTCCTTAACATGGCTATCCTGCAGCTCTAGACCCTAGAGCCACTCTCTTTCCCTTACAAGCCCGCGGCTAAGCCTCAAAGGAGCTAAAAATCATTCCCCCCTTAGGGACAAGGGCCCTAGGAGGTTGGGTTACCTCCTGGGGATGTCAACGATGAAATGTAGGGTGTGTTTTTGGTGTTTCTTTCTATTCCACTTCCTTAAGGTCATCTTAGAGGTTTAATCTCATATTAGTAGCCTCTCATCACATGTTTACCCCATTTTTCTGGTTACTTTGGTAGATGTGGGAAGAGGGTGTTAAAGAGTGGTATCAAAGCATGGTTCAACTTTCGGACTTGATGGGTGGTGTGTTGGTCATGCTTTTGTGTTGATTGCTTATGTGTTTCATATCTATGTTGTATATGGTTGTTGCATCCATGTTGTGTTGGCCATGGTGGAAGTGATGTCACCATGGAAATGTCGATGTTGTTGTTGATATGCTGTCATGAAAGTATGATTGGTTGTGTGTTGTTCTTGTTTATGTATTGTTCATGCATGCTTGCTTACATGTTGCGACATATTGTACATGCATTGCTTGCTTATTCTAGGGTTACATATTGGTCATGCTTCAGTGTTATCCATGTGTGCTTTCTTGTGTGATGTCATATTTGGAACATGCATTGGTTGTTCATGTTTGGTCACATGTTGTTCATGTGTGTGTATTGTCCATGTAAGTTGGCATGGTTTATGTTGTCATGCTCATTGTATGAAATTCAGTCATCATGAGGCTATTGGTATGCTATGATGCTAATGTGTTGGTTGAGATAGAGCAGGAGATGCATATCGGTAAATTGAAGTTGCAACAATGGACTTTGGGGTAAGAAAAGATCGACATACAAGCATGCGGGTATGTGATTCATGGTTGTTGTAAGAATTAGGGTTACTTATCTATTTGTTATTCTATTATTATTATGGTCACATGTGTGATAAATGATCATTAATTAGCATATTCATATGCATTATGGTTATGTGTATGCATTTCATTCTATTGATCTTATGGTTACATACATTATAGATGCTAGTTGATTAGTGTGATTATATGTACATGTGTTGGATAGTCATGAATGATAGCAACCTATGGTGGTATGCATTGATATTGTTGTTTTATGTTAGATAACTTATATGTTATTGATGAGCATGTTATAGGTTAACTTGTTGTTGTTTTATGATAGTTAGCTTGATGATTGGGTAACATGTTGTTGATGAGCATGATATATAACTTGTTGGTGTTACATGCTAGTGACTTAATGAATAGGTTTGTTTCATTAACATATTGATGTTATATGTACTATGCTAATTTTATTTTCCATGTAGATGGTTAGGGTTATGAAATTTAGGCATGATTCAACCTAATTATGATAGTGTGTTGTATTATGTCTAGACTAACTGTGCATATGCGATTGTATGCATGAATGAAAAATGTTTATGAGCTTATGATGTGAACATGTTAGTTAGTTTTTGTTATGAATATCATGATCTTATCTATGTTTGAGTTGATTTTTTGTGAAGTCATATAATTCTAATCTAGATTGATTTTGTAGATAAGATAACATCCCCTGAGATACATTAAGCTATGAGTTGCTTATATCATGTACTTGGTGTTTAATTGTTTGATTATGTCATCTATCTGTTATTTGAGTGTTTGATTAATTGCATGATATGAATATGTGACTGAAATAATGCACGAATGAATGGTCCTGTTTTAGGATGAGTGTATTAATGCTTTATGTACTAAGATATCTGGTATATACTTGTGTCTAAGTAGTTGATAGTTGTAGCATTATGTATTATGACTGATGAATATGAGTGATTGTTGATTATGACATGGTTGATAGTATTGGTAAAATTTTATTTCGAATTGATAGATATGTTGTCTTGAAGTTTGATACATATGGTTGACATGTCTGTTCAGTTACAGGTCAGCATTGTTGGCACAACAAGGTAAGGTAACTAGCATATTGTTATGTTTATTTATGCACTGACAATTATGTGTCTATGACAATATGATGCAGGGGATTCCCTGGAAAAAGAGACTACCATGAAATCTTAAAGAGGGATCGGGTTGAGCTTTCCCTTGGAAGTATTGGGAACCATGGGGATTGATTCATGGTGTTTTTTTATAGTCTCGTGCTTTCAGTCTTTTTGAATTTTTTGCACTTGATTTTCATCTTGATTGCGTCTAGTGCATGATCATGCCACTTTGTTGTGGTTTCATATTGCTTGTGGTTTTTCATGGTTTTATTCTTGTTTTTTTCTTGTCATTTTCCTTGTATTTATTGTTTTGAGTCTTGTGAATTGATTTGAGAAAGGAAGAAGTTAATGGAGCTCAGGAAGAGCTGAAGGAAAATCAACGAGTTAATGTAAGACTCAATTGAATCTTGGTGCATGAGTAAGTGCAGTGGAAGGTAAGAATATGACAGCCAGATGGATTGGTTGAGTCCATTATGGTAAATGGATGGTGTAAGGACAATCATGAGAAAGGTGAAGTGAATGGATCTGAGGTGTTAGATGCCTTGGCTATGTTGGGAACTATTGTTCTCAATGTTGTGCATGATGTGTACAAATAAAGGAAGTTATATTATGGCCTAGAGCTTATGCTATCCAATAATTATGATGTGATCATGATTATGTTGATGTTTTTTTATGTATATATGTATGTATGTATGTATATATGTCGTTGATTGACAGGGTCGTTTTGGATCTTGATGGTTTTATGTTGATGGTTATATGTATATATGTATGTATGTATGTATGACGTTGTCTGACAGGATCATGATTGTTTTATGCTAATGATTATATTATATGTATGTATCTATGTATTTATATCACTGTATGATAGGGTTTTCAAGGATCATTCTTTTGGAGGATTGATTTCTTATGAAGGTGAATGACATGAAGATGTTCTTAGTCTTATGAGGAATCAAGTGGGAAGAGTAACTCTGACAGATCTATGAGATATGTATTATGTGGACATGAATTGATATTATATGCTTGTATTATGCCTATGTTTATGTTATGGAAAGGTAATTCTAATGGGTACTGTGACATGCTAGGATAAGCATGGATAGTGGAAAGACACTAGAATCAAGGTTTCTTTTGGGGTCAGTGTGTGGTCTATGGATATACAATTTTATTGTTGTGCATATGTTGTGAAAGTTGTATATTCATTAATTGTACCTATGGTGATGTGTAATGTTGCATATGTAGTATTGTGTACATATGATGTTGTATGCACGTTGTATATATGATGTTGCATATGCAGTGCCAGGTATAGATGGTGCTATGTACATGTTGTATATGCAGTGTTATGTGAAATATGGTGATGCGCCCATGTTGGATATGCGATGTCATGTATGTACGGTGATATGTACATGCTGAATATGTAGTGCTATGTACATATGGTGTTGAGTGTGTGATGTACATATGGTGCTATGTGCATTTGGTGTTGTGTGCATGATTGTACAAATGGTGTGGTGTGCATGTGGTGTTATGTACAAGTTGTACATGTGGTGTTGTGTGTAGGCGGTGCCGTGTACATATTGTGCATGTGGTTATATGTACATATGGTGTTGTGTACATGTCATGCATGTGGTGTTGTGTACATGTGGTATTGTCACTAGAGAATTTGGCGGAAATTCCGACGGCCAATTCGTCGCTATTCCGACACATAGTCATCGCAAGAGCGACAGTTCGGGGGCGGACAAACCGTGGTTTTTCATGCCGTCGCCGTTCCGACGCACGTAAAAAGTGTCACACTATCGACATTCGCCGTTTCAACAAGCTACTGACGTCTTCACAAACCGCTGCTATCGACGCTTAGAAACCGCCGCATTCGGCTGGCGAAATGTTCGACGTTGAACGCCGCTTCTCCACGCTGAACTATCGCACTCGACTAACGTAAACCACGCTGGACGCTGCCCACGCTAAACTATCGCACTTCACTAACCGATCAGTTGACGCCGCCCGACACAAACCATCGCAATTCCGACTAAAGTGGTCCGACGTTTTGGACGCGCTCTTCCAACGTCTGTAAGATGTCGCAATGTCGACGATATGTGGTCCGACGTTTGGAACGTCGCTCTTCCGACATTTTCATACTGTCTCTCTTCCGATGTTTCTGGTTTGTCGCAGTTCCGACGTCTATAAGGCGTCGGTAGACCGACGGAGGGTTCAATTTAAAAAAAAAAAATATTGAAATTTTAAAAGACAAGAAACGTTGTTTTGAATATATTATATGAAGTAAAACAGTCCATGAAAGTGAAATAGCAGTATGTAGAATAGTAAAGCAATAGATAGAGTACCGACGTCCATTGTTCCAAATACAAATTAAAGTACCCAAAACCCTGCAACAGAGAAAAACGCTAATCATAATCATGTGAGGAGTGTGATATGCCAAAAATATAAAAAGACCATCAGACCATATCAATAAACCAGCAACATAGACTAGCATTGCTAGTTTTGAAGGCAGAGTGATAAACATTAATCATTTTTTTTTTCACAAGAGAAAAAACGTTGTTTTGAATATATTATATGAAGTAAAACAGTCCATGAAATCATTACATTTTCACATCTGAAGATTGGAACCCAAATATACATCCATAAAAGTGGAAGTCCCACCCCAGACAGTGATAGAAAAATACCCCATGTCACATACAGGGACTTGATATAAAACCCAGTAACGGTCCACATGGAGATTATCGACAAATCTGAGAAAGCATTCAAATATGCCCGAGGCATCTATAAGAAAGTGAAATAGCAGTATGTAGAATAGTAAAGCAACAGATAGAGTACCGACGTCCATTGCTCCAAATACAAATTAAAGTACCCAAAACCCTGCAACAGAGAAAAACGCTAATCATAATCATGTGAGGAGTGTGATATGTCCAAAATATAAAAAGACCATCAGACCATATCAATAAACCAGCAACATAGACCAGCATCGCTAGTTTTGAAGGCAGAGTGACAAACATTAATCATTTTTTTTTCACAAGAGAAAAAACGTTGTTTTGAATATATTATATGAAGTAAAACAGTCCATGAAGTCATTACATTTTCACATCCGAAGATTGGAACCCAAATATCCATCCAGAAAAGTGGAAGTCCCACCCCAGACAATGATAGAAAAATACCCCATGTCACATACAGGGACATGATATAAAACCCAGTAACGGTCCACATGGAGATTATCGACAATCCGAGAAAGCATCCCAAATATGCCCGAGGCATCTATAAGAAAGTGAAATATGCAAGATGTGGAGAATAGTAAAGCAACGAGATAGAGTACCGACGTCATTGTTCCAAATACAAATTAAAAGTACCCAAAATCCCGCTAGTGCAGAGAAAAACGCTAATCATGTGAGAGTGTGATATGTCCAAAATATAAAAATACCATCGTATGCATATCAATAAACTAGCAACATAGACCATCATCGCTAGTTTTGAAGGCGAGTGATAAACATTAATCATTTTTTTTCACAAGAGAAAAAAACGATGTTTTGAATATATTGTATGAAGTAAAACAGATCCATGAAGTCATTATATTTTCACATCTTAAGATTGGAACCCAAATATCCATCCCGAGAAAGTGGAAGTCCCACCCCGTGACAATGATAGAAAAATACCCCATGTCACATACTAAACGACTTGATATAAAACCCGATACTGGGTCCATATGGAGATTATCGACAATGCGAGAAAGCATCCAAATATGCCCAAAGGCATCTATAAGAAAGTGAAATAGCAATATGTAGAATAGTAAAGCAATGCATAGATAATGCACTGCACGTCCCATTGTTCCAAATAAAAATTAAAGTACCCAAAATCCTTGAACAGAGAAAAACGCTAATCATGTGAGGAGTATCATATGTCCAAAATATAAAAAGACCATCGGACCATATCAATAAACCAAGAACATAGACCAACATCGCTAGTTTTGAAGCAAAATGATAAACATTAATCATTTTTTTTTCGAAGAGAAAAAAACGCTATTTTTGAATATATTATATGAAGTAAAACAGTCCATGAAGTCATTACATTTTCACATACTGAAGATTGGAACCCAAATATCCATCCGTAGAAAAGTGGAAGTCCCACCCCAGACAATGATAGAAAAATACCCCATGTGAAACATATAGGGACATGATATAAAATCCAGTAACGGTCCACATGGAGATTATCGACAATACGAGAAAGCATTCAAATATGCCCGAGGCATCTATAAGAAAGTGAAATAGTAGTATGTAGAACAATAAAGCAACGATGAAATACCAAGATGTCCATTGTTCCAAATACAAATTAAAGTACCCAAAAATCATTGAACAGATCAAGAAAAAACGCTAATAATGTAGAGAATTCAAAGTAAAGTTAATCTATTAACATATGCGAATAAAATTACACCGAAGTCAAAAACATTGCACGGCCATACTCATGGAAAATTTGTCATCAAAAAAATCAAAAAATTAAGAAGACCGCCTCATACGGAAACCAGTCTTGAACGTTTAATTTACGTGAATTAAAAAATATTACTTAAAGGTCCAACATGATGAAAATAAACTAAAGCGGCCCTAATTAACGGGCTCGCTAAGCAAGAAAAACAAATTAACCAAACTACTCCTCCACCGGTTCCTCCACGATTCGGCACCATCCTTTCGGAAGGTCCAGATCGCTAGGTGCTACCTCCACATGCATGCCACGGCTCCCCTCCCGAAGGCCCGAATGTTGGCTGCTTTTCCAAGCTCGGACCCCACCGGACGGAGTGCATTCTTCCTCCGTTTGGGCCTCCTCGCGGAAGACCATAGTGACTACAGTCGTGATTCGTAGGGCGGTTGAGAGAGAAATCAAAGTAAAATTGCGCAGTGCGCGTCATGGGAGAAGGTGAACTAGCGGTGGGAAGCCAGGATCGGGGAATCCATACGGTGGCCGGATACTGGGCGACCCCCGCCCACTCCTGAGTATTTGGACATCGACTTAAGTAATAATCACCGACTGGGCCGGAAGTCATCTCCGTTGAGTCTTTCGGAGGGAGCGCGCCGGGATTGACCTCTAGTGCTCCCCTGCGCAATGCATCCCATGACGCACGCGAGAGCATGGGTGCAATCTCGAGGACGGTGGGCACAAAGACGAAGAAGCGAAACTCCAATTAATAGAGGAAGACGGACAAAGACAGAAACCGAGAGAAATGGAAATATGCAACAAAGTTCTAGCGAGAAGATTCCTGTCGCCACTTCTCCTTATCGTCACAGTGCTACCGAGCAAATGTAATCCAGACGAACCGACTTGTCCGAAAAACCATGGCTAAACGCCATTTTGTCGACCCGTCTGCAATGCAATCGAAAGGACGCCCATCATCAATTAATCTCTGATCATTAATAATGAGAGCCGAAGGCCGGATCAAATTGGAGCGTGCGGAATCGTCGGAGGAGTGGAGGTCCGATCTTGAACGATGTTAAAAATTAATTAATGCAGATTTGATGTGAAAACTCAATTGAACAATAGATGTTAATGCGATTGATATGAAATCGCCATATCCATGTCCCATCACCTTAACCGCCATCGAATGCACTCGGCACGGGAGCAGGGGCAAAGTTTTTATTGAGGACACATGCGAGAAATTGATTGGAGCGGATCTTTGTTTGGGCAGACAGCGGTGAAATCGGACCCGTAAAATATTAGGGTGAATTTGATAAGAAATTCGCATCACAAAATCGGCCGACATCAGCAGGCTATTTTGGAACGCGAATTTGGTTTGAATTATGGTTTATCGCCGTTTGAAGTCCCGGCGGGTCTCGACTTAAGAACAATTTTGTTTGATCCCATCTTATAAAAATTTTGTGTTGGTTTTCTTTGATAATACCCATATTAAAATCCCGCTTAATAAAGAGACAAAATTGTTGTGCTTTCGGAACCCGACCCGAGGATTGGACATGAGTTAACAAACAAAAGGATAGCGGAACCGGACATGCACCCGTGAGTCAAGCCCTCTACCAAAACCACGAGTGGAATCACAAAAGCGGGTTGCCCATATCGCACCGCTTGCGGAGTAGGCGGTATTTCTTATTCGCGAGCGATTCCATAGGGAATGAGACACGTGGCGAAGTGACTCTGGAAAACAACCGTTTAACCCACGCCATCGCAGCGCTAAAGCCCGACGTTGGAAGCCGGCGAAATTGCCAAGAGTCGTTGATTTGGAGAAGGGCCATCGGACGGTGGTTGTACGTTGAACTTGCCCGGAGGTTAACTCAAAGGTGTGCGAAGGATAGCAGTGTACCGATACGAGTGTTTGATTGGTTATTGATATATATAGGTGGGGCCGGAGTATAATGAAATTGTTTAATTAAACGATTGGCGGATAATTAGCATAAGTCTAGAGCGTGATTGTTGTAAGTACGGGTAGTGAAATATAGACCCGAAAGTTCATTACAAGTTATTTATTTAAAAAGAAACGTGGAGTATAAATACAAAGTGTTGAAAGTTAAACATTGGTTATAAGGATTGGAGATAATATAAAGTCGGGGAATATAAATTAAATTCCAACCATTGTGGATAGTATTTATTTATCAAATTCTACGAATTTGATAAATAAACTCGAAGAAAGAAGAAGTCAATTAAGACTCAGGGGCTGGAGGAGAAAGCAACGGGTACACCAAGGGAAAAATGCTTGTACAGAGCGATTATGATCACACCAGCTCTCCTTGGGGGTCCAATTTCAGCTTTTGTTGCATCACACGATGATCTCTCTTCTCCCGGCATTTACTTGTATTGAAGATCACTATTCTAGGAATAAGGAGTTATTTTCTCCAAAAATAACCCTAGCCAAACATTGACAATGCATCAAGGATATCTTTCTATGCTTCATAAGCACATTTGTTCTACTTCTAAATCATGTCTTGGAAGTGGTTGTTGTCATTTGAAATTATTCACCAGCTTTGGTTTCATACCAAAGTCTTTTTTCACACTTTTCTGCATCCAATACATGAAAAAGATAATGGTTTAAAACAACCTAAATATTTGAAATTTTGCAAGAATTGTATCGCACACTTTGAATATGAATTTTGAAGTCAAGTACATGATGCTCGTATAGGATCAAGTGTCATTTTTGAATACCAAATGTTTCACAAAAAACTTCTCAACATGTTACCCACTGCAGATGATTAAATGACAATATTGCATCAACTATTTCCATAATAAAAGTGTACACTTTCGGCAATAAGATCTAAACAACTACAAATGTTTTAGATCTAACAAGACCACACAATCAAATGTATTCCATAAGGCCAATGCTGTATGAAAAATGAAAAGGAGTTTGCGACCAAAAAATACCTTAGGCAACTAATTCAATTAGATACACCAAACCATCAGCAAAAAGGAAAACCAACCTACTCAAAAGACAAGCGTTTACCCTCCTTTGACAAAATTTTTGAGTTCGAAACAAGGGCCTTTATTGTCTTGTCAATGCCCCTAGTAATTTGAATGATGGGGTTTGCACTCGTTGCAACAACCTAAACAAAAAGGTTTCATTTCAAATTATTTTTCCACAAATTTAAGATACAACCATTGATCGCTTTTGTATTTCCTAACAAGCTCATAAATTTTTGACAAAAGAACCAAAAATTTTTAATACCTGATAGCAATTTTTTTCACTCAAAAAACTATCTTAGACTCAATAAACCCAACCCAAAACTAAAAAACCAAACACCATAAGACCCTACAAAAAATGAATAGATGATCTTAATCCATTACCATCGACAAAAATTTACCTTTACACCCTCACTTATTAAACCCCTGTGCTATTGAATTTTAACTTCAACTCATTTGTAGTGATAGGACTGATCGTGACAACATTTTTTTTGAGGTTGCTTGCATGCCATCCCGAGAAATTTAATTCGCATTTAAAAAATTCTGCAAGTTTTTTTTGTAGATGGCCACGACCCATATTTCACGTATAGGATTGTATTTAAACACTGACAATGTACCAAAGCATTAATACAATTCACTTTAAACCCGTAGAAATTTACCCCTACGCGTTTTGTAAATTTAAAAAGGAGGACACGTGGAGCATTAATATTGGATCGCATGAAATTGAAGGGAATCCGAAAACCTCAAAAACCGGACCCGAATTTTTTTATAGGGCATTGGATTTAGAATTCGAGTTAAAATTAGTTCGACGTCGACATCCCATTTTGGAACGCGAATTTGGTTTGAAATTCAATCTATTTAGACTTTTTGAAGTCCGAAACTGAAAGGGTTATTTAATGTTTTGATAGTTTAATATATACATATGTTATATATATATCATATGCGAAATGAAAGGTGGGCCATAGAATTTAGTTTTAATAAAAGAGGGTTTATTATAATATGTTTTATATGTTCGGCATATAAAAAATAAAAAGGTCGAAAAAATGCTTGGTAGTTTTTTTTATAGACGATACGTAAATTTTTTATTACATAGCGATTAATGTAAAAAGTGAAAAAACTCAGTGTAACTTTTTTAAGTGTGTATGCACGATGATGCGAAAGGGAAAACACACGTGAAAGTGTCTTAGAGACGAGTATGTTTGTTTTGAACAGACAAGTGAGTTGGTTTTATGCATCAGCGTTTTTGTAGTGATAATAATTTTGTAATCCTCTCGTTGAGGAAGTAGTGTAATAGTTTTTTTTTAGTTATTGAAGGGAATAGAAGTTTGTTTTCAAAGGTATTGAAACTCGTCTCGTCAAAGAAATTTTTTATTTTCTCCGTGTTAGAGGAAGGGGAGATTTATGGGTGGTTCTTATGAATCAACCAACCATTCGAATATGCTCATCAATCCAAACCATAAGTATTATGTGACAATATTCAAGTAGGGAGCATCGAGTCAGATTGCCATGTTAGAGAAACCCTAAACTCTCACTTGAAAATAGGTGAAATGTGGCACCACTCGAGAGATTGACATGTGCCAATTGGTACAAGTGGTAGACAATTGGCATGCTCAAACAACGAGGTGATGCGGGAGAATGACATGAGGGAGAAAATATCGAAAAAGCCCCAAATCTGGAGAACTAAAGCTCATCACCAACTTTGAGATTGACAACTTTACATGATGTAACTTATGAAATCGTAAATGGAGAAATCATAGTAACAATAAAGTAACCTATGTAACAATAAAGTCGGATTCATCCTGGGAGTGGTAATGGGAGAAATCATAGTGAACAACGAGGGAATGAGGCATAGTTGCTTACAATCAAATAGATGAAAAAAACACATACAAAAAAACCTAGATAATAATCATGAACAAGCTTAATATTGAATTATGAACTGTAATGAACTTACAAAATGTGACATTACGAACACTGGTCAAGCGCACAAGACAAAAATATCCTGGACATGACCCTGTTGACAAGTTGTATTGCTCATGATGCAAGAGGATTTGTACACTGCACTTTGCTAAGTCAATCGAAAATCCATCATTATCTATACAATAAATACAAGTAATTGATGTAGTATTTTTTACTCTAAGATGAATTCTTATGATAATGTTAGAACATATGTTGAAAATGTCAAAACATACCCGAATAAGCTCTCTTCGTTTCAAGAACAATTTATTGGAGTCGCATGAACTTGGAACAAGCCTCCCACGATCCGAAAGAGTAGCAACTAAGTCAACAATGACTTTTTTGTTGCTACGTTTGGATCAAGGGAGGTTTGCTCCAAGATTAAATCGCTCAATAAATTATTCTCTACTAAACAGGGGCCAACCACGTGAAGGTGGAAGCTCTTATGGCCCCTCCCCCCCTCTCACATCACTCTCAATTCCCCAATACCCAATCTATATTTCATTTTTTACTTTCATGAGCATAAAAACAAATATTCAATAACTAATAAAAAAAACAATTCAACAAAAAAGTACGCAAGGAAACATTGCAATTAATGCTTGACATAAAAATAGTATGATAAATGAGTTTTTTTATATAACGCAAAAAAACGTTCCAAGTATGGTAACGTTTGTCTTATAATAATACAATATTTTACATTATCAAATTTTCTTTTTCTTTCTTCCTATTTTTAAAGCTCTAATTACATCATCAATATCATTCGTGCTCTGCTTCACGTTTCGTGCCTTTCAACCCGCACTGCTGACCTAGTTGCGTATTCACGATGTCCTGGCTCATCCAGGTGACCGGGGCATCGCCTACAAAAACAGATAATATTAAATTTTTAATTGTCGGTTTTAAATATCATTGAACTAGTTCGGTAATATTAATAACAAAAATTGCAATGAGATTATTTACCCTAGTGCACCGCTTGTCATCGCCGTAACTAGTTGCATTGTCACGATGTTTGGTCTCATCCAGGTGACGAGCATCGCCCTGCAAAAACAAATAATATTAAATTTTTAATTATCGGTTTTAAATATCATTGAACTAGTTCGGTAATATTAATAAAAAAAATTGCAATGAGATTATTTACCCGGTGCACTAGTTGTTGCCGTTGGAATTTCGTTGCCTTTCGTCTTCCTCTCTGGTGGTAAGATCCTCTAGGGAAACATTCTCTGTCATTTAAACAAAAAACGTTATAAAAACAACTCATCAAGGTATAATTAGAAAAAATATAAGTGAAATTGAATACTGTACCCACGGCCCTCATCGAGTAGCGGCATTGCTCGGCCTGGTCCCCACTACAATGATCGTGGTTGCACGAAGGATCATCTACATCCGGCTCTAAAATCGAGTTATTTACCTCGCTCAGTAGTGTTGCTCTGATTTAAACAAAGTTGTTAGACATTAAATTTTATGGACGAAAACAAAAAAATATTGAAAGGTTAATGTTTTACCTTATCGAGCATTATGAGATCTGGGACTCGCCCAGCTCTCGCGACGTTCAACTACAAACTTGATAGCCAAAACGGAAAGCGATATTTTTTATCTTCCTCTCGTAGTTATTGTTCAAGTCATCACCCTACATTATATATGATTGTGTATTTTTAATCATATCTCGATAGGATTACAAAAACGTTGGAAGGCGATACAATTAATTATAAGATGTTTAGCTACTTAATTACAATTATTGTAGCTAATTTCAAGTAGCCACCCTCTGGCCGAGCTCATGATGGCCCTTTTTCTCAATCCTAGCTTTTTAGTTGCCTTTGAGGTGTCGGGTGAAACCTAGCATCAAAAGATTGAAGTCGATATGACGTAGCACACTTTTATTTTTAGACATAAAAGAAAATTAAAGCTATTGAATTAAAGTTGTAATTTACCTTGCGGGTCCAGTTGGAATTTTTTCCTTCTTTCTTTTCCCTTTTCTCTTTTTCGTCATGGATGAGTGCTCTCCACTCACTCTCGAAAGCTGCGAGAGGACGCTCATATCTAGGGTTAAATTGCAATTGCGTCTCCCATAGGTGTCCCTCGGTATATTTCAAATATTTTCACTACACAGGCCACCGCTTTTCCGTCAAATGTGCCGACCCCAAAAAGGGCTTCTAGATAATCTGAAGTTCTTTTTTCGAGTTGGGAATGCAGGGAATTCCACCTGCCTACGTATGGTTGGGCCAAAAATTACCAACGCATGGCTCTCCGTAATCCTGCATAGAACTCATTATTTCCTACACTAGAATAAAACCAAAGAAAAAATAAGATATTATCATTAATTTAAAAATAAAATCATGATAAATATGTTTTAGATAAAGTACATGAAATAGTTAAAATATTAAAATTTACTCAGAGTTGTACATGCTTTATAGGGACACCCCTCATCGTTCACCAACAACGTGCCATTAATGGTCCTCGTGGAGCTGACATGTGTAGCTCCAGGGAAACGCATATAATGTAGTTGGTCATATCAACCTCATCATTGCCAACACGTTCAGCGCTGGTCGGTGTGTCCTGCTCGGGGAGGGTGTGTTTCTTGGCTAGCACCTAAAGAAGTAGAAGGTGTACAAGAGGGTTATCAAGCAATCTCTTGCCCTTGTGTCCCACTACCAAAAACAACACAGGGTTCAAAAATGCCGTAAAAACGCTACATACAAAAGAACTTTTTGTTAGTTTAGTCAATGTAAAAATTAAAAATCAAACTATCACAATTCATCCTCATGCAAATAAAACAAAAAAAATATCCTTTTGACTTTTTTATTATTACCTGGATACTATTTAGCCGCCTCAAACAAGATGTTGTATCCTCTCTTATGTTTCGGTGTGTTTGAGTAGCATCTCATCAAAGCATTATAATTCGACCTTGTATCTCGTGCCTTTTTTCTTTGCAACAACAACATTCGGAGATAGGGATGAAGAAAGCTCTTCTTTCAAAGAGGGGAATCATCAAAGCGTACCATGGCTAGGTGTATCGCATATTTGAAACAAAAATTAATATTATTTCAATTATGTAAATAACTAAAATACCTAAAGATAGAGTAGTCGCTGGCACTTTACATGTTCTTCCGCCGGCCTCTTTCCGCGATCATCCCGTCTCGGGTTGTTCTCGCATCAGCTCGATCGATCCGCCACATTGCAATACAATTATAAATGTAAAAACTTGAAAACAATATCTAACTTGAAAACACAAAATGAAAAGCTGAAATAATTTCTAATAAGACACGAAAGACGTGAGTTAGAGTTTCAAATATGCCTCATTGAATTCAGTCTGGAAAACATGCCACTGCACATTAAAGGCACCCAAACATTCAATCCATGAATGATATATTTAAGTAGGCTTCTCCTATTCGGGAAAACACCATACCTATAATACATTCTACTTGCATGTATAAAGGGAAAGGAAAACATGTTTTCATACAACGATGACAAAGGCATCTTTGGGGAGAAAGGTATCTTCACTTTTTATTTATGTTGTTCACCCACACCACCCTCGTGTTTTCACTAATCTGCTGTCATTTTTGATTCAAATTAGTTAAGGCCTTAAGTATTTTTTTGACCTTTCAGTGTAGTTTTTTATAAGTGGCATGTATGGATTTTCCATTAATTCCGCACTTTTTTCTTCATGCGCATGTTTCCTGAAATCAAATGCATGATTTAGTCCCATACATTTCAAACAAGTTGTTGGATCAACTCAGAGAAATATCATGTTTCCTATTCAATCAAAAATTTATCTCTGCTAGGGGGTAGGTAGGAAGGTTTTCCCTTTGTATTATTAGGGGCACTTCTAGCTTGCATTTTTATTATATCTTTCAAATTTAGCTGTCGTTTCAATTAGGGGCATGATTTTTTGCAACTTTCAAGGTGAGAAATGATAAAGACAAATTTTTGTGATGGATGATCGTATATGAATCCATGGCAAGAGTAGAAAAAGGCACTAATCTACTTTTTCAAATATCTATATGTCTCATTCACCTCATCGGATGGTCCTCAGTATTGAGCCAAATGTTGCAAAGAAAAGTTCCCCCTCCATAATTTGATATTCAATGGAAATTTTAAATTGATGATGGGGAAAAGATTATGAACATTGGCACACATATGTAATGGAATTCCAAGATCATGATATATGCTTTGCATATGTTTATGGCAATATTCACCAAGTCCTCGGAGGTGGGAGCGAGGGGATGAGGGGACGCGGGAGCGGCTTATGCAAAAGCTCCCTACCAATTTTCATGAAAACGTGGGGGACGTCGAGTCATAAAAATTATAAAATTTAATGTTTAAAATGTAACTATATTTTTGCAAGGAATGTATATACAATCATCATACACACTCGCATCATGAAAGATAAATCATAAATGATAAAATTACAAATCGATGAATGATGAATCATATAATTGAAACAAATTTAAAAAGTTAAAAGTTAAAAACATACATCATACAATCATGCATGTAAGTTTGTAAGTTTTGTAACTATATAATCATTAATGTAACTACTAACAATGGCATGAAAATAAAGTTTAAGATATCATATGACATATTATATCAAGATTCAAAATAAAGAGTTTAAAACCAAGTTTTACAACTTAAGTCTCAAACATAAAACTTAAACGTAAAATAAGTTATATACTCAAAACATAAAACATAAAACATAACATATGAATATCAAATGATTATCATCATACTGAGTAAATGAGCATAAATGCTCAAGTTAATGCCCCACTAGTCTCTTGCATCCAACTTCCGCACCTAATATATCAAGATCAACTATGTCACCATCTGAATCGTAATCACTTGGATTTTCAACATGCTAAGTGGCACATCAACTTTTAACACGAACCATAAACCAAGCGCGGGAGGGGACGTGAGGGGGCGTGAGGGAAACATCTCTAGAAGTCCCCAAGACCCCGGAAGCCCAAGGGGGCGAGGAATCTGGGACCCTAGGTGGGGGGGGCTAGACCCCTGTGGCACATGTGGTTTATGGAGGTGGTGGAGTTACTCAAATAGAGCTGAAATTTTTCACATAAAAAGGACCGTGGAGCTTTTCACTAATGGTTCCATTTAAAAAATGACATATGTATGAATAAGTGTAGTACATGCAAATATGCACTGAAAATCCATCCGAGTTTGCATTGTATTACTTATGATGGATTCAAATTAGTTTTCAAAATGCCGAAAGTTATGGCATGATTTTGTCGAGAAACCCTTAGTTGGATTCTCATGTTGGTTTAATTTATATTTTAAGTTTGTTTTGCAATCTTTGGGTGATAGTAACTCATGAAATAGGTGCTACAAATGTGTAAAAATCATATTTCAAGAATAAAGTTGTGATTTTTTTATATTATTATTATTATCTTATTAGTTACGAGTATTGACACCTAATGTTCTGGAATTTTGACATCTTGATAGCATGGATAATTTTCAAAAATGTTTCTAGTAATGTGATATAATAACTATCATTACGTGTCTTCACTTTTTTCACCATAATAGACCCGTGATATGGACTCATCACACAACTTCATATGCTATGTCCCAACAAGTTCAAACTGGTTGAACCTACCTCATAGTGTGGTTATTAAGGACAAGTTTCGCTTGATATATAACTCGATAGCATGTACCACGTTGCATTTTCTAAAAGAATCCTTAGTGTCAAAAAAACTTCACAATATGTTCTACTATAAAAGCCTTTTGGGATACTGAAATAATATATGTATCATTGATGAATTTTAAAAGTATGAAAAGATCCAGAGAAAGGAAATCAATGGAAGAGTGATCCACCAATGAGAACCTATAATTTAGCATCGATGAGTTAGAGTCTAGGAAAATTGAAACCCTATAATTTTAATTAGTGATGAAGGACATCACATAGGTAATTATATTTTCATGTAGAATAATCGCTAATTCAAATTTAAACTACATAATATGAAAGGCATACCATAAATTTTTCCACGTACAGTCCAAACAACTCTATAAAAAGGGAAAACCTTCTTTTTCCATGGGAAATAATTGCTATCCTTTTTCAAGGCAATCTAAATCACAAAAATATATGAACTATCCGCACACATTCTTGGATAATGTGAAAGTGGAAAAGGAATACCCTACACAGTGATGCACACATGTACATTTGAACACTAATAGATTTTTGTAGTTGAAAGATGCAACGCTTGTTTTCATTTAAATGTAGGGTTTTTAAAGCAGGAGAAATAATGGGTTTTCGCCAAATTAATAAGCGTTTCTTTAGAAAAATTTAAATCTTGTATTGGGATGATGAAGATACTAGTGGTATTGAATCTTGACGTCTGACACCCAGAGAGAACCATACAACTCTAACACAATCCAATAGAATTGACCAAAAAAACTCCAAAGTAGAGTCAACCCTACTCATAGGAGGAAGGGCCTGCAGTAAGAACTTACCATTTGCAAGAGCCGAGGGAGAATGTCGTTCGCAAGAGCCGAGGGCGAACGCCGAGGGCGAATGCCGAGGGCAATGATGTTCGCAAGAGCCGAGGGCGAATGCGTGGGGCAAATGTGGTCTCGAAAGAGCCGATGGCGAATCCCGAGGCGAATGTTGTTCTGCAAGAGCTTGGTGGCGAATGCCGAGGGCGAATGTCAAGTGCTGACGTGCGTTCGCGAAGAGCCGAGGGCGAATGCCGTGCAAGAGCGGAGGGCGAATGCGCGCGTGATATCGGACGTTAATGTAGCACACATGTACATTTGAACACTAATAGATTTTTGTAGTTGAAATGCAATGCTTGTTTTCATTTAAATGTAGGGTTTTTAAAGCAGTGAGAAATAATGGTCGCCAAATTAATAAGTGTTTCTTTGGGAAAAATTTAAATCTTGTATTGTGATGAAGATAATAGAGGGTATTGAATCTTGACTTCTTGACATCTACTAGAGAGAACCCTACGCCCTAACACAATCCAATGGAATTGACCAAAAACCCAAATAGAGTCAACCCTACTATAGGGAGGAAGGGCCTCGTAGTAAGAACTCACCATTTTGCAAGAGCCGAGGGCGAATGTCATGTCGTGCAAGAGCCGAGGGCACGTCGTTCACAAGAGCCGAGGGGCAACGCCGAGGGCAAATGCTAAGGGGAAAAATGTTGTATTTGCAAGAGCCGAGCGTGAATTCGATGCAAATGTTTTTTCTCGCAAGAGCAGAGGGGTGAATGCGCGCGTGATTATCAAACGTTAATGTAGCTATTGTGACAAATACGAAACAATAAAATCATTTTTATGTAGCGCGCATATAAGTTTCGAATTTTTATGTAACGCGCATATAAGTTTGGTATTTTTATGTAGCGCGAAAATAACTGTCATTATACCGACGGCGGAAAAGGCGTCGCTATTACGACGGGCGCCTCCAAATGTCGCAATGGTGACACCTAGACATTGTGTCGCAGTTGCGACGTTTAGAGTTGTCCCAATAGCGACGCTTTGGGCCATGGTGTCGCAATTGCGACGTCTTCCTCTAAACGTCGCAATTGCGACACGTTTTAAAGTGTCGGTATTGCGACACTTTTTTATAGACGTTTGGTATAGCGACGGTTTCGGGCGGGATGGAAAAAATTTGGGAAAATTTCCGACATTTGGTCAAAAGCGTCAAAAACAAGTGTCGGAATTTCCGCCAAATGTAGTAGTGTGTGTACAAATTGTACAGGTAATGTGGTGTACATTTGGCATTGTGTACATGTTGTGCAAGTGGTGTTATGTACATAGGATGTTGTGTACATAGGATGTTGTGCACAAGTTGTTCAAGTAGTGTGTATACAAGTGGTATTGTGTACATGTTGTGCATATGGTACTCGTATACATGTGGTATTGTGTGCATGTCGTACATGTTGAGTTATGGGCATGCGGTACTATGTATGTGCATAGCGTAGATGTGATATCATGACATATGTATTCGTTGTGTTGTACTCTGTATATGTATATGTATTCCATTGTACTGTACATCGGGTGTAGGTGTATGTGTTGTATGTCGGTGTAGGCGTATGTACTATGTGGTATTGTACACCAGGTGTAGGTGTATGTGTTATGTTGTGTGTCGGATGTGGGTGTATGCATTGTGTGGTGTTGTACAACCTGTGTGGATGTATGTGTTGTGATGTAGAATATGCTTATGTGTACGTGAGTGAAGTGAAGCAAGGGCAATGGGTGCTTGTTGGGCATGGAAACCGATCCGGTGTGTGTACAAAAAGAGAAAGGGCAAGAGTATGAACTAATGAAGGATAAGTATCGGTATTTTATTTCAATATTGTTATGCATGTGATCTATGATTCTGACTTATGATGGTTACATGTGATTTATGATTATGGTTTATGATGATTGCATGTGATTTATTATTTGATCTATGATGGTTGTATTTTGAGCTAACCAGATATGTTATGTTTATACATGATGATTTGATCAAACAACCAGTTTGACTTGTTGTGGCAAGAAGTAAATAGGATTGAAAGTTTACCTTGTTAATGAGCTACCAATGAGGTATGATTTGAAGTTATTTCAATTTATTTTGAATCTAACAGAAATTATGTGCTTGGCAGGAAGCACTGAATGCTCAATTGGGTGGTTGAAACTCACTACAAGGACTATCAGCAATGGAAAAAGGAATTGGAACATGAAGTAGTATGTTGGTAAAGCACTTCAGTAGTAGGGTCGTTGTGGGACACTTGTACCCAATAGTTTCCATTTATTTCCATGAGAATGTTATGACCGGTATGATAGTTTTGAGGCAGGTATATGCCTTGATTTTTGTATCTTATGATGCGAGGAATTCTTTCCAAGGGATGGATCGCCCTAGTTAGGGGATGTCGAGGAACTTCGAAGGTGAGTGACTGCACAGAGGGAATTACTAGATTTCCCAAGGGATTGTGTATCAAAGAAGGGAAGGTCAGGTTGGATTTTTTTTTCATTAGAATTTCTCTATGGGATCAAATGCTCATTGGGAGTGTGCCCTGGAACAATGAGCTGGTAATTGTTCACTAAGAGGAAAAGTTGTGCAAGATGGTAGTGTTGCACATTGGATGCAACTTTGGCTCTGACAGTGGATTCTGGACTTGCTCAGAAGGAAGTGGATCATGTTACTACTTTGAGGGTGGAGGTGTGAGCCTATGGATTCCCTTGTTGCCAATACGAGCATCATATCCTTCTATTTTTTGGTTGAGAAAATGTGTATATGTGTATATTGTAAATATTGCATAGAGATGGTTTATAAATCTCCACAGATGGTATGGTTATTTGTTGGTTGAAGAAAATGTGCATGAGTATATGTAGTTCTTATTGTAAATACCGTAATGAGTTGTGTTATAAATTTCCAATACACGGTATGGTTGTCATGATGGTTTTGATTTTGAGGAGGTTATTCATTGTAAATACTACAACTAGTTGTGTTATAAAGCTCCATAGGTAGTATGTTTTGTTTTTAGCAGTTTATTGGTTTGTAGGTGTCATTGAACATCGAGGATGGTGTTTCCCCAAGGGAGAGGGTTCTGTAACAGCCTTGGTAAAAAAATCATGTAAAATATATAATAAATTTGGTTGATGGGACACATATTCCAAGCTGAATGGCAGGCAAAACATCCTAGTGGTTGTTCACTTTGGTTTATTATGGAAAAGGAAAAGGCAAAGGCTTTGGAAAGGCATGAGGCATTAATTGACATATTATTTATGAAAATAATGGAAAATAGGAGAAAAGGAAGGTGAAAGGTCATAGGTTGCATGTGAGGAGGAAAATGAAGGAAAATTATGGAAATTGAAGAAAATAGAGGCCTCATTGATAAAAAAGGCTTATGAGGATCAGTGGACAAGGTTTTGTCAGTTCAATTTTGGAGCTCTCTCCTTATAATCTCTCTCTCTCACCCACTCTTTGACACTTATAGTTTTATATCACTTTGGAATTTGAGAAAGAAAGGAAAGAAAGCAGGAAAAAGGAGGCAATAAGCAAGGAGGAGCAAGAATCAAGAACCTACAGTAGGATTCTTAGCAAGTATCGATTTTCATGTGTATTTTCCTTGCTATATTTGGCATGCATGGTATTGCATGTGGTTCTTTGTTATCTTGGCATGGGTTTCGCCAGGTGTGACATTGTTTTCATCCTAGCCTTTCCATTTTCGAATAGCCATGGTGTTGTGGAGTTCTCATTTTTTGGTTTAGTTGGATTGCCGGATGGATTCGAAGTTGAGTGGGGTGGATCTTTGAATTGATATAGCACATGGCCTAATGGTCCTTGAACCGGATTTTGGTTCATGGTAAATCCATTGGCCTAGTAACCCTTGAGCCATATGGTGGGTTGCGGTAAATCTAGGATTGTGTTGCCTCTGTGGGCCTAGGAATCCTCGACCGGTGAATGGCGGGATATATGGTAAAACGTAGAGGTTGGTTTACTCTCCATTTCAAGCCTAAGAATCTTGGGTTTGGATTGCGGTAAATCCTAAAGAGTACGTATCATTTTAGGGCCTAGTAACCCCTGATTCAGATTGTGGGTTGCGATAAATCCTAAGACACTAGGAGACAGGAAAATTCCTCACGGTGTAGGTGGATAATCCAGTGATATCCATGCTTGTGCTTGCTTATTGATCAGGGTTAGATCATGGTAAATCCAGTTATGACATGTTTATGGTATTGGCCTAGTGATCTGGGTTGGATGATGATAAAACTTGATTTCTATTTGATGAGGGTAAGCTGGTTTAGCCTCTGGATACCCTGGTTGGTTCTTTCAGTTTAAGTGCCACATTTATGCTTGGAATATGGCACGGGGGTGGTTGGTTGAAGTAGATTTGGCTCAATCAATCACGGTCGGGTGGAATGTGGAAGTCCCATCTCTAGTGGTTTTGAATTTAGTAACGAATAGCTCATTGCTTTGATATTTGGTATGAAAATTTATTTCTTGTTATTTGCATTTCATTGATGTTATATCCATGGTATTATTGTTGCTATTATGTATGTTATAAGATTGTATTTTATTAGTGATGATGTATGGCTCTATCTATATTTTTTCCAGTGAATGAATATGCAATGTATCTATGACCAAATATATTGTATTGCAACTTAATATGTAAGGGATCAATGCTTCTTAGAAATTCTCAGATAAGAATTAGACCCATAAGTTTATTTATATTTTTTACCCCTGGAGATGCTATGTTTGTGACACAGATATACGTGTTTCACCCAGTCCTTCCTTTCTATTATCCAGCAAAATGAAGAGACACGACCTACAGTAGATCCGTTGTAATATCCTATGTTCTCTCTCATAGTCTCCCTATCTGTTTCTCACTCTGAGAATACACATAAATTATACAGCTGCAATAAAATACCCTCATACAAAACGAGGGGTTTCCTTCTAGGTTGAAAAACCCTAAATTAAACATAACTTTTACCATCAAATCATTTGCCTAATGAACGACCTATATTGACTAGAAATTACAATACTTTTATAAGGCAATTTTACGTCTATTTTTAGCTTCGGGGGCGTTGCCCCTGAAACCCCCCGCCAGGGGGGGGGGGGGGGCTCCATAAATTCGTAGTCACCCCCCTGGACCCCCCAAGTAGCATAAAATTACAGGTAGTGTTGCCGCCCGGTTAAGAAAATGGGTCCAATGCTATGATACAAAATAAAGAAGATAATCAGGTTCCACACCCAACAATCTGTTGGGAAAAATACTGAGAGTGGGGGGGGGGGGGTGAATCGTATTTAGAGCTACTTACTAAACAATTTTACTTTTTCATTCTCTAAAAACCCATATGCTACTTTGTTGAAGACAACTAGCGTATACACGCGGATATCCTTCATAAAACTCGCGTATATGCAGAGATTTTATTATGCCATTAATTCTTTACTTAGATCTATGCAACATTCATTCTTCTGATGATTAGATAACAGTAAGCATGTGCAGTAATAACAGAATAAACCATCACACATAAGCATCACAAAAGAACACCAGGATTTAAGGTGGTAACCCAAGTCGGGAGAAAACCACTGTTGCCGTCGTCTCAGTCTTCAATATTTATTATATAAAGAAAACATGTTACAAACATGTATTGGCGCAGAGTCATACTAGCACACAGGCACCCACCTGCAGAAGGCTACAACCTTCTCTCCTTTACCAGCCTCTCTTGGAAGGGAGCTACAACCCCCTGCTCTCGTTTACCAGCCTCTCCTGGAAGGGAGCTACGACCCCCTGCTCTCGTTTACCAGCCTCTCCTGGAAGGGAGCTACAACCCCCTGCTCTCGTTTACCAGCCTCTCCTGGAAGGGAGCTACGACCCCCTGCTCTCATTTACCATCCTCTCCTGGAAGGGAGCTACAACCCCCTGACTGAAGGCTACAACCCTCAACACCACCATGGACCACGTTTCATCAATTTTCATACTGGATCCAATAGCTTCCACACAACATACCTTACAGGCCACCAAATTTACTTATTTTCTTCAGAGGTGCATCCTTAATTCAGCAATATGTTACCCATTCCAAACAGATATACTTCAGAGTGAAGTATTCATTCACAACCCTTATACGTTCTTCATGATTGAACCAGGAATTAATCATCATCTAATCTAAAGATCTTGATCAATCATCATATTCACAGGTGCGCCATAGATTCAGATATATTAGAGTTTATTCATACAGATATCTCTAAAAGATATTCGTTTATTATCGACCCTTTCGCACGCACGCCCTTCTTCATGATTCTCATCATCTTATATAGTTTCGCCTTTAGTAAAACCATGAGTCAAAACCACGAACCGCTAATGGTATTCCTAGACGAGGTCAAAATAGATAATCGGGTCCAACAATTCACTATAGTCATGACCTCCCCAAAACATACAAAATTGCTTTTACAACACGAAACGACCCAAAAAGGAACTTTATCTTCGCCATATAAGTTTATGATTAATAAATCATTTACAATGGATCTGCGTGGTCATAATATTTAAAACTTAGCTCCGGCCCCCACCTATATGGTTAACAAACCAATCAAATTCCCCAATCGTATGCTAGATAATCCTTTGTGCATCTTCATCAAGTGAACACCGTCAGATGACCCCTTCCCAGATCAACGGTGCTCATCAATTTCGCTAGACATCCGTGGTCGAAAAATAACACGCGATGGCGCATAGTGACAGGCGGTTTTGTAGAGTCGTACAGGGACGCGTGTCACCCAATCAATGGAATCGCTACCCAACCGGAAATTACCACTTATCCCCAAAAGGCGGTGCGAAAAGGGCAAACCGGCTTCATAAAACCCGCTTTCACTGTTTATTCCGCACGTGATTCCTTTCCTTCGCTTAGTGCCGCTGACTCAGCAATAAAATATATTCATATAACCTTTCGGTTATTTTAAAACTTTACACTGCCCCATAACATTACTTTTAATCAAATTTCAATGAAATTTTAACCCGGACTTCAATCCTTGACCTCGGGCCCACATCGCAGTCGGCCATTTGCGATGTGCGACAATGGCATGACCAAACAAAAGTGCGCAAAGTTAACATTTGTGATTTGCGATGGGATCGCATCGAAAATTGGCGATCAAACATATGGTGGAAAACTTTGTAATATGCGATCGTGCGATCGTGCGATGGCGCGATGATCGCATATCGCAATTATCCACATCAATAATACATTTAAACTTCAAAAATTGCGATCTTGCGATTTGCGCTAAAGTGGTGGGGACCACTTGTCCTCCCTTTTCAGAAATTTAAAGTCTTTGGTTGTTTTATTCAATTTTCTTCTACAAGGAGACTTCTCCCATAACAAAAATTAATTCTCCTCTGCAATATTTAGCTGCGGCCCATCAACAATCTGTTCTCTATCTATTTTTCCAAGTCTTTACCTTTGTTCTCTACAACTTTGCTTTTCTCTATTACATCTGAACTGCTCTGTAGATACATCAGATTTACATCATTAACAAATAGGACAAGTCAATTTCCATCAAGGACAACTTCATCAAGTAGGTTGCCATCAAGGACAACACTCTGCATCATATTGCCAACAATCTCCCCCTTTGGACTTGATGGCAACCACGATGGTGTTTGATCACAACATATAGATACATTAAGCATAATGATATTCTCCCCCTATTCAAACACCATGTCACTCTCCCCCTTTGACATCAAGGGCAAAGGGCGGATCAAAAACCAATACAAGGTTTTTCTCCTCATGTATTAAGAAGAGCTCTGTAGATCTGATGTGCACTGAAGCTACCATGCTCCCCCTGAGTTCATGCTGAATCTTCAAACATATTTTTCAATGAAGTACATGACTCTATGACCTTTCCTATCACCAAGGACTCATACTTACATCAATGATCCAACCAAGTGGATTTACAAATGTGACTCAAGTACCCAACCAAGTGGGTTTACACATTTTGACTCAGCTACCCAACCAAGTGGGTTTACAAATTTGAACAAGTCCTTATATGATTGAATGTTACAATTTTACATCATAGGTCTCAACATGACCTTTTCATCAAAATACAAATATGACTTTTTGCAATCAAGACCAAAAGACCTCAAGAGAGAGATCATAATTCAGAATCATCATAATGCCAACAATGCATTATATTTAGCAAGGCTAATGAGAATGCCACCAATTCATCCTTTCCACAAGACCAATGCTCCCCCTTAGCATGTGCATCCTGAATAGTGTTTTTATGTGTATGAAATCGCGTGTATACGTGACTGTCGTTTAGGAAATCCGTGTATCCATGATAACCTTCTGAATTTGAATATATCTGATCTCTTGAAAGGCAGAGATAACTTCCAACTTCTATCTGAGATATTTTGAATGCTTTCCTGGAATATATGAGAGTAGAACAAATAGGAAAATGTAGCTATGTTTTCAAGTGTCATCCAATAGTTGTAGCATAAGCATATCAGTAACCAAGCCTTCAAGCTCTTCATATTCTTCCCAAGAGGAATTATCATTCCAGAACAACTTCTTCAATAGGCAACACGTGTCAAACAATCATCCAAGTGATCTCATATCACCAAAATCTTCAAGATTTACGTCATGATGAAACATGTGATGGAATTATGTATAAAAGGTCAGAGTCATAGCAACAAACTCTACATGATCTATTCATATCTCTGAATCATAATACTTCCATCTCATCCATAAAACAAAATACTCTTCATCAAAAAGCAATCAGGGCTTATCCATAACCTCATCATAAGAAGCCATGTATCATATCATCATCATTTGAGCATGCATATTAAGGAATAAGCAAATACAATGCCAACCATGCAATCATTAGCAGTTAGACTGATGCTCCCCCTGAACCTGTGCTTCTGTTCTCGAGCTGAATCACTGAATTTCTTATCAGAAAAGCATACGCTTCTGTCTCCAAAGGAACTCGCGTGTATACGCGGCTTTTTTTCATTCAACCCGCGTATGGAAAGTGAAATACTGAAAATTTCACACTTTCATCTCCCCCTAAATTTGTAATACCTGTGCCTGTCTTCTTCACATCAGATGCACTGTCAGAAATAAACATAACCAGAATTACCAAACCAACCATGAGAATCACCATATATTGCTCCCCCTGTGATGATACATTATTGATTCCTCTAATGTATCTCACATCACTCCTGCAATCATTACGATAAGTAAGCTTTAGAAGCAGATGACTGCAGTAGGGTCAAAATTCCCTACGTTTCTGACCGGTCCTCCTTCTTTTTCCAACTTTGCTTGAACTTTCTAATTGTGTGCTGGAAATTGTCCACTTTCTCAGATCTATTTATCTTGCATTCCTTTTCTACATGTCCATACTTGTTACAGGCATAACATCTTATGTGACCAGAAAAGTAAGCCTTATGGATCATAATGTGTTGTTCTATTATTTCTTCTATTGCAATCAGCTACTTTATGACCATACTTGTTGCATGAAAAACAATACCCCTTGAAGACACATGAGTACCTTTCTGTGTAGAATCTGCTTGTTTGTGACTGAAACAATCTTCTCCTGCAATTGGCTGCAACATGCCCATAATTATGACATTTAAAGAATTCAACATTATTGATCAAAGAAGGGAATGATTTCTTTTGACAGTTCATGATTGTTGGTTGACCTTTTGCTTCTTTCAACACTTCAGGCTTTGCATTGATATCCTTTGAATCTTTAGCACTTCCTTGTGAACTAGATTCTGACAGTTTGTGGAAACCAGACCTGTTTAATTAGTAGAGATCTTATTTACTGCAACACATGTCCAGACCACTGGCCTTGAAACCTCAAGAGTTTATCCTTTTCTTGTAATTTACCTTTGAGAATGTTTACCTCAACCTCCATTTTTTGGCATTGCTTCTTCATGCTTTCTTCAACCCTTTTCCCTTCTTCTACTTGATCATTTAATTTTAAAATTTCTTCCTTCAACCAATTTTCTTGTTCTTCACATGTTTGTAACAGCTCCTCATTCTTCTTATTTGATTTTTCTAGATCTTCTTTGAGAGAGATGATTTCTGCTTCAAGTCCTTCCTTTTCAAATGATAGGGGTTCTTCATTCTTCCTATTTGATTTTTTCAGATCTTCTTTGAGAGAGATGATTTCTCCTTCAAGTCTTTCACTTTGATTGGTTGCATAAATATACAACTTTTGATACTTGTCTGTCTGTCCATTCAGTATTTCTTTATGTTCATTCATCCTAGAGATCATATCTTTGTAGATATATTCTCTCTTATGAAATTGATTCCAATCATTGCTTTCATCATTGATCTTGAGATTTTCTTTGATTTCATATCATATTTCTTACCATTCTATTATTTATGCACAGTAGGTGACTTGGGCAGTTAATCAATACCTGTTTCCTCTTCTTCATTTTCTGCTGCACATGTTTTCTGAGGTATCTTCTTTCTTTGAGTAGCCTTCTTCTTTTGCTTCCTTGCCATGAGCACTTTCATATCTTGGTCAGAATCTTCTTCATCTTCACTTGACATTTCATTATTATCTTCATTTGTATAATAACTCTTTCCCTTTTCGAATTGTTTCCCTTTAGCATGATTTTCTTCATAAGGACATTTAGTAGCATAATGACCAATTCTTCCACAAGTAAAACACTTGAAGGGAAGCTTACCTCTGAATCTTCCAGTACCTGGTTGAAGTCTTCTCACAAAATTTGCTTCTTCTTCTTCTGATATATAACTCGATTCCTTGACAACTTCCTTTTCTTTTCCTTTTGCACACGCCTTAAAGCAACTTTTGATTTGAGAGGGACCTCCTTGTCTCATTTCAAGCAATAATATCATGTGAATAATCAATAGTAAGAATGTGATCTGCCTTCTTTCGTTGTATTTATATTTCTTTGACTCAAATTTTGAAGTTAAAGATATTAAGACTTTTTGGCACCGTATAGTATCGGTTATGGTTTCACCCAAATTTCTCATCCGATTTACAATATCATCTAGACGAAGAAAGAAACTGGCAACACTTTCATCACTATGCATCTTCAAATTTTCATATTCAATTCTAAGAGTTTGGAGTTTTGCACTTTTTATCTTTGTGTCTCCTTCATAGCTTAGAATGATTTTGTCCCATATTTCTTTTGCTGAATGTAGCTGCATCACTTTAGCAAATTCTGATTCAGACATGCTTCCTAATAGGACATTTACTGCTTTGGCATTGATGAGATATTTCTTCCTTTCTACCGCACGTAGGAATACTTTGCCGCATACCGATAACCTCCTTCCACGATTGCCCATACTTCAAGCACTAAGACTTCGTAGATGTTTTTTTATCTTTCCTGTGATACAGTGATTATTTAATAATAGAGGTGCCCCTATAGACATTACCCTTCATGACTTCTCCATTTCGACGGATCTCTCTGCTGCATCAAGCTCGCGAAGGACCCGCTCGATTCCAATTGTTGGGAAAATACCGAGAGGGGGGGGGGGTGAATCAGTATTTAGGACTTACTCAACAATTTTACTTTTTCATTCTCTAAAAACCCATACGCTACTTTGCTGAAGCCAACTAGCATATATACGTAGATATCCTTCATAAAACTCGCGTATATACAGAGATTTTCTAATGCCATTAATTCTTTACTTAGATCTATGAAAAATTCATTCTTATGATGATTAGATAACAGTAAGCATGTGCAGTAATAACATAATAAACCATCACACAAGAACACCAGGATTTAAGGTGGAAACCCAAGTCGGGAGAAAACCACCACTGCCGTCGTCTCAGTCTTCAATATTTATTATATAAAGAAAACATGTTACAACCATGTACTGGCGAAGACTCATACCAAAGACGCAGCACTGCACTGCATATACAACCTTCTCATGTACTTTGCTGATGGAGCAGAACTCCTTTTTTGTCTTTCGTTTAATAAATTTCCCGGAAGGGAGCTACGACCCGTCTGCTTACCGCCTCTCCCCTGAAGGGAGCAACCCCCGCTTCAAGTGAATGCCTTCTCCCTGGAAGGAGCTACTGCACCGCTCATTTACCAGCCTCTCCTGGAAGGGAGCTACAACCCCCTAACTGAAGGCTACAACCCTCAGCACCACCATGGACCACGTTTCATCAATTTTCATACTGGTTCCAATAGCTTCCACACAAAATACCTTGTAGGCCACCAAATTTACTTATTTTCTTCAGAGGTACACCCTTAATTCAGCAATCTGTTACCCATTCCAAACAGGTATACTTCAGATTGAAGTATTCATTCACAACCCTTATATGTTCTTCATGATTGAACCAGGAATTAATCATCATCTGATCTAAATATCTGAATCAATCATCATATTCACAGGTGCGCCATAGATTCAGATATATCAGAGTTTATTCATACAGATATCTCTAAAAGAGATTCGTTTATTATCGACCCTTTCGCACGCACGCCCTTCTTCATGATTCTCATCACCTTATATAGTTTCGCCTTTAGTAAAACCATGAGTCAAAACCACGAACCTCTAATGGTATTCCTGGACGGGATCAAAATAGATAATCGGGTCCAATAATTCACTATAGTCATGACCTCCCCAAAACATACAAAATTTCTTTTACAACACAAAACGACCCAAAAAGGAACTTTATCTCCGCCATATAAGTTTATGATTAATAAATCATTTACAATGGATCTGCGTGGTCATAATATTTAAAACTTAGCTCCGGCCCCCACCTATATGGTTAAAAAACCAATCAAATTCCCGCACCGTATGCTGGACAATCCTTCGTGCATCTTCATCAAGCAAACACCGTCCGATGACCCCTTCCCAGATCAACAGTGCTCATCAATTTCGTTGGACATCCGTGGTCGAACAATAACGCGCGATGGCGCGTAGTGACAGGCGGTTTTGTAGAGTCGTACAGGGACGCATGTCACCCGATCAATGGAATCGCTACCCAACCGGAAATTACCGCTTATCCCCAAAAGGCGGTGCGAAAAGGGCAAACCGGCTTCATAAAACCCGCTTTCACTGTTTATTCCGCACGAGATTCCTTTCCTTCGCTTAGTGCCGCTGACTCAGCAATAAAATATATTCATATAACCTTTCGGTTATTTTAAAACTTTACACTGCCCCCATAACATTACTTTTAATCAAATTTCAATGAATTTTAACCCGGACTTCAATCCTTGACCCCGGGCCCACATCGCAGTCGGCCATTTGCGATGTGCGGCAATGGCGTGATAAAAAAAAAGTGCGCAAAGTTAACATTTGCAATTTGCGATGGGATCGCATCGCAAATTGGTGATCAAACATATGGCGGAACACTTTGTAATATGCGATGGTGCGATCGTGCGATGGCGCGATGATCGCATATCACAAATATCCACATCAACAAGACATTTAAACTTCAAAACTTGCGATCTTGCGATTTGTGCAAAAGTGGTGGGGACCACTTGTCCTCCCTTTTCAAAAATTTAAAGTCTTTGGTTGTTTTATTCAATTTTCTTCTGCAAAGAGACTTCTCCCATAACAAAAATTAATTCTCCTCTGCAATATTTAGCTGCAGCCCATCAACAATCTGTTCTCTGTCTATTTTGCCAAGTCTTTACCTTTGTTCTCTGCAACTTTTCTTTTCTCTATTACATCTGAACTGCTCTGTAGATACATCAGATTTACATCATTAACAAATAGGACAAGTCATTTTCCATCAAGGACAACTTCATCAAGTAGGTTGCCATCAAGGACAACACTCTGCATCATATTGCCAACACAATCTCCCACTTGGAGACTGATTGTAGCAACTCCATCGTTGCTTGATTTGCTGGAAAATTACTCCACTTTGGACCCGGATGTTTCTCATATTCATCATCATACTAGAAGACCAATTGAAACTAAACATAATCTCAGTTTCTCCCTGGTTACAACTTTTGTTAGCATATCTGTAGTATTCTGGCTAGTGTGTATCTTTTCCAGCTTCAATTGTCCATCTTCCAACACTGACCATATGAAATGGTACTTAAGTTGTATGTGTTTAGTCCTAGAATGAAATTTTGAGTTATTTTCAAGATGAATGGAACTTTGGCTATCACTGTATAACGTGCCCATATCATGCTTCTTACCCAATTCATCCATAAACCTTTGTAACCAAATCATTTATTTACTAGCCTCTGTAGCAGCAACATACTCTGCTTCTGTTTTTGAAATTGAAACAACACTTTGGATTTTTGAAACCCAACTGACAGTTGTTCCACCTACAGTAAATACATACCATGTAGTGCTCCTCATGTTATCTCTTTCACCTGCCATATCTGCATCAACATATCCCTATAGAGCAATGTTTGAACCACCAAAGAATAATGTTTTATTTTTGGTGCCTCTCAAATACCTGAGAATCCATTTCATTGCCATCCAATGTTCTTTTCCTGGATTGTTCGTGTACCTACTTACAACTTCCACTGCATGTGCAATATCAGGCCTTGTGCAGACCATTGCATACATTAAGCTTCCAACTGCTGATTCATATGGAAATTTAGACATATAATCCATTTCTTCTTGGGTCTTGGGGCACATATCCTTACTAAGTTTGAAATGGTTAGCAAAAGGTGTACTAAATGGTTTTGCATTTTGCATATTAAATCTTTTCAACACCTTTTGTATGTACTAATTCTGAGACAATGTTAATTTGTGATTTTTCTTGTCTCCAGTTATTCTCCTACCAAGAATTTGTTTTGTAGCTCCCAAATCCTTCATTGCAAATGAATTTGCCAATTTTCTTTTGAGCACATTTATTTCCTGCATGTTAGACCCTGCAACAAGCATGTCATCTACATATAATAACAATATAATATAGCTGCCATCATTTTTCTTTTTCAGATAAACACAATGATCAGAGTGGCATCTAGTATAACCTTGTTCAGACATAAACCTGTAAAATTTTAGATACCACTGCCTTGGAGCTTGTTTTAAGCCATACAAGCTCTTCTTTAACCGGCACACTAATTTTTCTTTCCCTTTGACCTCATATCCTTCTAGTTGCTACATATAGATCTCTTCCTCCAAATCTCCATGGAGAAATGTTGTCTTTACATCTAATTTTTCAAGATGCAAATATTCCACTACTACAAGACTTAAAATAGTTCCGATTGAATTCATACTAACAACAGGAAAAAATATTTCGCCAAAATTAGTACCTTTCTACTGTGAAAACCCATTCACCACAAGTCTATCTTTGTACCTCTGTTGTCCTCCATGTTCTTCCTCCAGCCTGTAAATCCATCTATTCTGAAATGTTGTTTTACCTATAGGCAACTTGACTAAGTCCCTAGTCTAGTTATGTATTAAGGAGTCCATCTCTTCTTTCATGGCTAGCTCTCACTTCTTCCTGGTTTCAACCTACATTGCTTCTTCATAACATTCAGGTTCACCAGAATCATTCAAAAATAAATAATATAATGAAGGAGAGTATCGTTCAGGGGGTCTACTTATCATGGTAGATCTTATGATACCACTTTAAGGTGTTTGAGGTGCATGTTGTTGTTGTGGTTGTTGTTGTTGTTGTAGTTGTTGATTATTATTATTTTCAGACACCTTTACTTCTACCATGATCTCATCAAGAACTGTGTATTCTTTGTTTTCTTTTTCCTGTTTATTTTCCTACAATTGATTCTTATATAAGCCCTTTTCATTGAATATTACATATCTTCTCCATATGATTTTGTGATTTTCAGAATCATATAAGCGATAACCAAAATCATTAACACCATATCCAATAAAGGTACATTTCTTTGATTTTGCTTCAAGCTTTGTTCTATTTTCTTTATTAATATGGACATAGGCCTCACAACCAAAAGGCTTTAAAAAAGAGTAGTTTACCTTTTTACTTGTCCATGCCTCCTCTGGAATACCAACATCCAAGGAACTTGAAGGCCCTCTGTTTCTTAGATAAACAATAGTACCTACAACATCTGCCCAAAATTGTAAAGGCAATCTTGCATGCAATATCATGCACCTTGCACACTCCATGATTGTTTTTTTCATCCTTTTTGACACACCATTTTCTTGTGGTGTTCTTGGAATTGACTTCTCTCTGCGAATTCCATGCTCTAAACAATACCTATCAAAATATTTGCTGCAATATTCACCTCCATTGTCTGATATGAGACACTTCAAATTCTTTCATGTCTTAATCTCAATCAAAGATTTCCATTTCTTGAAAGTATACAATACATTAGATTTATTCTTAATATAATAAATCCAAGTTTTTCTATTTGCATCATCAATAAAAGTAACATAATAACGAGAGCCACCGAGAGATGATACCTGAGCAAGTCCCCATACATCTGTATGCACAAGGTCTAATTTTTCACTCTTATTTTCTTTCCCAACTCTGAGAAATATGACTCTCTTATGTTTTCCATAAATGCAATTCTCACAGAAATCCAAATCAATATTCTTCAAACCTGGCGAAAAATTTCTTGAGTGATGAATCTTCATCCCCTTCTCACTCATGTGTCCGAGCTTATAATGCCATAATTTTGCATCTGCTCCTTTGGAATTTAAAGCATTAACAGAGTTATAAATACCATTTCATAAATACAATGTACCAACCTTTTTTCCTTTTGCTATTACTAGGGCTCCTTTGATGACCTTCCATGTTTTATTTATGAAAGTTGTCACACAACCTTCACTGCCTAACTGCCCCCTTGAAATCAGAGTTTTCTTCAGATCTAGAACATGCCTTACCTCCTTTAATAGCCATTGGTTTCCATTATGTTGTTTTACAAGAAATTTACCCATTCCAACAATTTTACAAGGTTTATCATCACCCAAGTGAACTTGTCCAAAATCTCCTTGAACATAGTCATGAAAATATTTTTTATCGGGTGTGGCATAGAATGAGGCCCCTGAATCTACCACCCAAGAATCAGTAACATTTTCTAAAGAAAGAATCAAAGCATCTTGTAACACATCACCTATCACATTTTCTTCATGATTTTTTTCTTTCTGTGTGTCTCCTTCTTTTCCCTTCCAAGATCTACAGTCTTTCTTCAGGTGTCCTTTCTTTCCGCATTTCCAGCACATTATCCCCGATCTAGACTTTGATTTGCCTTTCCTTGATTTACTGGGATATCTTGAGCTCTTGCCTCTTTCCATTTTTCTTCCCCTATACTCTGCACTCAAAGCATTGCCTGATGTCTCACCGGAGCTTTTTTGTCACATTTCCTCACTAAGGATAGCACCAAAAACATCATCAAAATTTAAAGTACTAGATCTAGAGACAGAGTTACTAATGGCCATAACTAAACCATTCCAAATTTCTAGCAATGAGAATAGAAATAACAGAGCCCTAACTTCATCATCAAAATTTACCCCTACAGAACTTAACTGACTGGTAACTATATTAAACTCATTTAAATGGTCTGCAATAGATCCACCTTTCGACATCTTCTTATTAAATAAAATTTTCATAAGAAATACCTTGTTCGAGGCTAAGGGTTTTTCATATAGTTTTTCCAATGCCTTAATAAAACCCTATGTTGTTGTTTCCTTCGAAATATTGAAGGCTATCGACACCGCGAGGCACAACTGTACTGTTCCAAGTACCTTTCTATCAAGAATCTCCCATTCTGTGTCTGTCATAGTCGTCAGCTTCTTTGTTTTTCTGTTTAATGGTATGTATAGATCTTTCTGATATAGATAATATTCCATCTAAATCTTCCACAGCGGGAAGTTTTGGCCATTAAATTTCTCGACCCTAAAATTACCATCTTCTATCATTGCTCCCACTCGAACCAGGAACCCTTCTTTCCTGCGAGTTTATCAGCCAAACAAAACTTTGGCTCTGATACTAGTTGCTAGAAAATTATATATTACAAAGCATTGAAACACATAAAATATGCGGAAACATAAACACAGAAAAAACATATAAAACCACAGAGACACAGATATACGTGGTTCACCCAGTTTGGGCTACGTCCACCCTGAACAACCAGTCCTTCCTTTCTATTATCCAAAAAAATGAAGAGACACAACCTACAACAGATCTTTTGTAATATCCTATGTTCTCTCTCACAATCTCCCTATCTATTTCTCGCTCTGAGAATACACATACATTACACAGCCGCAATACAATACCCTCATACAAAACGAGGGGTTTCCTTCTAGGGTGAAAACCCCTAATTTAAACATAAATTCTACCGTCAGATCATCCTCCTAATGAATGGCCTATATTGACTAGAAATGACAATAATTTTACAAGGAAATTTTACATATGTTAGTACCTCCTGACGCTAGTCAGAAACTCCATCTGAATATGGAATATGATCAAGTACTTTTTCCCAAATGGGCCGACCCTCCGCTTGTTCCACATGACTCCCTTGATGATGAGCCTCCCTAGTTAGTCAACTTGGAGTTCATGGATCTATCCATTGATAATCATAGGGAGGTTATGCCACTTTCTGCCTTTATTCTCCCCAATTCGAAACAAGAAGAGCTTGGAAGCATAAATATTGAATTGACCTAGGGGGCACCTCCTCGGTGTTCCTTGGAAGTGCCACCTTTGAACAAAATCATTTCTTGGGCTTCTACTACTGAACTTTCCAGCGAATTATTTGTACCACATGTTGACGAGCATCTTGTACCTCCTTTATGTCTTGATCCTCCCTTATGTACCCATGTTAATTTCGAGAGTGCGACTATGTTAGAATGTCCCTAGCATGGTCAACATTTCTGAGTTGGGAAGTTTGACTTCATTTTGCATGGCTTTACACTGGTGAACCATACAATCTCTTCCTCCCACAAGTTCGTGTATTGATAACCTTGGCCTATTCCCAGTTGTGGGCACACCTTAGTGTGACCTATAGGACTGGTGTCAAGCTTCTTTATACTGTATATATGTGTGGTTGTGTTCAGTTTAATTTTGTGTTTCATTAGCGTATACCTAGTTTCTATGTGTAATTCATGTGTTTGGTATTTTCTATGTAGATGTCGACACCCTCACTACCTTATAGAGGCTTTGCAAATGGTGCAATTCATTACAATCAAAATGTTGCTTCCATTTCTTGGGTCATATTTTCACCTACTGATGAGCTTGTGAGTTCTGGGGGTATTTTTATTCACGCCCTCACAAAAAAAATGGTTGAGTATAGTTTTTTCATCAATATCTTGACCAATGTTAGTCGTCTTAGCACACACAACTATTGGCCCTCAATTTTGGTCATTTTTGCTTATCCTAAATCCATCTATTTACCACCATATTCCATCTTATTTCACCCATATATGCCTCATTTTAGTCTTATTTTACCCATATATGCCTCATTTTATTCTTATTTTTGATATTCAGGTAACTAAATTAAGTTTTTCAATTTTTAGAATTTTTTGTAAAAATTAGGTTTAAAGAGTAATTTTGGACTGCATTAAAAATTCCTGTAATAGCTCCATTGAATTCATATGTGCAGGACACCTGAGTGAGATATGAGAGTATATTTGGAAAGCTTTGGAACCATGGATGAAGAAACACCTATTGGTTCAGTGAAACTGAGCAAAAATAGGCCCGATCAATGCTAGTCAAACTTGGCCTGTCATTCAAGATTCCCTAGTAAAAATGGGCAGATTTATTATTTTGTGATATTTTTCCTCATTTTGTGAACCAAAATGGATGATTTCGACCTATATGGATGGTATTAGGATTGATAATATTTTTAGAGACATTATAGAAAAAAAAATTATGATTTGCCTATTTAAACAAAGTTTATGGACCATTCAGTTATGCAGAATATATGTAATTTTGTATTGAGACTATTGGAGACTTTGAGATAATTTAAAGAACCAAATCTATTATTTTATTTGTTGTTCATTTTTTGGATTCTTTATTAATTTTTTGTAGTTGAAGAGTTCTTCAAGTGTACAAGGCAAGGGTGGAGGGCCCCCATACCAAGCTAAGTACACTTTGGTTAAATTAGCATAGTTTTGATTCATTAGTTCTTGTTTCAGATTTATGATTCAGTTATTTATATGTGCTATGATTTCTTTATGATTTTTGGATGATTTTGGTTTAAATATAATTTGCGTATGGAAGGAAAACCAAGGATTTAAGTTAAATTCTCTTTTTATCAAGTTATGAAAAACAACTAAAAACCATCCTTTTGAATTTCTTGAATTGTTTCTTGAATTCCATTTTATGATTTGATGCAATGGTAATGATGTTGGAGTAGAACTGTGAAGAATGAAAACCAGGACCTCCTAACTTAGGAGCCTCTTCTCTTGCTTTCTACACATCAAAAATTGCTGCTTTTTAGTTTCCTTTCTTGAATTTCAAATTTCAATGCAATGGTAATATTGTTGGAGTAGAATTGTGAAGAAAGACAACTAGTACCTCCTAAGTTAGGAGACTCTTCTCTTTCTTTCTACACATCACAAACTGATTCTCTTGATTTTCTCTTCTTGAGGATAGTACTATGGGGAAGGACAACTACGACCTTCAAAGTTAGGAACCTCTTCCTTCACTTACTGCATCTTGAATCAGAAACATTTTAGTTATATATTATATTTGTAATATGCATTTCCATTAATATTAAAACTTAGAATATATTTGTAATATGAATTTCCTTCAAGTTTTAAACTTTGTCTTCTAAAATTCACTTTACCTGAAATCCATATATTTTGGAGACGCTTCTAAGTCTACAAATCTGGATTGACAAGTAAAACACTTGTGTTAGTTTACTTAGTAAATTGACCCAAAAACCACCTTGTTATCCAACTTGACTCTCAACTCATAGTATCTCAACTCAATTGTCTCTACTCTGTAAGGAACTTGACTCAGCTTCGTTACATTTTAAGGGCACGTCTCTTGGAAATGTTATGAAACTAGCTCCAAAAATAGAAGAAAAGAGAGATCAACGCCTTAGAAATCAGCCACTTGAGTAGCTCTGGGTGCTTCTGTATAAAATTCTCATCCTCTCATGTAGAATCTTCAGTGGGTAAGTTCTTCCACTTGATGAGATACTCTGAAATTGATTGATTTTGTAGCTGCCGAGTTCTTGTTTCCATGACCGCTTCAGGTTCCAATATGATTTTTCCTTCCTCATCAAGTTCTAGAAATATTGCTTGAACTGCACGATTTTCACCTATAACCTTCTTTAAGAATGAAACATGAAAAATTGGATGCACTCGCGAAGAAGCAGGAAGCTCCAATTTGTATGCCATAGTACCAATCTTTTGCAACACCTTGTAAGGACCATAGTACTTTGGCGATAATTTATTATCCTTCTTATCTTTCTTAAGGGACATTTGTTTGTATGGTTGTAGTCGTAAAAATAACCAGTCTCCTACATCAAAACTTCTCTTGCTACGATGTTGATCTTCCTAATGTTTCATTCGATTTTGTGCCAAATTTAGGTTATCCTTTAATAGTTGGAGAACTTCTTGTTGATGCTCGATGTGATCTTCCACTACTTGAACCTTAGAATTTTCTATTAAATATGATGTGATGGACGGTGGATGATATCCATAAAGTGCCATAAATGGGGTCATTTTTGCTATAGTATGGAAGGAAGTGTTATACCACCATTCAGCAAGAGGTAACCACTTGACCCATTGTGTTTGTTTATCAGATACAAAACAAAAAAGATATCCTTCCAAACATTTATTCATTATCTCAGTTTGACCATTGGATTGAGGATGATAAGATGAGATATGAGCTAATTGAGTACCCAAACAAGAAAATAACTCTGTCCAAAAATTTCCAGTAAAAATGGGATCTCTGTCGCTCACAATAACCTTTAGGTTTCCATGTAGCTTTTGAATTATGTCCATAAATGTAGTAGCAACTGCACTTGCTTTAAATGGATGATATAATGCACAAAAGTGTGCATACTTGGTAAGTCTATCAACTACCACCATGATGACACTCTTTCCTTCAGACTTAGGTAAACCTGTGATAAAATCCATTGAAATCTCCTCCCAAAGTTGACTTGGAATGGACAAAGGTTGTAGAAGACCCAATTTCTTAATTGTCTCAACTTTATTTTGTTGGCAAACTGAACATTCCTCCACAAACTTTTGAATATCATATTTAAGGCCATCCCAAAAAAATTATTTCTTCACCCTGTGGTTAGTTTTTAAAAATCCTGAGTGTCCTCCTAAAGGAGAAGTGTGCAATTCCAAAAGGATCTTTTGTTTTAGTTGGGAATTCTTAAAAAGACATAAGCGATCTTTGTACCACAAGGAATCATTTTTCCAACTAAATGCATCACATGTACTAGGATCTTGCTGCAACTTTTGAATGAGTTTCCACACTTCTTCATCCTTCTTCCATTCATCCCTTGCTTCGGTTATCCAATCTGGTTGGATAATAAAAATCGAACAAAGTAATGCTTCCACCTCTTCATTATTTCTTGAGAGTGCATCTACAACAACATTTAGCTTCCCCTTTTTGTATATTATTTCAAAATCACAACCCAACATCTTTGTGACCCATTTTTTTTGCTCTTCTGAAGATAGTCTTTGTTCCAAAATGTGTTTAAGACTATCATGATCAGATTTTACCTTGAAGTCTCTTCCCATTAGGTAAGGTTGCCATTTATTTAGTGCATGTAGTATTGCTAAAATTTCCTTCTCATAAATATCTTTTTGTAAATACTTTCCTTTGATTGGACAACTTTAGAAAACAATGGGTCTTCCTTCTTGCATTAAAATAGCACCAATTCCATTTCCTAAGGCATCACATTCCACAATAAATGTTTTTGTGAAGTCTGGCGTAGCTAAGACTGGTGCTAGGCACATTGCCTCTTTAAGATGTTCAAAGGCCTTAGTTGCTTCAAGAGTCCATGAAAATGCATCTTTCTTCAATAATGTTATTAGAGGTGCTGCTATTCTCCTATAATTCTTAACAAACTTGCGATAATACCCTGTTAACTCGAGAAATCCTCGCAACTGCTTTATGGTTGTGGGGACTTTCCATTCCTTAATGACTTTAATTTTGTTAGGGTCTACCTTAACACCCTCATGAGATACAATATGACCCAGATATTCCACCTCTTGTACTCCAAAGAAACATTTGGATGTTTTTGCATATAATTGTTTCTCCTGCAATAGTTTGAGCACCCTGTCAACATGTTGAACATGATCCTTTCAAGACCTGCTGTAGATTAGTATATCATCAAAAATACTAGCACAAATTTTCTAAGGAAGGGTTTGAAAATGGAATTCATCAACCCTTGAAATGTAGAAGGTGCATTGGTAAGGCCAAAAGGCATGACCAAAAATTCATAATGACCCTCATGAGCTCGAAATGCTGTTTTTGGAATATCTTCAGTCTTCATTCTAATTTGATGATATCCTGAATGAAGATCCAACTTGGTAAAATAAATTGCTCCATGTAATTCATCCAATAATTCATCAATCACAGGAATGGGAAATTTATCTTTAATGGTGAGCTTATTGACATCCCAGACCAGACAACATGCACCTGATCCACCCTTTTGCAATTACATTACCTGAGAATAGAAAGAATTAATTAGGGTTGAATTGAGGCCATTAACATTTCTAATCATGCCATTCAACTTTCGCTTCTTTGGAAATAAGGACATTCTATAATAGCTGGAGGTCAGAGGAATACTTCCTGACCCACGAATAGCATGATCATGATCATGAATAGGTGGGAGCCCTTTGGGAGTTTCAAACACCTTGGAATGATTGTCCAAGACTTTTTGGAGATCTACAGAAATAGATGATTTTGATGTTGAAACTTCTAGTGAGCATAATTGTGAAATTACACCTCATTGTTCTTTCTTTAGTAGCTTTGTCATGGCATTAGAGCTTATTATCTTTCTTTCTTATCTTCCTCGCGATGTTCTTAATTCGATTTTCTTTCTTTTCTAAAATTCTTGAAAAGTCTTAGTACCAAAGCTACCATCCCTCAAGTGCATTAAAATCAGACACCTAGTACAACATCAACACCTCCCATAGGAATGGAAAGAATTGTACTATTCAATACATATTTCCCCATGGTTATCTTGATATTATGGCATATTCTATAACAATTTATAGTTCCTCCATTTGCAACCATCACTTGAAATTCTGGTGCTGGGTATAGGAAATAATTCAATTCCTTGGCTACCTTACAATGAATAAAATTATGAGTACTACCCGAATCAATCAACACTATTACCTTTTTCTTCTTGATATGTCCTTCTACCTTGAGAGTTTGAGGAGTGGTAATTCCTGCCAATGCATTACACGATATGGTCAAACTCATTTCTTTCTCTTCTAGGGTTGGTTCCTGGTGTATATCCTCTTCTTTTGAAGATTCTTGTCCATTTTCTTCTTCCTCTTCACAATCTATGTAAAATAATTTCTTCTTAGCACACTTATGACCTTTAGTGTATTTTCTATCAGAACGGTAGCAAAGCCCTTTTGCTCTTTTTTCTTCCAATTGTTGTGGTGTCAACCTTGTAGGTTGTGGAATTCTAGGAGTAGCAACACATCCAACTTTATATATGTGAGTGGTAGGCTTCCTTGTTGCCACAATTTTACATTCAATTTTTCTTGCCAACCTGAATGCCTTTTCTAATGAATCAGGTTCCCAAATGAAAACTTCATGTTGGATGTTATCCTTTAAAGTAACTATGAAGACATAAATCCTATGTTCCTATGGAATATCAGTTACCCTTATATTCAATTTTTGGAAGTCCTCAATGTGTTCCACCACTGAACCCTTTTGTTTGAGATTTATCAATTGCCTAAAGAAGGTGTTTCTTTTTGTATCATCATAATGTGCTATCATTTCCTTCGTAAAAAATGACCCAGTGACATTTTTTTTACGGGAGAAAATCCATCGATACCATACATATGTATTTTGTTCTAAATGTAAAGTTGCAATGCGTACCTTTTGTGTGTTTTGCACATTATTGAGATCAAAATATTGCTCCATCTGTAGTATCCATGTTACGAGATCCTTGCCATCAAACTTCCTCATATCCATCTTTGGAATATGGTGGTTCTTCCATCCATTGAGTTTATAATCATCATTAACATTTATTTGTTCTCATCATGGTTTTTCCAATTGCCTTTCGTTTCTTATTAGAAAACATTAGATCAAATTTTCCAAATCATTATTCATGTTTTCCATGTTGTCTTTCATTTTTTCATCGATCTTAGCTTCCATGTAATCCATATTAGCTTCCATGCCATCCATCTTAGCTTCCAAATCATTCATCTTAGCTTCCACGCCTTTCTTCAAACCGTCCACCTTAGTTTCCATGCCTTTATTCAAAATTTCCATTTCATTTTTTGTTGCTCTCTGCGATAGCGAAATTTGGTGCATTTTCTCTTGTGATTTTGATATCTCATGTTGTGTTTCTTCGTCTTCATGATTCATAATAGAGCCTTGTGAAGGCTTAATGGGTGTTGAATTATTTTCAGGGGGAATTTAGAACCCAATACTGATATATATTCTTCAATATTCCCTTGGAATAAATTCAAACTATTTTTTTTTAAATGAGACTTATGTAATTCGAAAAAAATACACACATTTTTCTTGCTTTTCAAGGCTCGATATTGAAATTGAATTATCTCTGTGATTTTAGATCTTCAATATCTGAAATTCAACCCTGAATTAGCCCTCTGAATCTTCTTTCGAATGCCATAGGTCTAACTTGATTTGGATTATTCAAGGGAAATTTATGCCCAATCTCCCACGATGACCTAATTATGGACTGGTTCAATAGAGTGAACTTGCACTAATTTCCACATGTCACTGTTTCCTTCTTTGGCTCTGAAACTAATATAATGAAAACTACATTTAATTATGAAAAAATTTTACAGAATCCCAATCCTACACTCAGAGAGAGAGTTATGATGTTTTTTTCCCATGGTCACCTCTTTGAGATGAAATTCGAGAGCCTAAAAAAATCCTAACTTCCACAGATCATATCTCCAAAAATGTTGTGAACCAAGATCTGAAATTTTTACAGGTGGTTCCTCAGGATTTCGGCTTCACACTGTAAAAATTTCAACTTCTGAAAATTTGGATACGAAATGTTATAGCGAAAATGCCACGATGACCTGTTTCAATTGAAATTCGAGAACCTGAAAAAACCATAACTTCCCCAAATTATATCTCCAAAAATATTGCGAACCAAGGTCTGAATTTTTTACAAGAGGTTCTTTAGTATTTCGGCTTCGCTCTATACAAATTTCAGCTTCTAAACCTTCGTATAAAAAACATTATTGTGAATATTTCATGATGGCCTATTTGGAGCAGCGAAACCCTAGAATCCAAAGCTCTGATACCAAATGTTATGAAACCAACTCCAAAAATAGAAGAAAAGAGAGATCAACACCTTAGAAATCAGCGACTTCAAAGGGGAAACCTCCAATACATTACATAAATGAACAATTATTGGATGATACAAATGACCAAAACCTCTTTCTATATATAGGAGTCCATGGGGCCACAATATAATCCTAGCTGACCTAACAAAAACAATGTAAGGGCACAATAATAACAATATTGGGGTTACAGGGGTACAACAATAACAATAAGGGGGCTACAATAATAAAAATAAGGGATTACACTAGTAATATAGGTACCTAACAGGAACTCTCATTTGATTACATTTATTATGTACATATTCCTCGAAACCAAAACCAATTGGTTTATTCATTAGCTAATTATGTGTTAGATTGGCATTTGTCACATTTATAATATTTTAAACCATTCACATGAACAATTAAACATCTATTGTGCATACACAGTAGAACAAACACATAGAATTTAGTATTCTATTATATCAAAAGTTTGAGTACATAGTTCAAAATTAGGTAACTGAGGCCTTAGCTATTATGCCATACATATGCTAACACATAAAAAATTGTATAACCCTATGCTACTTCCCCCACTCAGTTGTGCTCATGAAAACATAAAACCGCATTTAGAATGTGGCGGAGTAGACAATGACGATGAGATGAGGCCACCCCTATGGTGTGCCTCTGCATGTGTTGAGGATTCTCATCCAACCTCCTCGAAGGAACTCCCAATGTCAATCCCTCCACATTTCACATAAAATCCCGTAGTTCCTCATCTTCATCCTCTATCTCCTCTACTAGTGCTACTGGTGTCGGGGCCTGTGGTACATGTCTCCTTAGTAGATAATATCTTTTCGAGTGTTTAGGTTCCACATTTGCATATCACAAACATCATCTTTAGTGACTATGTACTCTTGTCAAAAACCAATATATATATATATATATATATATATATATATATATATATATATATATATATATATATATATATATAAAAAAAATATCAAAAAAATATAAAACATAAAAAAAAAATTACATATGCCATCAAAGCCTTCGCCAGGGGGCAAGACTAGGGAAGGGTCTCTCGTGAATTCCACCCCATCATACAGGTAGTCATATATTGGAAATGCAGCTTCTCTCATCCATTTCCAATAAGTAGTGTTAGGTGTGGAGCCTGATTATCTTGTTTACTTTGTATCACAACATTGGACCCCTGTACTTTAAAAGGGGCGGCAACGCCGCCCGTAATTAATCGCTGCCGTGGGGGGTCCAGGTGGAGAGGGGGGGGGGGCAGCGCTGAGCCCTCTTTCCTGCTGTTTCGGCAAGGCTCTGTCAAAAATGCATTTTTAAAATTGCCTTGTAAAAGTATAGTAATTTCTAGTCAATCTGGGGCGTTCATTAGGCGGATGATCTTACGTAGAAGTTATGTTTAGTTTAGGGTTTTTTGCCCTAGAAGGCAAACCCTCGCTTTTATGAGGGCTATCAGGTACTGTATTGTTTGTGTGAGTTTTGAAAGAAAAAAGAGAGGAGGACCAGAGAGGAACGTAGGATATTATATGATCCGTTGTAGAGGCCATCTCTTCATTTTGGCCGGATAATAGAAATATAGCTGACCGGGTTGTTCTGTGACGTAGCTCCAAACCGGTAACCACGCATAGTCCTGTTCTCGGTTTTATGTGTTTTGTGTGCTTGTGGTTTTCCATATATTTTATGTGTTTCATTTCTCCATAATATATAATTTTATAAATTCCTAGCATCACAAGGTATATTAATTATTAATAAACTCTAAGAAAGAAGGGTTTGTTCGAGTGGGAGCAATGGCTAAGATGGTAAGTTTAGGGTCGCAGAAATTTAATGGCCAAAACTTCCTAGCGCTAGGGAAGATGCAGATGGAAGATTATCTATATCAGAAAGATCTGTACCTACCATTGAGTGGAAAAATAAAGAAGCTGGTGGCCATGACATATGTGGAATGGAACATTCTCGATAGAAAGGCACTCGAAATAGTATGGTTGTGCCTTGCGGCTTTATTCGCTTTCAATATTTCGAAGGAAACAACAACAGAGGGTTTGATGCAGATGTTGGTGAAACTATATGAAAAACCCTCGGCCTAAAACAAGGTATTTCTTATGAAACGACTATTTGATATGAAGATGTCGGAAGGTGGATCTGTTGCAGACCATTTAAATGATTTCAATACGATTACCGATCAGTTAATTTACGTAAGGGGTAAAATTTGATGATGAATTCAGAGCTGCGGTTATTCTTGTCATACTCATTTCAGGAAGGGATTGGAATGGTTTAGTAATGGCCATTAGTAACTTTGTCTGCGCAGTAGCACTTTAAAGTTTGATGATGTTGTCGGTGCTATCCTTGGCGAGGAAATGCGACGGAAAAGCTTCGGTGAGACATTGGGTAATGCTTTGAGTGCAGAGTCTAGGGGAAGAAGAATGGAAAGAGGAAAGAGCTGAGGATATCGCAATAAATCAAGGAAAGGAAAATCCAAGTCCAAATCGAGGATAGTGTGCTAGAAATGCAGAAAGAAAGGACACCTAAAGAAATATTGTAGATCTCAGAAGGGAAAAGGAGACACACAACAAGAAAAAAATCATGAAGAAAATGTGATAGGTGATGTGTTACAAGATTCTTTGATTCTTTCTTTGGAAAATGTTACTAATTCCTAGGTGGTAGATTCAGGGGCTTCATTCCATGCCACACCTGATAAGAAATATTTTCAGAACTATGTTCAAGGAGATTTTTGACAAGTCCATTTGGGTGTTGATAAACCTTGTAAAATTGTTGGAATGGGTAAGGTTATTGTTAAACAACAGAATGGAAACCAATAGGTATTAAAGGAGGTAAGGCATGTTCCAGATCTAAAGAAAAATCTGATTTCAACAGGGTAGTTAGGCAGTGAAGGTTGGGAGATAACTTTCAGAGATAAAACTTGGAAGGTCACCAAAGGAGGCATGGTAATAGAATAAGGCAAAAAGGTTGGTATATTCTATTTATGCAGTGGTATTTTTAACTCTATTAATGCTTTAAATTCAAAAGGAGAAGATGCAGCATTGTGGCATCATAGGCTCGGACACATGAGTGAAGGGATGAAGATTCTTCACTCGAAATTTGTTGCCACATTTGAAGAATGTTGATTTGGATTTGTGAAAATTGCATTTATGAAAAACAAAAGAGTCGAGGATTTTCCGGAGGTTGGGAAAGAAAATAAGAGCAAAAAATTGGAGCTTGTGCATACGGATGTATGAGGACCTGCCTCGGAGGTATCATCTCTCGGTGGCTTTCGCTATTATGTTACATTTATTGATGATGCAACTAGAGAAACTTGGATTTATTGTATTCAAAATAAATATGATGTATTTGATATTTTGAAGAAATGGAAAGCTTTGGTTGAAATTGAGACAGGAAAGAAGTTGAAGTGTCTTAGATCAAACAATGGAGGTGAATATTGCAGCAAAGAGTTTGATAGGTACTGTTCGAGCATGGAATTCGTAGAGAGAAGATAGTTCCAAGAACACCACAAGAAAATGGTGTGTCATAAAGGATGAACAGAACAATCATGGAGCATGCAAGATGCATGAGATTGCATGCAGGATTGCCTTTACAATTTTGGGCAGATGTTGTAGATAATGTTGTTTATCTAATAAACAGAGGGCCTTCAAGTTCCTTGAATGGTGGTATTCCAGAGGAAGCATGTACAGGTAAAAAGGTAAACTACTCCTTTTTAAATCCTTTTGGTTGTGAGGACTTTGTCCATATTAATAAAGAAAATAGAACAAAGCTTGAGGCAAAATCAAAGAAATGTGCCTTTATTGGATATGGTGTTAATGATTTTGGTTATCGCTTATATGATTATGAAAATCACAAAATCATTAGGAGCGGAGATGTAATATTCAATGAAAATTTCTTGTATAAGAATCGATTGCGGAAAAACGGGGAAAAAGAAACGAGTATACGCGGTTCTTGACAAGATAGCTTGAAAAAGTAAAAAAGGTGCACCGAAAATAATAATAATCAACAACCACGGTAGCGACAACCACCACAACGGCAAAATAGGCACCTCAAACACCTGAAAGTGGTGTTAGAATATCTACCAGGATAAGTGGACCCCCTGAACGATACTCTCCTTCATTTATTATTTATTGCTGACTAATTCTGGTGAACCTGAATGTTATGAAGAAGAAATGCGGGTTGAAAGCAGGAAGAAGTGGGAGCTAGCCATGGAAGAAGAGATGGACTCCTTAATCGCAACGGACTTGGGACTTAGTCAGGTTTCCTGTAGGTAAACAACATTGCAAAATAAATGGGTTTAGAGGCTGAAGGAAGAAGATGGAGGAAAACAGAGGTACAAAGATAGACTTGTGGTGAAGGGGTTTGCATAGAAGAAAGGTATTGAGTTTGATGAAATATTTTCTCCTTTTGTTAAGATGAATTCAATTAGAACTATTTTAAGTCTCGTAGTAGCGGAATATTTTCATCTTGAACAGTTAGATGTAAAGACAATATTTCTCCATGGAGATTTGGAGGAAGAGATCTATATGTATCGACGAGGAAGGATATGAGGTAAAGGAAAATAAAATTGGTGTGCGAGGTTAAAGAAGAGTCTGTATGGCTTAAGAAACGAGGCTCCCGAGCGGTGGTATCTAAAATTTGACAGGTTTATGTCTGAACAAGGTTATATTAGATGTCACTCTGATCATTGTGTTTATCTAAAAAAGAAAAATGATGGCAACTATATTATATTGTTATTGTATGTAGATGACATGCTTGTTGCAGGGTATAACATGCGGGAAATAAATGTGCTCAAAAGAAAATTGGCAAATTAATTTGCAATGAAGGATTTGGGAGTTGCAAAACAAATCCTTGGTATGAGAATAACTAGAGATAGGAACAATAAAAAATTAACACTGTCTTAGAATGAGTACATACAAAAGGTGTTAAAATGATTTAATATGCAGAATGCAAAACCAGTTAGTACACTTTTTGCTAGCCATTTCAAACTTAGTAAGGAGATGTGCCTCAAGACCCAAGAAGAAATGGACTATATGTATAAAGTTCCATATGCATCAGCAGTTGGAAGTTTAATGTATGCAATGGTCTGCACAAGGCCTGATATTGCACATGTAGTGGGAGTTGTAAGCAGGTACATGAATAATCTAGGAAAAGAACATTGGATGGCAGTAAAATGGATTCTCAAATATTTGAGAGGTGCCACAAATCAAGGATTATGATTTGGTGGTTCAGACATTTCTCTCAGGGATATGTTGATGCAGATATGGAAAGTGACAGAGATAACAGGAGGAGCACTACAGGATATGTATTTAATATAGGTGGAACAGTTGTCAGTTGGGTTTCAAAAATCCAAAGTGTTGTTTCACTTTCAACAATAGAAGCAGAGTATGTTGTTGCTACAGAGGCTAGTAAAGAAATGATTTGGTTACAAAGGTTTATGGGTGAATTGGGTAAGAAGCATGATATGGGAACGTTATACAGTGATAGCCAAAGTGCCATTCATATTGCAAAGAAATCAGCATTTCATTCCAGGACTAAACACATACATATCAAGTACCATTTCATACGGTCAGTATTGGAAGATGGAGAGTTGAAGCTGGAAAAGATACACACTAGCCAGAATCCTACAGATATGCTAACAAAAGTTGTAACCAGGGAGAAACTGAGAATGTGCTCAGTTTCAATTGGTCTTCAAGGATGACGATGAAGATGAGGAATAGCCAGGTCCAAAGAGGAGTCATTGTCCAGTAAATGAAGTAGCGATGGAGTTGTTACAATCAGTCTCCAATTGGGAGATTGTTGGGTGTGGAGCCTAATTATCTTGTTTACTTTGTATCATAGCATTGGACCCTTGTACCTTAAAAGGGGCGGCAATGCCGCCCGTAATTAATTGCTACCGTGGGGGGTCCACGGGGGTGGGGGGGGGGGGAGGGGGGTGGCAGTGCTTTTCGGAGCCCCCCCTGGCTAGGGGTTTTGGGGGCAGCGCCCCCGAAGCTAAAAACATATGTAAAATTGCCTTGTAAAAGTATAGTAATTTCTAGTCAATCTGGGCCATTCATAGGCGGATGATTTGACGGTAGAAGTTATGTTTAGATTAGGGTTTTTTTCCCTAGAAGGCAACCCCTCGCTTTTATGAGGGTATTGTATTGCGACTGTGTACTGTGTGTGTATTCTCAGAGCGAGAAACAGAGAGGGAGACTATGAGAGAGAACAGAGGATATTACAGTGGATTTGTTATAGGTTTTGTTTCTTCATTTTGCTGGATAATAGAAAGGAAGGACTGGCTGTTCGGGGTGGACGTAGCCCAAACTGGGTGAACCACGTATATATGTGTCTCTCTGGTTTTATGTGTTTTGTGTGCTTGTATTTTCCGCATATTTTATGCGTTGCATTGCTCCATAATATATAATTTTCTAACAAGTAGTTGGGTACCATCCGCTAGTGTGCACTCTGTCATCTCGTGGTAAAATAGAACACCATCTAGCCATGTGGGGTTCTCTTGTTGGTCGAGATATTACATAATCTAATGTCTGGGGTCTAATCACTGCAATAATTTCAAAGAATAAAATTACAAGTATGCTCCCATAACTGCAAGTGTCGCTTCTTCTCATATTCATCTTTGTGAGTTTATCATTCATGTTGGCCACCATCCTGTCATACCAGTTAAACAAGGTGGGTTCTAAACATCAGATACATAACTCTAGGTGTGGCATTTTCACTACATGGGGTGCTACATACCCTGCCATTTAAGTCACAGTATAAGCTAGTGTTTGTAGGGTCAAGTCTTGTATGTCCTCTATGAGGATCTTCTCTTTATCTGTCCCTTCAACTTGCCTGCAATGGGTAGCCCTCAGACTTCTAACGGTTTCCCCAGTATTGTTGTGAACCCTTGATAACACAACCAGAGTCCCCCACCTTGACAAACCGGTGAGAAAGTATATGTATAATGCTTCTATAGTAAATATTTTTAGGCCAACAATGAATTTTTGGGTGTCTACATTCCACCATCGTATATTGTATATCAAGAGATATGCTTGCTTGGTCATGCCTAGTATTTTGAAAAATTTAAGCAATCCACAATCCCTCAGAGCATTGATGGTTGGCCCATGGCCCATAGCTTGGATTTCATTCTCAGAATGTTGCCTCTCTCTCCATTCCACCACCATGTATGCACCTACAGTTAAAAAAAATTCTATCAGTCACGACCATTTGTGCACAATGCATTCCACACACAGAAAAAATAATTTTGGAAGAACTATTTTTAAAAAAATCAATTTTCCCTCAGCCATACCCTTGACATGGGTGAAATTTGGCCCTAAATATAGGAAGCTCGTGGCATGACCGTGGTTGGGCCTCTTTGGATGAAAATCACTCGTTACATGCCTATGGCTTAGCTTTTTTTCTTAATAAACCCTAAGCCATCTTCAAAATTGAATGAGATCGAGCATCCCATGTGGAAATTACTGAGAATGAGGTGAGTTTTACTTACTTGGATGAAGATGGCCACTTGCTCCTCCTTGCTCTTGCTCTCAAACCCTTGGAATATCTCTCCTCCTTTCTTCACAAATTTACAATGACCAATTAGAGAGGTATGAGTTCCCTTTATAACCCATTTTGGCATACTGAGGAATATTCCTTTTTAATTTTTGGGTTAAAAGGGGCGTTTTGAGCTTTATAATCTATTTTTTCAATCTACTTTTTGCAGGAGGACTTGGGAGTGAAATTTTTTTTCTATCTCGAGAGGCCACGATTCATTACACCAAGCCTGAGGTATGATGCTTCTACCGGCATACAGGGGTAGGTCATTTTCGTCGATTTTGCATTTGTTACTGTCAACATTATTTATGCCTTAGGTTTGACCTCATCATGTTGTGACTTTTTCCATTTCCTTATGAATGTCATAGCCTGGCGGTATATATTACCTGCTCATTGATACCCTATTTAGCACCCTCTTGCTGAATTGGTGTCCATGCAGTCATATTTTATTATCTCTCGAAATCCCTCCTTTTGACCCGCCATGACCTAGAATTTGAACCTCATGTCCTCTTCTTAGTCCCTTTTTTTTGCCATACCCCGGGAGGATTCCACATTTTATCCCTCATTATTTCCACTTTTTATCAGAGTATTTTTGCAGTTTGGGACTTGTTTTTTCTTCATTCCATCAGCATCACCTTCTTGGCCTACCATTTTCTTTCACTTGGTGTTTTACCCTTTCTTGGAGGAACTACCGAGATGAGTGGTCCTATTAGCCACCCTCTTGTCCACGGTATGTCATGAGTAGTTCCACCATTATCGGAACCAAATTCTACCCTTTATACCACTCATTCCTCTAGGAGTAGTTTCCCTTAAGCTCTTTTTATACTCCTTAAACTAGAAAAGGTTATCGAGTGAACTTGTCTACTTCACGCTAGTTAAAGTACTTGAAGTGTCATCTACCTAGTATAATTTTAATCCTTTTATGGACTGGGATAGACTAGCTATGAAAAAGGAATACCCTAGTCTACAATGGCTAGGATGTTCCCCTTTATATACTTTTATCTCTTTTATGAAAAAGAGATAAAAGGAACCTATAAAAAGAGAAGGGAGGGCACATTGATTTCCATTAGTCATCAACACGGTAGCGTCAGTTGTGTCGCCCTTGAACACATCACTTGTCTTCTTCATTATCTTATAGTTGGGTTTTAGCTTTCCTAAGAGTTGTACCATCCATATGAGTCTCTTTACTCCTCTGGATGGTTACTCTTCTAGTCATATGGAGCATGCCTCGATGCCTCCTATATCATCGCATGATATCACATGGTGCTCATTTAGTAATGTTTCCAAGTCACTCTTGTGTCGTGTTGTTGTGTGTTCAAAGGAATTATCAGCTTGTGTTGGCCATATACAGTATCATGTTGACCTTTTTTATTCAACCATCCCTATGTCAATTGTACTTCATCGCTTCATGACTTCAACCATAAATCACATTATCTCATAATGTTCTGTGTCAATTGATGGGGGATACATTAAGGCCCTCCTTCGACAAATATTCTCATTTCAACTTCAACTCATTATCCAAGAGCTTGATCCTGGAACCAGTAGTCTCTTGGATATTTCATAACTAAGTGGCCGGCTTCCTCGTGATCGAGAGTGGGTTTACATCATTGGCTCCTGATTGGTCGAGTTCACTAGTGTTCAGCACCAACTTATTTATTCACACATAGTGGACTGTACTAGGTACCTTGGATTCCATTTTCCTCATCTATGGATTCCCTTGTGTTTGTTACTTGTTTACCTCATTATTGGTTAATCAGGTGGTTTCTACCATGTTAGACCTCAGCTCATATATTCACCTGTGTAGATTTGTACCATTGGGGTTATGTTGAAGACCCTGGGTTAGGGACATCTCACTCTTATACGGCATCCTTCCCAGGATGTGTTGGAGTTATTTATCATTTATGTACCTTTAGGGCTATCTGGTATACTTCTATGTTTGTCATGTGTCTATAGTTCTACTTATGTATACTCTAACATAGATCCACGATTGTATTTCTTAGTGGCTATTCTCTTTTCATTCAGTCACATGGATCCACTGTGTATGTATTTCATGACCATGTTCCAGTACTTTATGTCATGGATCCACAGTGTATGTTATGGCAGCCATGTTCAGTATTCTATTATGATGAAGCATGGGTATGCCCTCCTCAGGGATGTTATCATCACAATTAAGACTTCAAATCCATTTTCTTTCGATCTGCATCCTTGGCTTTATTTCCCCACTATTGTTTCAACCTTTGAGCTTTTTCATAATGTATTCTAGCCATAAGATTTTGATTCTAACCTCATACATTAGGGGGCATATGTTATCAGCCTATTTTTCTACCCTTGGATAACTGACCCTTATCCTCATGGCTAGACGACTTTTTCCTAACATAAGGAGAATTTTTTAGCCAGTTTGACCCTTAACCACATGCAGGAAGGCTTGTGCCAGAGGCTAGGACCCTATAGTTGCTACCATGCCCTCTTGTGCCTTTAGCTAAGGCCATTTTTAGCCCTTTATGTGTCTACAACCAAGGGAATGTTCTAAATTGACTTAGTCACTAGGAGATCAGTTTGATTCCTCATCTATTCGAGTTTTCCATGACTCATCAATTCGAATCTTTTGTAACTTACTATCGTCCTAAGCGTCCATAGGCATCCTCCTGAGACCTATCCTTTACCTATTTATACTAGATCATTTGAGACAATTAGGCTACTTTTGGAGAGCCATGCGAGTTTTGGAGAGATATGATACTGCCGAAGAGTTGATATATTGATCCTATTTTGCCATTTTGCTCCTAGATAGGGATCTTGTGAGGTCTTGGTCATATTTGTGCGCTATTCATGCCCGTCTCTTATATGCAGTGGGGAAACTCTGCCAGATCGCGGAGATAAAACGTGGAAGCGAAGGTATAAGCATTGATGAGCTCCATCATTAGGTACATTTATAGGGGTTAATGGGCACCTTTTTGCCTTATTAAGTCTCTTTTTCTTGCAATTTAATTATATTATGGTCTTATGATACTAGTGTATATGTTCATTGAGGTTTAGCATACTTTGAGTACCTAACATGAGTTCAATGCAGGAAAGTCATGAAGATATTGAATTTTTGTGAAGATTTTTTCATCAAAACTCGAAGTAGACAGCAAGGAGAGATTATAGGGGTTTTTCCACCCTCCTTAACTCCCAAAGGCAGCCAAGGGATCCTTGAGATTCCCTCCAACAACTCGAAATCAAAGGCAACCAAGCAAACTCAAGATCAAGTGCACTAAAGCCATACTTCATTTGCATTCAAGTGGACTCAACACCTACTTTTTAGGAAGATGTTAGTAGCTACCCTTTAGGTTAAAGAGGGTTGAGCAAGAGCTCATTAGGATTCGAACTTTGGAGAAATCCATTAGGCTCTTTGCTCTTGTAATCATTTTTCAACACTTTTATATTGATGTAATGATATTATCTTTTGAAATAAAATAAGTATTCAAGTTGTGCTTTACTGATCTAGTTTCAGAGAGCTAGGCTTGTGGGTTAGGGCCCAATTAATGTGCCTTGGCCTCTCTTGTGTAATAATTCTTTGCTTTCATATAATTTAGCTAATTTTTCTTGTATTTTCATTTATTATTTTTAGTTTTCTTCCATTTGTCTTTTGTTATATATTTAGCTTTCTTACATGTTGGTTGAGTAGGTTATAACTTCATAAAGTTGTGAGTCAAGCCTCCCCCTCTCATCTTTGTCATTGGAGCTTGAGGAGGGTATACCTTCCCCACAAAACAAACGTGATTTTTAGTTTATAATTTCTTGGAATTGATAATATTAGTTGTTGTGATTCCATGGAGATGCTTAGAATGTTTGTTAGATCTCTAATTGTATATTAGAGTAGATTTTATTTACAAATTCAAGTCATGTTTTCCATTGTCTTTATCATGAATTTTTCCATTTGTATTGCATGAATAGGTATTTTTCTTGTAGTTACAGGTAGCACAGCCAAGGAGAACTTCACCAGCACCTTTAGCTTCACCTCTCACCCTTCATCAGCCCTCTATTCATCAAAACCACCATCAACCTTGTTTTCAGATTTTTCATCCCTACACCATGAGCAAACCCTAGGGGTGCAAGATAGACCTCCCAAGAGGTTATGAGCTTGGCTGAGGGGTGGGCCACTTTCCACTCATCCTAATACACCTTCAATCCACCTTCCCTACCCTTTTTCCACCTATTTTTGGCCTCATATTTCCCTTGGAATGTTTCCTGTAGCAATTAAGGACTTTCCTGTAGCACTACAGGAAACCTATAGAAGCACTTGAAATATCACCATTAGGCCCCTCCTTAAGCCCATAAACCACCATCCACATCCTCTAGACCTGTAAAAACCAATTATACACCTTCATCCTTGCACCCATATGTTCAAGCCTTCCATAAGCCACCTTAGCGCTTTCTTCTCCTTGATGCAAAACAACACAATTACAAGCATAGTTAGGTCATGAGTAGTTGCATGATATAGAGAGAATAGATTAATTAGAGTGTGTTTATCCACTTGGCCCATAAAAGTGTGATTAGATTAGTTTCCTTTATGACATTTCAATTTAGCAGTTTACTTCATGCAATATGCCTAGGTTGCTTTCATTTCTTATCATAGTTTAATGAATAAATTTCTTTCATTGAAGAATAGTTAGATGCATTTTCTTACTGTAGTGTAGTTATGTACTTGCTGATAGCACCATGGATTTGAATCATTTGTATCCCTAGGCCTAATTTCAGAAGTGTGACAAACTTCATCCAGTAACCCTAGAAGTAGCACCCTTTCATAAAGCTTAGAAGAGGATGACATGAGTATAATGCATCTAATGTGTATATAGCACTTTCACCCCCTGATCAGGTGATCATGTTCTAAGTTATAAAAATGCTCAAAATTGGAAATAATCAGAATTGGTTGAAACTAGAACGACTGGATAGGCCTCATCGATATGATCCTAATGCCGCAAACAACACTCAAATCCGATACTGTATGTGAAAGATATTCAAGTTTGAAATTTCACAATTCCATGTAAAAGTCCAGTTTGACTTGGTTTGAATTTGAATAAAAAAATATTAAAAAAGGAATATTCCACAGAATATTCTAGGAATATTCCATAGAATATTCCTTAGAATATTCCATAGAATATTCTCTGACAACCAATCGGAGGTCAACATTTGGTGCGTTCGGATTGCACAGTGTAATATGGGACCAATCATCGGGCGCCACGTGGCCTGCCCGGAGGCCACCATGTGGCCCTAGGCTGGTGAAATAAAAATCGACCAAAATTTTTGCAAGGTTACCAGAATCGACCCTGGGTCTAGGTGTTGCCAGCTGGGCGGCTTGACCAGGCGCGCTACAAAGAAGTTCCTAACCTGTATGGGTTGAAACTTCTATTTGAATTTGATTTTAAATTCGGTTGAGGCCAAAAGGGGGCCAGCCCCCTCTACACATAATCGTGGGCCCGGAACCTTAGCTCTACTTCTGGCAGTTAATGATTGTCGTGGTTAACATTTATGGATAATGTGGTTGATCACATGCATTGCGGCGGAGAGTTATGTCAATATTTATTATCACGGTTTTTAAAACCATTGGTCCAACAATCAATGCGACGGGTGCGGACGGTCCATGTGACCGCCCACCCCTAACACCTAATGTCATCCCAAATACCATGCAGTAAAGGTGGCAGAGACTGCCTTTTTAGGCGCGTTTGCCAAAAATAGTTGGGCTAACTGCAGTCCTCCCAATTTTGGTGGAGGTTTTTTAGGCCAAAAAGGGAAAAACTTCAGTTGGGCATAACTTTATCTAGGGAGAACCTTTTGGAGCGATTTTTATTTTTGATTTCAGGTATTTTGAGCATTCCAGAGCCAATGGTGTAGGTTGCAGAGGCAACAGAGCTCATATTTAGATAATTTTTCAGCAGAGAATCTTGAATATCCATCAGGGCCTAGGGAGTGTTAGAGTTGTATTGGGCTATGGTTAACCATTGGAGGTGAAACAAAAGCCAATTTTTTTTATTTTATTTTTTTGTGTTCTAAACTCATTTCTACAGCTTATTTTTCTTGTTTAGGCTTTTTGATCATTGTATAACCAATTTGAACATCTAATAGAGCAAGGACATGCCCATTTGGGGACCTTGGACCTGGCAGATGTAGCCCAGGAGGGGTGAACTGCCTCATCAGCTGCTGTGTTATATTATGTTATTTTATCTTGCTATTTTTTTTTAGATTTGAGATGTTAAACAATAAAAATAAATAACACTCTTTCACACATAAGACTCAGAAATTTACCAAAAACACTTTGTTTCAATTGCAAGACATGAATGACAGTTTGCACATATAATTTTATGGAAATGAATACCTTGAACAACAAATACAAGTAATTTCATTTTCAGATCATGAGTGTTAACTTCTTCAAGTTCTAAAGACAGAGTCTGTAAAGGGCCAGGTAGCCTCTGGATCTCATCCTTTTATCAAAGGTGACATATCCAGTAAATTCCCCTATAGTCGATCTCTGGAATAGATTTAAGAAGTTTCTCATTTAAGTTAATGAAAATGGATACCTTGCACACATTTTCAAGTACTTCCATTTTCAGATCAGTTGGTATCAGAGCTATGGTTTTGAGCTAGAGTTTTTACTCAACATTTTTTTTGTACAAAGATTAAGTCATGTGTTTGCAAGTTTTGATGTTGACTAGGTTAAAACTCAAGAGAGGTGAAGGAAACTTGGTTAGTGAAAAAACTAATCCACAACCAAGAAGGGTTAAAGAACCACATCCAAGAGCCCTAGAAGAAGCTACAAGCATGTGTTCAAGAGAAGGTGAAACTCCTGAAGAGATGGACCCCAAGGAAGAAGAAATGGTATTTCGGAAAGCTTTCTTGGATATGATTGAAATGGTAAGGATCCTCTATCAAGAAAGAAATGATAGGATTGCTGGAGAAGGGTATAAAAACAAAAAAGAAGGAGAGGATTCCTCAGGAGGAAAGAAGGGTAATGATCAGTCAAAGAAAGGGAATGGAGGAAATGGTGATACATCATCTCCATCGTCATCCTCTTCCTCGACATCGTCTTCCTCAACTTCGGTAAATCAGTCACATAAGTCGAAAACCACTGGTAAAAATCCTTTTTTAAAGCTTGATGTCAAATTTGAATTGCCAATGTTTAATGGTGAAGTGAATGTAGAGAAATTAGATAATTGGATCAGACAATTGGAAGTCTATTTAAGGATTCAAAATCTGCATGATGACGACACTAAAATACAACTATCCTCACTAAGGATGGATGGAGAAGCTTTGGTATGGTGGGAAGCCAAGACCAAGGAGGAAATTAGGAAACATGGTAAGCTTACACTATCATGGACTGAATTTATTACTACAATCAAGAAACAATTTATCCTCTTGCTCATCTTCAAAAGGCTATAATGAACTAGCAAAACTTTAGACAGCTTAAGGGACAGAATGCGCAAGACTATACCCAATAATTTAGGAGAAGAGCACTCTTATTAGGGGTAGACTTACAAAGTCAAGATACTTTGCTGAAGTATATAGGTGGATTGCATAGTTACCTTAAACACACTATCCTTATGTTTAATCCTACTAGTCTAGATGAAGTTTGTGTACAAGCTACGCATTTAGAGGCTAGAGGGAAAAACACTTTTGATGCACTGAATGAGGGTAGTGATTTTAAAGGCAAAGGAAAAAAAGGATTGCAAATTCTAGAAAGGAAAAACGGAAATTATTTTGCAAGAACTATTCAAAAACTAGCCACAATGAATACCACTGTTGGAAGCTTCATCCGGAGTTGAAACTAGAGAAATATAAAAACAAAGACAAAACCAAAGAAAAGGGAAAAACTATTGCAACTGTTGAATAGGACTTAGGGTCTGAATCAGGTGATGAGAAAAAAAGTATCGCCATGGTATTAAAGAAAATAAATGGGAAAGAGGTTGTACAAGAAACAAATCCCAGTTCTAGCACATTAAACTGTCACAAAGAAACTCAAAATGAAAAGAGGAGGATAGAGCTATTTCATGTGAGGATAATCTCAAACCACACAAAGATAGACACACTTTTTGATAGTGGGTATCAATCTAATCTCATTTCAGAATACTTGGTCAAACTGCTGAAACTTGAGACAATTCCACATCCAAAGCCTTATCCACTTGGGTGGATATGCAAGGATGCAAACTTACAAGTCTCAAAGAAGTGCATCTTGCGCTTCGCCATAACAACTCATTATGTTGATTGGGTTGAACTGGATGTAGTACCGCTTGACATAACAGGTGTTGTGTTGGGTAGTCCATATTTATATGACAGAAAGGCCATCTTCCATCGCCATGAAAACAAGTATCACTTGTTCAAGGATGGAAAAGAGTACATTGTGAGAGCACATAAGAAGAAGCTAGAATCTTCTTTATTCCATGCAGGGCAACTGAAAGGGCTAGTTAATGAAAGTCAAAATCTGACTTTGTTAATGGTTAAACAACAAGATTTTGTACATTTTCCTTTTCATGATATTGCTGATATAAATGATGGTATGTTTCAGTCTGATAACAGTTTGTATTTGAATGAATATGACATTATGTTGCACAAGGTACCTTTGGTGTTGATCGGTGCAGAGAACTAAGTGTCGGTGCAAAGCAGTGCAAGAGTCCATGAGATGGAAAGGCATGCAAGCAAAGAGGGCACACAGTTTAGCAAGGGTGATTTCTGGTTTTAGAATGGTAGATTGGTATGGCAAGAAAACTTGGTCCGGATTCAGCACAAGTGCATAGTTCATTTAGCAAGAATTTTCCAAGTGAACAGTTGGCAAGGTGAACTTTATTTTAATCTTCTTTGAAGTTTGACAATTGTAGAAACAGTTTTTTTTCTGCAAAATATAGTTGTTGTTCTGCAAATTTTAAGAATTTGCATCATGACTCAGTCAATTTTAGCAACAGTTGGTCAGTGAATTCAAGGGAAAATTTATCATTTTATGAAAATCTCAATTTGATGAAATCGGGAAGATTTCAGTTATTCAAAGGTGGAAGAGTGGAGAATCAGTCTCCTCATCTTCAGTTTCGGTAATCAGAGAGATTTTGGGGTCCAAAAGCTTCCCATTTGGGAGGTGTGATCAAGTGATCATGTTCTAAGTTGTAAAAATGCTCAAAATTGGAACTTCTTAGAATTGATTGAAACTAGAACGACTAGATAGGCCTCGTCGATACGATCCTAACGCCATGAACGACACTCGAATCTGATACTATATGTGAAAGATATTCAAGTTTGAAATTTCACAATTCCATGTAAAAGTCCAGTTTGACTTTGAATAAAAAAATATTTAAAAAGGAATATTCCATAGAATATTCCAAGAATATTCCACAAAATATTCCATAGAATATTCTTTGTTAACCAATCAGAGGTCGACATTTGGCACGTTCGGATTGCACAGTGTAATATGGGACCAATCATCAGGCGCCACATGGCCTGCCCAGAGGCCCCCACGTGGCCCCAGGCTAGTGAAATAACAATCGACCAAAAATTTTGCAAGGTTACCTGAATCGACCTCGGGTCTGGGCACTTCCAGCCAAGCGTCCCGACTAGGCACGCTACACAGAAATTCTTAACCTGTATGGGTTGAAACTTCTATTTGAAGTTGATTGTAAATGCGGTTGGGGCAAAAAGGGGGCCAGCCCCCTCTACACATAACCGTGGGCCCAAAACCTTAGCTCTACTTCTGGCGGTTAACGATTGTCATGGTTAACATTTATGGATAATGGGGTTGATCACATGCATTGCGGCGGAGAGTTATTTCAGTATTTATTATCATGGTTTTTAAAACTGTTGGTCCAACAGTCAATGCGACGGGTGCAGATGGTCCATGTGATCGCCCACCCCTAACACTTAATGTCATCCCAAAGACCACGTGAAAAAGTTGGCGGAGTCCGCCCTTTTAGGCGTGTTTTCCAAAAATATTCGGGCTAACTCCAGTCCTCCCAATTTTGGTGGAGGTTTTTTAGGCCAAACTAGGCAAAACTTCAGTTGGGCATAAGTTTCTCTAGGGAGAACCTTTTGGAGCGATTTTTAGTTATTTATTTCAGGTATTTGAGCATTCCAGAGCCAATGGTGTAGGTTGTAGAGGCAACAGAGCTCATCTTCAGGTACTTTTTCAGTAGAGAATCTTGAAGAGCCATTAGGGCCTAGGGAGTGTTGGAGCTGTATTGGGCTATGGTTAACCATTGGAGGTGAAAAAGAAGCCAATATTTACTATTTTATGTGTTATGAACTCATTTCTACAGCTTATTTTTATTGTTTAGGATTTCTGATCACTGTATAACCAATTTGAGCATCTAATAGAGCAAGGACATGCCCATTTGGGGGCCTTGGACCCAGCAGATGTAGCCCAGGAGGGGTGACCTGCCTCATCAGCTGATGTGTTATATTATGTGATTTTATTTTTCTGTGTTTTTTCAGATTTGAGATGTTAAACAGTAAAAAGAAATAACACTCTTTCACACATAAGACTCAGAAATTTACCAAAAACACTTTGTTTCAATTACAAGACATGAATGACAGTTTGCACATATAATTTTATGGAAATGAATACCTTAAAAAACAAATACAAGTAATTTCATTTTCAGATCATGAGTGTTAAATTCTTCAAGTTCTAAAGACAAAGTCTGTAAAGGGCCATGTAGCCTCTGGATCTCATCCTTTTATCAAAGGTGACATATCCAGTAAATTCCCCTATAGTCGATCTCTGGAATAGATTTAAGAATTTTCACATTTGAGTTACTGAAAATGGATACCTTGCACACATTTTCAAGTACTTCCATTTTCAGATCACCCCCAAGTTTGTACGAACCCCATGTTGATAAAGTAAAGTAAGTCAGCCTCTAGGAGTTGCAACATTCTTGGTGCAATACCAGGGATCACCACTTTTTGGTGCCGTTGCCAGTGAGGTGTCTAGTATATGCTTTGATTTTGTTTTAGCATTCTTTTCTACTTTCATTTTACAAGTTGTTTCAAAAATATTGGAAAAATACAAAAAAAAAATCTGATTTTCATGCCTTGTAGGAGTAGGGCTACTCGAGGAAAATTTTTACCTAAAACCCCCACATCACCACATAGTCACCCTTCACTCTTCTTCAGTGGTTGTGAGGGTGAACACACCATAGGTGAGCCTTCTGAAAATTTTGAAGAACCTATTGGAGAAGAAGAAGATTTTGTTTCACATGAAGAACCTACTTCACCTATGTCGACCATAGGTGACACTGATGACCAGGAAGCCTTTCCCATTAGAGAGGCATATGGGGAGACTAAAATGAAAAACATTAGCCCCTCATCCCTTCCACACTTTCATGGACTTACTTTAGAATATCATGACACATTCATGTTTGAATTTTTGGTTGTATGTAGGAATTATGAATATGCCTTAGATGATCAGAAGTTGAAGCTATTCCCATCTACCCTTAAGGATGCAACCTTGTAATGGTTCATGCATCTACTTGGGAAAAAAATCACTACCTAGGCACGGATGCATTAAGAAGCCTTCAACAACAAGTATAGCGACTACTTTAGTTCCAAACAAACTAAGGATGAGATATTCAGGATGACTCTAGGGCTTGATGAATCCCTAGTAGACTATGAAGAGAGGTTTCAGTTAAAATATAAGAGAGCCAACTGTACTCTTGATCCTAGATCACTTAAACTATTACTTCTTCGAGGGATCATAGAAGAGGTGATAGAAACCCTCAATATGTTACCAGGAGGAGATATCTACCAAATTCCTTATGAAAAAATCAAAATTGTCTTCAGGAACCATTCTACGGCAGATGTTAAGAAAGGCAGAGCTAGAAAAAGTACAACCAATACCCCTTCCTCTTCCACCTCCATCAAACATGAGATTGGAAATATGCTAGAGGACTTCAAGAGTGACATGTTGCACACATTTGCCTTGAAAATGGACACAATGCAGGTCAAAAGGAAGCAAGAGGAAGAAGAAAGAGCCTTGGCTATATTTTTCCCTAGATGTACCATAAACCACCCTAGAAATGAATGTACACTTAATTTCATAGGGGTTTTCTTAGTCTGTGAGGACAATCATGCCACAGACAAGTGTCCCTCCTTACCTAGACTTAAAGTTGTATATCAAGTATAGGAATTAGGACCAGAGCAACTTTGTTTCATCAACCAGAGAATTCCTCAAGGCCCTAGGTCATATCAGTAGGGTAATCAAGGTCCACCTTACTCTTACTATCACAATAATCAGAATCCACACATGCAACCTTGGTACACCTCCACTCCTCCATCCTGGCCTACACCTCCTACTTGGCCTTACAACCCTCCATATCATCATCATCCTATGAACCAAACATTTCAATAGTATGTTCCTCAACAACCTCAGTGGAACAATCCATCCCAAGGGTGGAGGCCTCAACATAATCGACTAGCTGTTGTAATGCCTCCACCCAAACCTCAACTTCAGCTTACTCATGTTGTTGCACCCAAGTTGCCTCAAATCCCTGAACATCCAAATGCAAAGCCAAACAACGGACAAGCACGAAAGGTTTATAGTGGAGAGACATCCTATCCAACTTATGTTGTAAATATACAGGAGATTAATCTCAGGTTGGGAAGAGTACTCCCAGACACCCACCCTCCATCTCTACCTATAGAGGTTGAGGAGGAAAAGGAAGAAAGTGACACTCAAATCCAACAACCTCCTTTTCCTGAGTGCTTGATCCATTCCATTCAGCACACCCAAGAGGAGATTCAACTTCTGGGATAGTTGAAAAAATTGTGTGTAAATATACCACTTCTCCGGGCCATTAAGGATGTCCCTATTTATAATAGGCTCATCAAGGGAAAATGCTTCAAGAAACCTGGGATAAAGAAGAAGGATACCCCCACCATCAATGTAGTAGGAAAACTATATGACTTAATGTTTGGAAGGGTGATCTTTCCAAAGTACCTAGACCCTGGCAGTCTAGTTGTAGATGTGCACATAGATAGTGTCATATTCCCCAATACTTTGGTTGATCTAGGGGATTCCATCAATGTCATGAGTAAGGAAACTATGTTGAAATTCAACCTCCAAGGGACTTTGAGGAAGACCACAACAATTCTGCAACTTGCAGATCGGTCCACAGTAACTCCGGAAGGAATTGTTGAGGATGTTATGGTTTCAATGGATATCCTCTCATCTTAGGGAGACCTTGGTTAGCCACTACGGATGCTTATATCAGTTGTTAGTCCGGAAACATGACTATTAAAAATGGGCCCTTTTCCAAACAACTGGTGTTATATCCTCCAGTCCAACCTTCCAATGATCATGATCTACCTATATGGTTGGTTGATGAATAAGATGAGGTATATAACGCTACCTACATTTGTAACATAGCTGCTCTTCTTAGAGAGGTACAACTTGATGAAGACAAACTCATCGACCATGTCATTGAAAACCAGTCCCCCACTAATAGTCCACTTGAAAACCTACTCAAATAATTTGAAAGCAAACCTTGGATGGAATTTCACCCAGTCGATTCAACCTCTGAAACCAACAAGGCTATAGATTTTGGGCCATCTAGATATCTGAAAATCAACTCAAACCTCTTAGATGAAGAAGAAAAGTAGTTGTGTCAACTTTTAAAAGAAAACCTATATGCATTTGTTTGGGATTACAAGGACATGAAAACAGTGCATCCCTCAGTTTGCAGACATCATATTTACATTAAGGAAGGATGCAAGCCTGTGTGACAACCCCAAATAAGGATGAACCCATCTCTAAAGGATAGGGTCCAGGAAGATCTGTAGAAGCTATTGGATGCAGGTTTCATTTACCTATATCTGACAATGAGTGGGTAGATCCTCTTGTCCTAGCCCCGAAGAAGAATGGAAAGTGGTGAATTTGTGTTGATTATCGGGAACTTAACAAAGCCACCAAGAAGGACCATTTCCCTTTGCCCTTTATAGACCAATTCATGGATATCCTTGTAGGAAATAAGTTTGTTTCCTTCTTAAATGGGTTCAGTCGGTATAAACAGATTCAAATCACCCTTGAGGACCAGGATAAGACTACTTTCATCCACCCTTAGGGTACGTTCACTTACAGAGTCCTACCCTTTGGGTTGTGCAATGCCCCAGCTACCTTCCAATGAGACATCTTGAGAATTTTCTCTGAGCTAATCCATGACTTTGTTGAAATCTACATGGATGATTTCACACCCTATGGGGATGATTTCTAGGAATTTCTCTCAAATTTGGGAAAAGTGCTGAGAAGGTGCATTGAGATGCATCTCTCCTTGAGCCAAGAAAAGTGTGAATTCCTGAAAATATCAAGAGTTGTATTGGCACACTCAATCTCCCAAGCACGAATACAGGTGGACCTGAGAAAAATCACTATTATCATAAGGGTAATATGGCTTCGCAAGTTTTCAGTAATATGACTTCGCCACTATCTGGTTTATTGGCCAAAGATCCTAAGTTTACTTGGTACAATCTTTTTCAAGAAGCTTTTGATCTCATTTAGGGAAATTTAACTACTGCCCCCATTCTCTAAGGTCCAAATTGGACTCCGCTTTTCCACATCCACACAGATGCATCCAACAAAGTTGTGGAGGAAACATTAGGGCAGTTAGAAGAAAAATTACCTTATGCAATATATTTCATCAGTAAGAACTTGTCTAAGGCCGAAATCAACTATATTTTCATAGAGAAGGAGATGTTAGCCATTGTCCATGCTTTAAAAAAAAATAGATATTATGTCACTAGGTGTCAGACCTTGTGCACACTGACCATATAGCCATAAAATATTTAATGAAAAAACCATATGTTAATGCTAAGATAATTAGATGGTTGTTAATTTTATATTAGTTTTACCTAACCATTGTTGATAAACCTAGAAAGGAGAATGTTGTTGCAAATTTTTATCCAGGTTAGCTCTATATGCAGATGAGGAAGGAATGGTGGATGACCAGATGTCAAATGAACATCTATTTTCTATATCAGCACTCTCACCATGGTTTGCTGGCATAATTAACTACTTGGTTGTTGGAAAGCTCCCTCTTAATCTCTCATTCAAGGAGAAAAGCAAGATCATCAGAAAAAACACCCCTTTCACATGGATTGGGGGGAATCTCTTCAAGCTAGACCCTAAACAAATTCTCAGAAGATGTGTGAGGGAGGAAGAATTTTTTGATATCCTCTCTGCATGTCACGATATCCCTTGTGGAGGCCACTTTGTTGCAAAAAGGATTGCTTTCAAACTTTTGCAAGTAGGATACTATTGGCCTACCCTTCACTAGGATTCCAGAAGATACACTAGCAGGTACGACCAGTGCCAAAGGATGGGGAAAACTACACAAAGGGATGAGGTTCCTTTGCATTCTCAGGTGGATCTTGAGCCATTTGAAAAATGGGGCATGGATTTAATTGGACCTATTGATCCACCATCTAGACAAAAAAATTATATCATAGTATGCACTGACTACCTGAAAAAGTGGGCTGAAACAAAATTTGTGAAGGTAGCAACCTAGGAGAGAGTAGCAGAATTTATGAGGGAGAATGTGTTTTAAAAATTTGAATACCCCAAAGAAGTAGTCACTGATCAGGGGGCACAATTCACTTCTCATCTCATTGAAAATCTTCTGAGGAGGCACAAGATAAAGCATAAGAATTCTATTTCCTACCACCCTCAGGAGAATAGCCAAGTGGAAGTGACTAACAAATCCTTGGAGAGTATCCTCACCAAGGTTGTGAGTAGCAGCAGGAAATATTGGGTGGACAGATTGGTAGAAGCTACTTGGGCCTACAACACTACCTTGAAAACAACAACATGATTCACTCCTTTTGACCTGGTCTATGGCAAGAAAGCTTTGCTTTTAGTTGAATTTGAATTCAAAACCTTAAGGATGACAGCTGAGTTAGACCTAGATATATCAAATTACCAAAAGGAGAATTTTATGCAATTAAATGGATTGGATTATTTTAAGATGCAAACACTCCTTCACACAGAGGTAATTTAGCTGCAAAGGAAGGTTTGGAATGACAAGAAAATTAAGGAAAATACCTTTCAAGAAGGAGATTAGGTGTTGATGTATGAATCAAGGTTTAAGGACTTCAAATGCAAACTAATGAAAAGTTGGTTGGGACCCTACAAAGTGGAAAAATGTTATGATAATGGCGTAGTTCAGATCAGAACCATAGATGAGAAGGGAATTCCCCTACTTGTAAATGGTTATAGGCTCAAGGTTTACAAGAATCCCATGTCTAGGGCAGAATTTATAAATTCCATAAACAGGGAGGTGTATTTCATGGGAAACTCCATAGTTTCGAGTTCCTCCAAGAGAAAAAAGATAAAAAATAAAATAAATATGCATGGGTGAAAACCTCTCTAAGGTGCCCTAAGCCAACACCAAGTTTGAAAACCTCCATGAGGCAGTCATGGAGTAAGAAAAAGAAAAAAACATAGAATAAAATATCATTGGGTGAAAACCTCTTTGAGGCACCCAAGGCAAGCATGTGGGTTGAGAACCTCTGTGGAGGCAACCCACTTTCCTTCAAAAAAAAAAAGGAAAATATAAAAAAGAAAATGAAAAAGAAGAAATACTTATGCACTTATGTGTTTTTTTGTTTTGCAGGTTAGTGATTAAATATGGTTTTTGGGATCCAGAGGAGAAATTTCTCTTCATTCTCTCTTCTTATTTAATTCCACACTCCATAAGAAAATCCATCATACATCCCTTCATCCATTTCACCCATCATATAGGCAAAAATTTCATTTTTTTCCCTAAACTGTAATTACTGCAGGAAAATTAGGCAACTACAGGATTCCTGTAGCACTACAGGAAAATCCTGTAAATGCTACAGGAAACTCATTCATGAAGGAAAATGCTACCTAGGGATTTCTAAACTTCAATAAGGGTATGATAATTCATATTTTTCGTATACCTACCATTCCCAAACACCTATTTCATTCCATGCACAAGGTTTCCCTATCTAAACCCTATGTTGCACCATTAGCAGCTAAATCATTGGAAACTTGACATGGGACCCCTTTCACTTGCCTATCCTCCAAGTGAAATTTTCCTATATAAAATCTATGTGTGGTACTACAAGGCCAAAATATGAAGGAAAACTGATGTAGATGACTCCAGGAGACAACCAGCAGACTCCAAAAGGACAATCACACCAACCATGGCACCTGAAGCCCTCCATTTAGTACCTGCAAAAGAAAAAAAACAATAAAATGGTAAGCAAGTCACTCAGAAAAGACAAGCAGCTCACTTAGAAAAAGTTGCTCACTTAGAAAACAAATAAAAAAATGAAGATACAAAAAATAAAAGACTAAGGCTGTTTTTATCACTAGAAAATTGGACAAGCAAGGATGACATTATTTAATGTCAGACAGAAGGATTTAAAGGGCTGAGAGACATTAGAGAAACAAAAGTATTTTAAAATCTCTAAGGTCTAAAGGGAAAAATCAAATTGCGCACAGAAAAAACTAGTCAAATGCAGCTTTGCACACAAAATTCTTCGATAAGAGCGCGTTTGAACGGGTTTTCCTCAAAAAGCCACGCAATCCTGAGAGTGGCGGGAGTCACTTTCTGGGACCATAAGGCACACTCCAGGACATTGATCCCACACTTAAGGCCACTTAAGGATAGTTGCCCAAGACTCCTTAGGACCTCAAAGGAGCACACAATGGAATCACCCTCCTCTCTTGGGTCACCATCCACAATGTACCAAGAGAGGGAAGGAGGATTTGAATTCTCCTATAAAAGGCCGCCAAGAGATGAAAAATATGAGACCAAATTATTATGCTGGCCAGATTTTCCCCAAGAAATACCAGTAGTGTGTGATCTAGAGCAGAGATAGAGGGGATTCAGTTGTTGGCCATTCAACAACTCCAGTCCACCATAGTAGAGATAAGGAGACTTTGCGCCAAGGCAGCTTGGAAGTAAAGACATCCTTGCATCAAGAGTTGGAGCTCCATAGTTCCAAGGGCCTCTTGGCAAGTGGGTTAACGTTTCATCCTCATTTCCTACCAGCACTCAATAAGAGAGGATGTAAGTGTCGTCATTTGTATTATTGAAGTTGTTTGACTCTATTTAGAGCTTTTGTTTTATTTGTTTTATTTTTAGTTTCGTTTTTATGTTTAAATATGCATGTTATTTCTCTATCTAGTATGTTTATGTTTTAGCATGTTCCACTAACTTGCTTGACTCCATCTATTTTCTGCCTATGACCACTAACTTAAGAGGAAAAAACCACCCCTCTTAAGCAAGTTTGATTTGGTACATTCGTCTGCCAAACACACAAACACAGGATTGGCAACTCAACTAACTTTTATTTCCAAGTTTATGTGGTTGTGCCTTTTTTCAAAGATCTCTGTCTTTGCTGTGGAGTTGGGATGGAATTTCCACCTTTCTCTCCTTCACTGCCTGGTTCATCCCAAGTGATAGGCTGAAGCTGAAGAGCTCCCAAAAATTTACATTATAGGAATTTTCGTGCCTTTCTTAGAGATAGGCACACCGCGTTCAGAGCTAACCTGCGCGCAGAAATCGCGCATGTTTCAGCCTTTTGCATGCGGAAAATAGGAGTGGAATTTTATACACTGTTTCCATATTTTATTGCTTGTTAAGGTGACTAGAAACCCATAATAGATCTGCTAGCACTAGTTGAGGTGCCCCGCAACTTGCTAAAGCTCACTCTTAGCTTCTTTTAGTAGTTTAGGTGTTGGTTTTATTTCAAGTTGATTTTTGCAAAGTTAACACATAGTTTAAGTAGGAAGAAAATTAACTTGCATTCCCAAATAATTTATGTTTTGTAAATTTAGGTACCAAAACTCCTATATAATTAGCCCAAGTAAGTGGCCCAAGTCCACGCATGCTTAGCTAGTTCTTTTTTCTAGTGTAAAAGTCATTAGTTTAGTTCAATTTTTGCACTAGGATTTCGGGACCAGGATCGAATTGTCGATAGAAGAGAAAGTAATATTTGTTTCCTTTGCACCCTCCAATGATCCTAGGCAAGCATATGAGCACTCTCTATTCACAACTCACCATCATCCTATAGTTGATCACATAAATTAAGTAGGAAAAATTGAAAGTGGCCCATATCCACACATGTTTTTCTTTTGAGCAAGGAACAATAGAACATAGTTTAAATAGGGGATTTTTAAAAGGATCATCGCATATCCGCATGTTCAAACTATGTGCTTGTTCACATTTTTTTCACACACATCCAAACCCTAAGTGAATTAAAGACACCTAAAACTAACTTAACAAAATTCACAAAATTCTCCCCATAAGGGCCACAAAAGAATTTATAGTCTAAGTTAGGACCAAGGGGGGTAGGCATCCAATAAGCCGCCTTGGTAATTATTCATCTTGAAACATAGAATTTGACTATTCAGGGAGCTTTCAAATCTTCCTATCATCCCACGGAAAAGAAAACTCGAGCGGGTCATAGACCCGATTCGGAGGGGGTTAGGCTTAGGCGCAGTGCATGCGATATCAGTTGGGGCTACCTGACCCGATTGATACTCGGTACTATTAGCTGAATTACCAAGAAGCCCAAGACTCAAATTCTCACGTGGGATGACAGTGCTTAGTGGCCAAAATTAGGGCATCCTTTCCCTATAGGTGACGGTGCAGGTAACACTAGATCCTCTACCCTTACCTTGGTGGATTTTCTTCGGTTGACTGGGGGCGTCGCCAATTCTTTCAGGACATTGTGCCAACATTCGCAAGATATCTTCTCAAGGCCCAGTTACATTTGAGTGTGTGAGGATGATTAGGTATTCTAGGATTTGAGTATCATACACAAACAACAAAAACCATATTTTTTGATTGACTGGTCACATAGGATTAATCTAAATGGAAAATTTTATTTTATTTTCGCTTTGTTTTATGTATGTGATCAGATTTTTTCTTTGATTATAATCTCTATCCTCTCAGATATCTCCAAAGCCATACCTAGTCGATGCCAGAACGGACCCAATGGGACCTCATTGATCTAGACTTCTTTTGGAACTCCCCCCATTACCGGGAGGGGTTCCAGGTCTTTCTCCATTTAGGCGTCAAAGACAGAACACTGCGACCCTTATCGATTCATCCTTTATCGGGGCATCTTTAGTTGGGAACCCTAGTCGGTCTCCCAAAGCCACACCAGTGAGTACCCCCATAGGGTCACCACACACCACTCCTCCCACAACCCCTAATGGGAAAAGGAGTACTACTCATTCGGGAAGCCAGGTGAATGCAAAAAAAGGGACGTCACAGACAAACCCCATTCCTAACCAGAACATTGTGTTTTCACAAGTCGCAATGTCTACGAACTCACAGTCACATTTTCTAGCTTCATTAAATCTACCAGATTTAACCAAGTTGAAAAATGACCCCATTGTACACAACCCCATATGGCCTCCCATGCCCATGAAGCTCCCTTTGTAAATTCCAAAGTTTTAAGGGAAGCAAGCGGAAGAGCCAGGAAATCATGTTATGAATTTTCACCTGTGGTGTTCTTCGAACAACATCATTGATGACACTATTCAATTAAGATTGTTGCAACGCACTCTAACTGGAGTAGAAGTGAAATGGTATGTGGAGAAAACCTCTGCTACACATGGAACCTTTAACGCCCTTGCTAGTGCATTCCTGGCCTATTTTCAGTTACCAATCCACCACGATTCCATAATGGAGTTACTGACCCACTTTAGGCAAACCCTCATCGTCCATATCTCGAACCATATCCATGAATGGAAACAACGTCGTAGTTTGTGCAAAGCCAAACTCGACGATCGAGTTCTATTAGACCTGTTCCTGAAAACTCTCACCGCAAAGATTTAGAAATATGTGGCACAGCAAAATCCCATATCCAAAGAGAATGCCATTAATAAGGCCCAACATCTCGAGCTGATCTATACGCAGTCAAGGTATATTTACAATATCATGTTGAATGCCCTGCGCCTGCAAACTTATAAAGAATTTCCAGGCGATTCGAACTCTATAGACGGTTTAATTGGGCCATTGACCCAAAACCACCTAAGCAGTAGCGTTCAATGCCCTAGTTACACATATGATTCTACCCAAAACATCCCACAACCTGGCTACCAAATTCATTACATGCCTCCACAAAATTTGACCAATAGGGCGTCATCGTACCACCATCAGCATGGAGGACCCTATCCTCTGGCTCAAGGGACCCAGTACACTTATAGTCATGCTGAAGGAAGAGCTCCCCCCCAAATATCCATTTATAAACCAAGGACCGCAATATGCCTAGTCCCCACCACAAGACTCGCCCATGCAAAATAATGCATTGGTGAACTTCGTGCAACCCTCCCAAAACCAACCGCGCCAACCATATAACCAGGAGAACCCAAATTATCCTCCTAATGCAGTTAAGAAAAAAGGGAAAAACTGGCCTAAAGGAAATCCTACACAGGGGGGAAACAATCAACAACACCCTCCGCGATCTCAGACTGGAGGCAACTCCAACCAAAATCGAAACGAGGAGCCAAGAAACTCCCAGAGGTAGAAAAAAGGCCAATTCTTTAGACAAAACACTCTTTTCCGATCTATGGTGAGTACGGCCATTACACTCACCACTATCCCAACCTCCCTGAGCTAAAGAAGCTACAGAGTAACCGTGGATAGGGGGAATCCTCCCAGCAGACAGCAGTCATGCAAGATCCTTTCCCCCATCAAGGTACAGGTAGCACACAGCAACAAACCCCCAAAGATTTGGGAAAAAAAAACCAAAAAATCTACATGACTGGCGAAGAAATTTTTTTTTAGACACGGAATTGAAATTAAGACACCCCACCAGACACCAACGCGTCAGGGGCTAGTACCAGTGCACCAACAGCACCTTTGACCATATCAAATATTCCTATTGAACCTTTGCCAAAGATGGCTAAAGGACAAACTAGGCAAGTAGGAAACTATTCTAAATCAGCCCATAACTATAGAATTGTGGATGATCTAGATCAATCTCCTGCTTCTATGTCAACTTTGGAGGTGTTGCAATCATGCTCGTAGCAGCAGAAAGACTTAATTTCCACATTAGGTGCCATCGACCCTACTGATTCATGCCTAATGGCTTTCAATTTAGATAAAGCCACCCCTAGGCTTCCTTCAATGGTCACCTTCTAGATACCAGTGTCGATCCAAAACATTACCATTCAATGATGTATCATTGACAAAGGTGCATCCACATGCATCATGTCAATGAACGTTTGGCAGAAGTTAGGGTCTCCTGAACTAAAGCCATCAGACATCACACTTAGAGCATACGATGGTTGCCCTTCAACCCCCGTTGGTCTCTACCAAAACGTCCTGGTCTAATTAGCCAGAAAGATTGTCCTCATAGGCATTAAAGTCTTGGATGCCCAATTGGACTGCAATATACTCCTTGGCTGGAGTTATATTTACGCCATGTCAGCCATCACCTCCTCCATCTTTCAAACTATGATGTTCCCCCATGAGGATCGCATCGTCACTATCGACCAATTGACGCATAACGAAAAGCGACCCCTAAAAAATACTGATGTCATTATACCCTACATAGACACATCTATGAATGCACTTTCACGGTGCCAAGAATACGACCCTAATCAGTTCAAACCATCTTCCATCCTATGGTCATTCCTAGGAGATCCCCCTGTCATACCCAAGTCATCACCTGATGTCACAGGGGCTCCGTGTACATGATGTCAGCATCAAGTGCCAAAGCTAGTCAAGACACAGAGACAAGCAGTAATGACATGGATTCCTTGGACATGGTAGCCTCTCTAGCCTACGCCGCCTCCCAAACCCCTTTCCTCTTCACCCTAGCTGGTTTCAAGTCGCAGCAAGTCATGGCCATGGTGGTCCTACCAAACTTATCATTTGCAATACCAGTTTGGTACCTAGTCCCACCTACTCCAATGCGATTCACGCACATCACCTCTACAGGGTTAATCCCTATCAATCCTGAATTGGCCCCAACCATTCAGGAGACTGTCGAATACATCCCTACAAAGGAAGTTTCCATCACGAAGACGATGGTTATGACTAAGAAACTTGAGACAAGAGGAAAGAAGGTGGAGACTCCCACCACGCAATGGGAATCACCATGATGCGCCAAATGTGACATAGTAGGACACCCTACCCATGTCTGCCCAGAGATGGATGAATTAAAACCAATCCTTAGCTTTGAGATTGACGCCACGGCACCACGTTCTTGTAAAAAGGAACCTGCCACCAAAATCCAAGGCAAAGCATTGTGTACCAATGATGCATGCGCTATCTACAACATTTATGGACACTATACCCATCATTTCCTAGATATCCTGTGATATAGGGATGCCTTACATGCCATCGACCAATCCTATGAAGAGGATCCCTCCACCCAATATTCTAGAGATGAACCTCGTGCTATTCTATACATGCAGGAGGAACGACAGTCACCAGAAAGACTCCCAGTCATTCCCCCTCCTACTATACGCTGCACCATTTGCAATGAACGTGGTCACTTCATCAAGGAATACTCAACCCTGGAACTCATCCACAGATGGTACCTATCGAGGGTGTTTATTATGTTGGTTTGTGGGCATCACAATTCACATGTCCTTTATGTGCCAACAACCACATTTTATAAAATTGCCACTATATCCCCCAAATCCGCTTAGCGTTGGCTAGTTTTCACTCAGCCATAGTCCGCCTCTCCCAAGAAGATGGCTCAGACTCGGAATCTATGAACAGCTCGACAACCCAAGAAGATGTGACGAGTAGATCCATCCTCTTTTTGTCAGCTGAAGAGTGACCAATCAGGGAACCCTTAGTTACCCCCAACCGCCCTCTGCAGATAAGATCAACATGTGCGTTATGTAAAATGCCCAATCATGTATTTTCCATGTGTGTGGCATGACTTAGAAATGCTTCGCCGCTGGTACCCAGTCACGCCACCAAGTGAGTAGGACGAGAACCCCATATCTAGGCTATTTTTCCTAGTATGTCAGGGAAATCACCATGAACAACGTTGTACCTATATTTCGAAAATTCATCCTCTAATTGATATGATACATACATTAGAAATGAAACATGAAAATTTCCTCAAGCAGTATAGAAGGTATATCACCCCCAGGCCAGTAACCCACACCCGCATCGGCATAACAGGAAAACTAGGATAACACACCAACCAAGCATGACCCAGGTCCAACCTTGGATAACATACAGACTATGCGACCTAGTTGGCCACCGTAGTTGGCCACCGAGTCAATCAGTGCAAAGAACTGAAGCACCTAGCAAACACTTTTAGCGCAGTCTCTGCTCTCCCATAGAGACTCCTCTCTAACCAAGAGAAGATAACACACACTTATTGTTGGATTTGTTCACACTTCCATCATACAATAAAATGTGAACATCTCCCAAAGATTAGAGCATCAAGAGCAGTGTTAAGTCTACACTCCCCAAAAGAGTTAGACATAACTAATCCAAAAACTCGGAAATGGAAGAAGAAGCTTTCATATTCTACAAAACATCCTTTCTAAGCGTCCACATCTAGGATGAAGAGTAGTGTTGATTCCCACACAATATACTGAGTTGGCACAGTGGTACCATGCACCATTTGCACTAGCCATAACCACGAACTAGAGGCATGCCCACTAATGGAAACATTCAGGCACCTCTACACTAGACACAATTTCCACCAACAGCAAGTTGATCATCCTAACAAGGGACCCAGCCTTGCGCCCACGCAAGCTTGCATCACGGAAATTCCCCCCAAGCCACCATACACCTACCAAGAATAGGGGAACCTGGTTGCCTCATCCTCTTGAGTTACCGCGTGCATTGATTACTGTAGATGGATTGATTGAGTCTTCGGCCCAAGGTCATCTAGGCAGCAGTAATCTGTGACATTGGGATCAACACTTCATAACGCCCAAAGGAGGTGCCACACATTCACACCTCCGAAAAAATAATTTTCAGTGCCAGCAGTTATACCCTCTCTCATCTTCTTTTTTAAGCACATGTCTTTCAAATAATATTTGAATAAAGAAGATGCTTTCACTTAGGGTATTTGTTTTTTCAGGTAGTGTGCAAACCATCCACCACTCCATCCACTGAAAGTTCCGGAGTAGGTATCATCTACCCTTAGCATGATGAGTCCCAAAAAAAATTTGCATATCCTGACATCATTTCTCAATAAGAAATTAACCATAGGTTCCAAACACCCGACCATGTTTATCATCACCTCACCTTGCACATGATAAGCATCCTCGTTGGTCAGTAGAGCTTCCCCTCCATGGCACTCGTCACCAAAAGTAGACCATATATCACAAAAATAGTGACGCCATGGCCATACCACTGTAGTCTGAGAAGCACCTCATGCCCATTCACCCGCCATGCATCAGGTCAAGTTTTACCATATCAAAATAAAACCCCTTTCCTGGACGACCAATATTTGCAAGTAGATTGAAAGTGCACTATCGCACCTCGCATTTGGCCTACCATACCTCCATCATAATAACCCATCTATGACATTTCTCATCCACTTCATCAAAATCACACATGAGACCAACCAATGGGGCCCCCACCCTTAGCAAAACACCTTCCTCACATCATCAGTGAGCGAATACTTTCATGTTTTGAGGCACCCGTCTCTGTGTTTTGTACAAACCAAACCTCATTATTTTATTCTTTTTGTAAGTGTACAAAGACCGCAAATGATGCACTACATCCCCTAACCTACTCATTCAGTTTTTCTGGCAGCAGTCCCTCATCACCCTTGGTCAGAGTATCACATTCTTATGCAAAAGCCATCATTACATTCATAACCAGTTTATACCCACCCTGGAAGTCCTACCGACTCCAGGGATTTCCCCATCAGAAATAGTTATGACTACCACCAAACTGATTTTTACTCTGACCTTGGGCCACTGAATCCCCATCATCAGTTTTCAGTCACCCCTCGCCATCATGCCTATGTTAAACCCATCACACCCAAGATCCTGATCCTCCATATCAGTGACCCCCTCGTTCATTTTAGGCTTCCTTTTTGTCGACTTTAACACCTATTTTAAAAAAAGGAAGCAGTACCTTGGATCGCCCCTCTCAATAAAAGGGACATCCTCAGGTGGCACTGTGGGAGACATCATTGCCCACAGATGTCATCATTCCTCCTGAAATTTGGCTATAGCACAAGCCTTCATGTCAAGATGGTATCATACCTTACAACCATTTCAGTTTGATCAAATTTTTCGAATACCAATGCCTCCATAAGCGTCTCTTCTAGCAATGCTTACATGGTAAGGCCCCATCCAACGCCTATGCGTACCATGTGCATTTATATGCCATACCAAGTTTACGCATATGGGTACCACATTCTACCTATTTTCAAAGAAAAAATGCCTCGGAGGGCGTCAACAGTCGTCATCATCAACCAACAGATCACTACCTTACTAGTGACACAGACATAATATCTATATGTCAAATAGATTTGTTTAACTAGCCAAAGAATTACAAGCATGGGACATGACCACCTCGTAGAAAATTTGTATATATTGTATTATACCATTGCCTGCAGGGATCCCATAGGACATGGTCTCTTTTCAACCCAGTGAAGGGTGTCTCCAACTCTGAGCTACATGTAGGTCTCCCTCTCTCTACACACAGTACATAGAAAAGAAACTATAATGTATTTCAGCTATACAGTCCTTCCTAGACCTCACACATTAGGGGGCAACTATTATCACTGGAAAATTGGACAAGCATGGATGACATTATTTAATGTCATGCAAAAGGATTTACATGGCTAAGAGACATTATAGAATCTAAACTATTTAAAAATCTTTAAGGTCTGAAGGGAAACATAAAATTACACACAAAAAGAACCAGACAAATGCGCCTTTGCGTGCAAAATTCTTCGATAAGCATGCCTTTGCGCAGCTTTTCCTCAAAAATCCACGTGGTCCTAAGAGTGGAGGGAGTCACTTTCCAGGACCACAAGGCACACTCCAGGACATTGATCCCACACTTGAGGCTGCCTAAGGACAGCCGCCCAAACCTCCTTAGGACCTCAAAGGAGCACACAATGGAATAAATGTGGGACACAATGGAATCACCCTCATCTCTTGGGTCACCATCCACAATGTACCAAGAGAGGGAAGGAGGATTTGAATTCTCCTATAAAAGGCCACAAAGAGATGAAAAATATGAGAGCACATTGTTATGCTGGCCAAAATTTCCCCAGGCAATACCAACAGTGTGTGATCTGGAGCAGAGATAAAGGGGAATTAGTTGTTGGCCATCCAACAACTCCAATCCACCATAGTAGAGAGAGGGAGACTTTGCGCCAAGGCAATTCGGAAGTAAAAACATCCTTGCACCGTGATTTGGAGCTCCATATTTCCAAGGGCCCCTTGGCAAGTGGGTTAATTTCATCCTCATTTCCTACCAGCATGGGACGTAAGCGCCTTCATTTGGATTATTGAAGTTGTTTAACTCTATTTAGAGCTTTTGTTTTATTTGTTTTAGTTTTGGTTTAGTTTTTATGTTTGAATATGCATGCTATTTCTCTATCTAATATGTGTATGTTTTAGCATGTTCCACTAACTTGCTTGACTCCATTTTTTTTGGCCTATGACCACTAACTTAAGAGGGAAAAACCACCCCTCTTAAGAAAGTGTGATTTGGTACATTCATGCGCCAAAAACACACTGCATAGTTGCCACCACTAGCTCCTTCAACACCTCACCAACACCAGGTAAGCTCAGGTATGGCCTCTCACCTCTCATTGTGCATCCATAATGGGAAAAATAGTTGAATGTCGAGTTTTATGAATTTAAAAGGAAAAAAGGTGGCCAATTGACTTGGCAACCTTCGTAAAGTGAAACTAGAGGAAAATTGAAAGTGCATGCCACATGGTCAAGTCAAATCAACTCAAGTAATTTTGGATGGGTATGAAGGGAAGTGATCATGAGGTCAACAATGATTAATTGAAGTGGGGGCCAACAGTCTCAAAGAGGAAACTCGTGTTAAGTACGAGTCACCACAATGCTCCGGCTTTAGTTAAAAATCCAATAAAGGTAATATTTGTCTCATTTTCACCATTGCGTTGAGAATTTTGACGAGCAGCAAGAGCAGGAGAGTAGTGGGAGCCATCAGAAGAGAAGCACCAAAATTTGGGCTTTCATGCACCATCATGCTACAGGAAACTCTAGGAAACATAGATTTGGAGAAAAAGGCCTTGTTTGAAGAGGAAAAGACAACCATACAGGGGCAAGAGGTTAAGGAAGCTGAAGGCAAGAAACAAGAGGAAAAACATGATGAAAAAGAGGGAGGAAAAGATGATAAAGAAGAGTTCACCTCACCAAAACCAATCCTAAAAGATGTTGCAATAGTGCCAAATCCTAGACCTCAACCTAATCTCAACTCTTACTACACATACATTGAGGGGGGTAGGTTAATTCCTCAAAAGTTCACAATTCCTTTGTTTTATCAGTTGGAGGAAGAGAGGGCACACACTCATCATTGGATGAAGCTTGACACATCTAAAGGAGTGTATGACATAGGATTCATGGAAGGAAAATTAGATGCATTGGGGAAGGATTTATCTGATGTGAGGCTCAGAGAGTTAGTTTTGAAAGAGCAGCTTCAGAAGGAAAAGGCAGAGAATGTAGCACTACAATAGCAGCTTCAGCAAAAGGGTAAACAAGTGGCCACCATGAAAGATTTGTGCACGGAGGCCATTCAACACATATATCCTTCAGATTCATATGCAGATTACCTTAAGGAGCAGTGGCTCCTCTTTCAAATTAAATCATTAGCCTCCCATGGATCCTTACCTTTCCAAAATTGTAGACAGTTCATTGATTTCTGCAATCAGTCAAGTGTGGCAGACAAGGAAAAAATGACATAGTTTTACATTCATAACCTTTTTTTGACTGATTTAAATATTTGGGACCCCAATCCTAGGATGGGGGATATGCAATTAATGGATTTGGCATCATGGATGGTTAATGAGGAGACAAGAGCACAAGAGATGAGAAGGGTTATGAGAAGAGAAAATAGAGAACCCTTACATATTAGGGAAAAATTGTTCAGCCCTAGAGGAGTCATCAATAACCATCTAAAGATTGAAAAGGATCTTGAACTTGCTGAAAGACACCTCCATACACAAGCTCAATAAATGGCTCACTTTGATGATTTTTCTAGGTTGTTGGGAGACGAGTGCATAATGGCTAGCCAAAGAAGTTGGAACAGCCTCCCTTATAGCCTTAGAAACATGGAGTACCACACACCGGAAATATTGATGGGTTCCTTGGAGAGAGCACCATTGTACAAGAGGGTCATGCAAGCTAAAAAGATTCAATGGCTTGGCTTGAAGCTCATTCCACCCTTATTGCTGGGGTTAAGTGATGGAAAGGACCAGGATGAGAAGAACAGAGAATGGGAGGAAGCAAAAAATAATGATGGTTTTTACCCTCCTAAAGGGACTCCAACACTTCTTCCTTGGGAATTCAGAGGGTCCATCAAAGCCTTAAAATAAAGGCAGAAGGAGGACTAGTTGCTCAGAGGATGAGAAACCATTTAGTAGCGGGGTGATGATGAGCTCCATCATTATGTACATTTGGAGGGGCTAATGGTCACATTTTTTCCTTATTGAGTCTTTTTTTCTTGAATTTTAATTATATTATTGTCTTATGATGCTAGTGTAGATGGTGATTGAGGTTTAACATACTTTGAGTACCTAACATGAGTCAAATGTAGGAAAATCATGAAAATATTGCATTTTTGTGAAGATTTTGTCATCAAGACTTGGAGTAGACACGAGGAGATATTATAGGGGGTTTTCCACCCTCCTTAACTCCCAAAGGAAGCCAAGGGATCCTCGAGATTCCCTCCAACAATTCGAAATCAAAGGTAGCCAATCAAACTCAAGATCAAGTGCACTAAGGCCATACTTCACTTGCAGTCAAGTGGAATCATCACCTAATTTTTGGGGAGATGTTGATAGTTATCCTTTAGGTTTAATATGGTTGAGCAAGATCTCATTAGGATTCGAACTTTGGAAAAATCCATTAGGCTCTTTTCTCTTGTAATCAGTTTTTAAGACTTTTATATGGATGTAATAAGACTATCTTTTGAAATGAAATGAGTATTCAAGTTGTCATTTACTGATCTAGTTTTAGAGAGCTAGGCTTGTGGGTTAGGGCCCAATCCATGTGCCTCAGCCTCTCTCCATGTGCCTCAGCCTCTCTTGTGTAATCATTTTTTACTTTCATGTAATTTAGCTAGTTTTGCTTGTGATTATTTAACTAGTTTTCTTGTATTTTCATTTAGTGTTTTTAGTTTGCTTCCATTTTTCTTTTGTTGTAGATTTAGCTTGCTTACATGTTGTAGAATAGGTTATAACTTCAGAAAGTTGTGATTCAAGCCTCCTCCTCTCATCTCTATCATTGGAGCTTGAGGAGGGTAGAACTTCCCAATAGACCGAAAGTTCTTTTTAGTTTATAATTTCTTGGAATTGATAATATTAGTAGTTGTGATTCCATGGAGATGCTTAGAATGTTGTGTTAGATCTTTGATTGTAGATTAGAGTATATATTCTTTACAAATTCAAGTCATATTCTCCATTGTTTTTATCATGAATTTGTCCATTTTTGTTGCATGAATAGGTATTTTGCTTGCAATTACAGGTATCACAACCAAGAAGAACTTCACCAGCACCTTTAGCTTCATCTCTCACCCCTCATCAACACTTTGTTCATCAAAACCACCATCATCCATGTTTTCAGATTTTTCATCCCTACAATGTGAGAAAACCCTAGGGGTGAACGACAAGCCTCCCAAGGGGTTTTTAGCTTAGCTAAGGATTGGGCCACCTTCCACTCATCATAATCCACCTTCCCTACCCTCTTTCCACCTATTTTGGCCTCTAATTTCCCTCAGACGGTGTCCTGTAGCAATTCAGGACTTTCTTGTAGCAACATTTGAAATAGCACCAGTGGGCTCCTCCTTAAGCCCAGAAACCACCATACACATCCTCTAGACCTGAAAAAACCACTCATACACCTTCAACCTTTCACCCATGTTTTCAAGCCTTCCATAAGCCACCTTAGCACTTTCTTCTCCTAGCTGCAAAACAACACAATTACAGGTCATGAGTAGTTGCATGATTAAAAGCATGATATATAGAGCATATAGTAAGTAGAGTGTGTTTAGCCATTTGGCTTAGAAAAGTGTGTTTAGACTAGTTTCATTTATTCCATTTCAATTCAGCAATTTACTTCATGCAAGATGCTTAGGTTGCTTTCATTTTATCACAGTTTAATAAGTAGATTTCTTTCATTGCAGAATAGTTAGATGTACTTGCTTGTTGTAGTGTAGTTCTATAGTTGCTGATAACACCATGGATTTGAATCATTTGTAGCCCTAGGCCTAGTTTCAAAAGTGAGACAAATTTTATCCAGTAACCCTAGAAGTAGCACCCTTTTGTAAAGCTCGGAAGAGGATGACATGAGTAGAATGCATCTGTTGTGTAAATAGCATTGTCACCTCCAATTTTGTACGAACCCCGGGTTGATAAAGTAAAGTAGGGTAGCCTCTGTTATTTTCATCATTCTTGGTGCAATACCAGGGCTCACCAAGTGTTGTTCATTTCATATGATTAACGAAGATTTATGTTCTGTCCCTTACATGATTATGTTTTCAGTAGATCTTGTGATTAGTTTATATCGTTGTTAATCTAATGATATTCTGAGGAAGATCACTTGTCTTCCTGGAGCGTTTTTTATTGTGTGTAGGTATTGAGATCGATTGCAGATGAAGCATATCGCTTAAGTGTAGCGTGACAATTCTGATATGAACTCAAGATCCATCCCCAATCTGTGAGGAGTCAATGTTCTATTTCTCTTCCTCACTGTGTAAAATTGATTGAATGTTGCTTGATGATCATATGGGATTGGATATATCTTGTATTCTTAGTATTATCTCTGTCTATCTGGTGATCTAATCGGAAACTAGATCATGGAGTAGTAGCTCCTTGAAATTTATAATATTGCAACAATGAGTTAAAAAAATATCCAGTAATGTGGTATCAAAAGTCTGATTCTTGTATATTAGGACTTGGTTTCACAAGGACCAAATATGGTCACTATGTGTATTTCCAATTAATTGGTGATCATTGTATTTATGTGGTATTAAATTTTTATGATATGTTATTGATTGGAAACAACGAGGAAATCATCAAAGATGCCAAAACTCAATTGTCCTTTAATTTTGAGATTAAATATCTTGTTGCAACAAATTTGGGAATGGAAATTAAAAGAGATTTTGTCAAGGTATTTATTTCTATAGGTGTAAATTTATCTGCAATTGAACATCCTAAGACACAAGAAGAAGAATAAGAGGACATACCTCATGTTCCATATGTTAGTGTTGTTGGTAGTTTGATGCATGCAATGCTCCATGCTAGATTTGACATTACACATGTACTGGAGGTTTGAGTAGGTATATGTAAAAATTAGGGAAGGAACATTGGATAACTATAAATAAGGTTTTCAGGTATTTGCATGGCATGACCAATTTTGGAGTTTGATGCCAAGGAAGACCTAGAACAAACAAAGGACACACATGGATTTGTTAACATGGAGTAGGATGGATATTTAAATCACAAAATACCTACAATAGTTATTTTTTTGACCTATTTGAATGAGTGATTAGTTGGATAAGCAACAAACAATATGTAGAGCCCTCTCAACTACAAAATTTGAATATATGGAATTCATGCATGCAAGTAAGGAAGCTACATGGTTATAGAGATTGTGTTTTTGTATTGTTTTTATACAAAAATTAAGGTTAGATTACAATGGTTAAAGTAAAAAAATTTTAGAAAAGATCCCTATTTTTCAATCTAAGACAAAGAATATTGATGTTTCATATCACTTTGTGAGATGCATACTTGAAGACAAGAAGGTGTTGGTTGTGAAGGTAGACGCTTTAAAGAATCTTGCACATTTATTGACAACTTTTGTTAGCACTAAGAATTTTTCTTGGTGTAGATAAACAATGAACATAATTACCCTAAATTGTTGATCATGTAACCACCGCCCTCCCGCACCTCCCCCCCCCCCCCCCCCGCCCTTATACAAAGAAAACAATAAGTGGGAGAAAGGTGGGTATGTGTTATATTGTTTTCATGGTTAGCGCCATGTGTTGCACATTGCAATAGGTGTGTTGGGGAGGCAAACAAGCCCCATTTCCAAGGGTTTTTTTGGGTGGAGATCCCCAAAAAAAGGGTTATTTTTTGGCTCATTTTTTTGTTTTTTTTGTAAATGGTATTTAGGTCCATTCTAACATAATTAATATAATCAAGGTTTTGGATGTCATGAGATCCTATAAAAATTTTTGTAAATGGTAAAGTTTTTATAATGAGAGTTATAGGTGCAAATGTTGAAATGTTTTTTGTTTTTCCCAATTAAGGGCTTCTAAGGTAAAATATTTGAGTATTATGTGTGAATGTTATTACTTACTTGCTTTAAAAAGACTCTATGTGTGCATTGCTTTATTGTAAGGGTTTAAGACTTACACAAAGGAATGTATAATAAAATAAATGTTATGTTTCCAAGTCTTAAATCATCAACACACTTCTCCATGAAATACAAAATGACAGATGTTACAATTATTTACGAATACAGGACACCTCATTCGGTACACTTCTTGACATGCCCACTAAAACCTTAATTCAACTCCAAAACCTTCCAAAAATATACCAACATATAACATTATGATCCGACCATGCCTAGGAAACAAATTGAAGCCACCACCTATTGATGCTTTATACTAACCCTAAGTATTAATACTTTGGTCATGTTAGAAAATGTAAAGTGGCAACTATTATAACTTATTTTCTTTATCCTTGATACTTATTGTGAAACTTTTGTTATATTCTTTATGTTCTTTAGTTATATATTTGCATCAAACAATATCAAGAAACAACAACAACAAAAGAGGATAAAGATATAGGCTCTCAACTAGGGAAAAACCCCTCCAAGTGGAAAACCTAGAAACTCTTATTTTCTTAGAATCTACTTAAAATGAAATACAATGAACCAATCCCTAGACCAATTACTTCTCCCAGTACCAAGTGAAACCTTCCTCAAGTCATTTATTGATTTTGTACCAAATTTCTTCTTCCTTGCAACTTTGACCTTCCAGCTACAACATTTCTACTTGACTGACAACTTCGATTTCCCATATACTGTTACTCGACCTACAAATTTGTCCCAAATACTTTTTTTTTAACTCTTGGAAACCCTAATAAACCTCCTTATAATACCTACTTATAGAAATATAGCTCTCTCAAGGTCAATGAGGTCTAGACAAGTGTTTTCCCTCTTCCAACTACAAATTATACACATCGTCCTCCTACAACTTGATCCTACAATTTCAGTTTGTTTCTGCAATGCACAAACCTTATACTTTCACATGTGTGAGAGAGATAGAGCGCAAAAACAACAAATTTTATCCTCCCAACTTCTCCTAGAACTTTTCTCTCATTTTCCCAACCTCCCAACTACAGATTGAACTATTTCCTTGGTAGATAAAACTTATGAGTGAGTGTGTATCTCTAAATGAAGTCGAAATACTTCCTTTTATAGCCTTCTCAATTAGGGGTTGAATTATCTCCTTTAGGCCAACTTGAGGATCCCAGGGCCGACTTGTACTCTTGGATATTTTAGGACTTTCTAGACGTAAAAATAATTCTTCTTACAATTACAAATTTCCTGGAAGGGTCTTATAATCATGAAATTCACTCCTTTGACTCATGAAAATAAATCCTAAGACCTAATAAACCCAAAATAATGAAGAACATGTTTTTACCTAAAAGACCATCAATAACGAGCATGAAACCCATGTTTAATAATAATAAATTTCTTTTATTTTTCTTGTTTGTTACATAGGATACATATTGAAATGAGTACAACAATTATGAATACCGAAACTAGTTACATTTCTCAGCACTTCCTCTTAACTATGGAGGTATTCTTAATTGTATAACAAACACAACATCACATCTCAAACTAAATAGTTCTCAAGAAGAGTCGATTGATAATTCATACTGTAAGCATCAACATTATGACCAACATAGTCCCTTAGGCCGCACTAGACAATGTATTCTCTATTCAAGAGCATTATGTTGGGAGACTTTATGTGTGATACCACACTACCTCTCTAAGATACATACCCCATCTGAATTTCCACAAGGTATGTACTTTTATGACTATTATTATCTTAGATCTCAACACATAAGCCCTCAAAGAATATTGATCATCTTTGACCACTCTTCTCTTGGATTCTTGTCCTATCCCCAAAGAGTGTCAGCCCCTTTCCTTTCTTGGAAGTTATATCCTCAAGGAAATCACATATTCTTGTCCAATCCTTCGTCATTCTTTCTTCAAAACCTGAACATGAGAATGAACCTATGATATCAAATATCACTTCCTCTCAAACTGAGAGTACATAACTATTATCCTTTCACCTTGAGAATAGATCCATGATCCTTATTCAAGGAGACTCATTCTCTCCCTCTCAAAACTAGAGGAGATTCCATACTTCCTTCCAATAATGGAAACCAGCACCATAAGCCTTCTAGCTTGTTTTCATTTGACTATAAACTATTATTTCTCCATAGCTACATGGCTCCCTCTTTCCTTCACATATCTTTCATCGAGCCTCTTAATTTTTAGGTATCATGGAACCATCTCCACTCAGCTTCATTCTTGTGACAGGATCCAGGTCATCTCCCTTGCTCATCACTTTCTTTCTTCAACACAAAGGCATTACATCGAGCCTTCCCAATATTTTGTCGCGTAAAGGCTTCTTCATGAAAGTGATCTCTTCTAACCTTCAGATTATATTCTCGCACAACCACCCTTTCATTCAAAATATGGACTCATCTTTACTTCATAGTTTCTAGGTGCTAGATATTTAGCTTTCTTCAAAATTATTCATCCATGCAATTAAACTTACCTCAACTATCATCATGCATTCCTGCAACATCCTTTTCCTGGTAGCCAATAATATGTTATCCAGATAAACAAAAAAAAATTAAATATACCTACCTTACCATGGTGGCCTTCTCATTCCATCAATATTTGCATTGACCATCTCCACTTGAATTTTCCTTCTTGCATCAGAGTGCCCAAGGATCAAACTAGATTACCAAGTTACAACTTTTATTACACATATTAAAAAAGATGTTCAATTATCATCTTACATATTCTAGAGAAAGTATTAATATTTTATACACTTAATTAAGTCACATTCTATTCTTTTCCAGCATCATAAATACTTAATAATATATTTCCAACCAACCTTATTCCACAAGATTCTCATAAACATTAATCTTATCAAAGCTTTCCTTTAAATATGCATTCTATGATTTCATTCAATCATCTAGTTATCCATATATTTCACAATGAGTTACCACCTTGACCCATTGTAATCCTTCATCCCTTTACCAGCATGTTTCCACATTACATAGAATACATATTATTCTTGTCATTATGCTCCACCCAAGGACTTTCAAAATGATGGTCCTTCTTAGATTTTGATAATCCATGTCATCAAGATGACAACATCTAACATAATGTTAGATAATATTAGATCAATCCTATCCTAGATTATCTCTGCTAAGCAACATAATAATATAAATTCCAAACATAATCATAATAATGCTACTTTTGAATTAGTTATGTGTTCCCCAAGTCCTCGCAAATGGTCTCTTAACTAAGAGACTCTCATGAGGAAGGATGCCATATCCTCATACTTAGATTTATTCATTCTATATAGATTTTTTCACAAAGATATATTTTGACCTATTGTACTTACAAAGTACAAATTCACTATCTTGTCATAAATTTCTTTGGAAGTCTTCAAATTTGCCACAAAATGAATAGTAGAATCTTTGATTGAGTCGATTATGATCCTTTGTGCCCTTACTTCCCCTTTATTGTACTTTGTTGGTTCTTGTGTCCTTTCTTTGCTAGGTTCAGTAATTTACCAAATGACATATTCCATCACTTATTGTTCTATCAGTATCAATTCAATCCTTTTCTTCCATGCCAAATAATTTGATGCCCCAATGAAATTATTTCTCTCCTTGTATAAAGAACTTACATGAATTAAATATCCAGCCATGTATGAAATAGTATGATACTTATTTGAATATAAATAATCCTTTTGATGATGTATCCAACCTTATTGACGCCTTAAATATCCTTAAGGAGACTTCCTTGAAATATGTTCCCTTAGGATTCTTCTACCAACAAATTCCATGATTGATGCCTTCTAAATAGACTTCATCTTGCAAGATCAACACCCTTCTTGCGAGATTGGTGTATTAATTTATCTTCTTAAATGTAGAAACCCTAAATCAAAAGGTCTCTTATCAATGAGTCTTTAACTGGATTCCTTTTGTTAGCACTCTACCAGTTCTCCGAAGGCTGAGAAGAGGACTAGCAAAGGTAACCACAGACCTCTTTGACCAAGTAGCTAGCCCTACTAGGCTGAGAGGGCTCTCTCAATAAGATCATAGCCAATATGAATGGATCATGGATATTTTAGGCTAGATATGTATATTAGGTTTTGGTTGATTTGGATTTTTATGCTAGATGAAAATGGTTCTTTAGAGCTAGGCTTGAAAACTCTGGTAGGGTTACAAGAGGAAAAATTGCAGGGGAATAAAGGGGCAATGTAGGCAAGCTTGAGTGACCCTTTAGGCTGTATGGTTATGGTGTAGGATGAAAATAGATATCACGAACAAGCATATAAGTATGAATTCATTCCTTAAGAATAAAATAAACACAACATCATCATCTCATCAAAACAGGGCAGGTATTCCTCATGAATCCTACTTAAAAACTTTAGAGACAATGAGTGAAAGTAGTAGATATGTAATGGAAAGATAAATCATCCAATGGATTGACTTACAAAAGAGAAACATAGCCATACAATCTCACCACATGAATCCCTAAATTTAAGCTGCAAATTTTCTCTGTATTCACTGTATTACTTTGTCAAACTGAAATACAGTAGTTCAATGTCCAATGTTCCAACCCTTGTAAATGATTAAAAAAGGCCTCATATAGCTACTGAGGTCGAAATCCTCCCTTGGAGGTCGAATTTTCTAGCAATAAATTCACATTCATGCACCTATCTGAAGTCCGCTACACACTAGGAAGGTTGCACAGCAAATTCCTCCTTTATCTAGCCATCAAGAAACATATCCTCAAAGTAATAAATGCAGGATAAGACATCTATTTAACTCCATTTTTACCATTTAAATTTAAATTTTTACCTTTAAATTCATCTACATTCACATTTTCACTTTTACAAAAGTCAAACTGGAAATTGAAGAAAATTACACAATGAAATTGTTATAAAAATCTCAGAAATTTGCGATGTGCACCGCCAACTTGGAGGCTAATTTTGGGAACCTTCCTGAAGTCAAAATTGAAATATGAGAGAATGGTAAACTATCCCTTCCTGTCTAATTTCCATAACACTTTTAATTTTTGAAAATGACCCATGGGAAGTCCTTCAAAAACTCATTCTCCCAAGGTTTCTCCAGATGCGCAACGCATGTCAAAAACTGAGGCAGAATGCTGATTTTTGGTCTCTTTTCTTCATTTTTCTCAAAATATGAGCCCTTTTTGGAAGATATGAGGAAATTTGTTTTTAGAGGAGGGCATAATATTTCCAAAAATGTAAACCACTTTTCATTTCATGAAATTTCTAAATTCTACAATTTTTCACCAAATTTGACCAAAAACAAAACTGCTCCAAATCTTCCCAAAATTGGTCCAAAGGTGTTGCATGAGGTGTAATATGAAATTATGGAGGCATTAGCAAGAAAATAAAATTTTCCCTTCTCCTTTTGGCTAATTAGTGTTTTCTTAAGGTTTTCTTGGGTTTTCTTAAGCTTGTCTTTCAATTGCTTGATTTTGATGTGTGCAATTTGATTTCTTGTTTGATAGCGGGCAACCATGCATTTGTGGATATTGTTATCCTTGTTTGCATTGTCCAGGAGATTTTACAAGTGATTATTGACCTTCTCAAGCCAAAACTCCTTGTCCTTGTTGATCTCTTTGGCCATCCTCTCTTCAAAAGTAAGCTCCTCATCTGTAGGGTTTTTCTCTTTCTCTTTCTGCAGTGCCTTCTTGAGACCCATGGTTCTTGGCCTTTTCCTCTTCACTTGTTGTTCATGCTCATAATTTTTACCATGCTCAGCCACTGCTTTGCTTCTCTCATGTTTCTTTGCCTCAAATATCTTTTTCTCCAAAATCAATTGTTGTGTCTAGAGTTGATTGTTCTCATGTTCAAGAAATGAAATGATGAATTGGGACCTTGCCAAATTGTCTTGGAGCTCTTTAATATAAGCATCCTTGTCTTTTATTATCCTCTGTGATTTTTCTTCCTCATCATGGTCCTCCAAGTCAACCAAGTCAAAGTCATGTTCCTCCTCATCATGCATGGATGTCTCATGCAATGCTGATGGTGATCCCTGTAGTGAAATAGGCTTGGCCCCTTCCTCTTTCTGAGGAGAAAACACAAGCCTCTTGCCTCTATGATAGTTGAGAGTAACCTCAGGACTAGGCTTATTTGAAACCTCAACAATTTTTCTTGATGATCCAACCTCCTGCATGGTAGGTGAGATGTTTTGTTGATGATTTGGTGTAGCATTTGTGTGCATCTGCAAAGTTGTCTCAATTAAGGCATCCCATGTCATGTCACTTCTCTGCCAACTAATGGATAACTATGAATTTCACCAAGCTATTGTGAAAGAGACTAGGGTAATGATATGTGTTCATGACTTGCACCTTTTCTGCCATCTTTCTCACACTTCTATACAAGAAATTGCCTAAGTTTAAGGACTTCACTACTGTGAAGTGCATGAGAAATATAATATGATATTGGTACAATTTGGAAAACCTACCCTCACATGTGAATAATTTCATCACAACCTTCATCAATGGTGCATACCTCTCCAAAAAGTATCTGAATGGAAGAATGTGGGAATGAGTCTCTTTATAGTCTGACTTTATGAAGGATTTTTACTGCTCAAGGTCTAGGTTCATGCCTTTGAACCAATATTCCCCATGATTTGGTATCCCTTTGGCAAGAGAGATGGCATCAACTAAAAATGTGAAATAAATCCCTGCAATGGTGGCCTTTTTTCCCTTCAATTTAGTGCAAACAAATATGTAAGTTCTTCATGGTAACCTACCACATCCACCCTTTAACAAAACCCTAGGCAGTTGACATCTTCAAAGAATTTTTTGATGAAGGGTGAGGAAATTAATTCATTGTAGTTTGAGGGCTCATACCTTAGTATCATTCCATGATTTGAAAACCATAGATGATGGGAGGGGAAAAATAGGGAAAAGTGAGTGAAGGGAATTAAATGAGGGAGTTAGGGAAGGGAGATGGGGATAGAAAAATTTATGGATAGGGGTAGGGATCTTAGGAATGTTTAGGGAGTGAAATGAAGGTAAATGAGTGAGGGAAGTTAGCTAGGGAATTTCAAACACAGTCCTAGCTAGAAAAATGGCCCAATTTGGTAGAATAGAGCTAGGGTTTGTAGGGAGATGATACAAAAATGGTGGGAAATGGTTTGTGAAGTATGGGAATGATGTATAACTAGCAAAAAAAAAGTGTAGGGACAGTGGTACTAGGGTTTCACAGCATCAATTGATCATTTTTCAACCAAAAGCATGAAATTATTATAAAACCCTAGGGAACTTAGCTTGTTATCATTTCTTGGTTTTCCATGGAAGAGATGGCTTAAAAATGAATGTACTTACTTGTTGTAATTCTTGGAAGATGAAAAAATCTGAATAGAAGATGAAAATTTGAATTTGGTGATTTTTTGGGAAAGTTAGGGCAACTCTACCCCATTTTCATCACAATTCAAATATGCACAACACAGTTCATCCATGCGAGGCGCCTCCTCCAGATGTGCAGTGCATTTCACAGATGCGCAACACCTCTCAATTTTTACCACTTGGAGCTGTAAAAACGCATTTTTCTCACCAAATGGAGGATGAGCTCGATGATGAATGGAAAGAGGAGTGAAAATGAAATGTGTTTATGACTTTTTGACTCTTTTATAAGCATGGAATGGTTTTCTTTAAGTGATAATGGGCCCCACATGTCTCTTTGAACCATGACTTTCTTTCTTATTTTTGACTTCACAAACTTGTACATTTGTAATATAAACTTTTTGAATCTTCCTTGGAACATAGAACTGCAGCTTAAGAACTTTGAATTACTTCTTACATATAGAAACATAAAATTACATTTAAAAATCAAAATTTATTGAAGAAACTTGCTTTATTACCATTCTTCCAATTGCCGGATTTTATGCATGAAATGGCAGTTTGGTGACCTTGAAACCCTAATGATCTAATGGAGACTCTGAAATAAATGAGATCATGATGGTGATGACAATAATGATGATGAAAATCTCTGAATAATGATATACTTATCTTATTTGATGACATGGACCAGCAATTTAAAATCTTGGAAAAAGTGGAAAATAATCCTAAACCTAATGCCCAGTGATCAATTTGTTTCTTGAAGAATAGTGAAATGACAAAAATTGACTATGGGACCCTAACAAGAGATGATAAGAGTCCATTTTATCACTGGTGATAGGATGCAAATACTGACACTAACACATTTAAGAAATAATATTCCTTGCAGCCTTCTTTCTTTAGTCTTTCAAAGTTTCCTTTTTTTATTTTCCTTGACAAGTAACTTCTTCTAGTGTCCTTTTATTTGCCTTCCTTTCTCACCTTAGCTTTGATCCCATGTTCGTAAATGTAAATTGGTGCCTATTATACTTATTTTATGTATCCTTGATACTTTCTTGTGAATCTTTAGTTACCTTATTTATGTTCTTTAGTTAGATATTTTCATCAAACAATATCAAGAAACAACAACAACAAAAGAGGACACAGATATAGGCTCTCCAGCAGGGCATGTTATGAAACCAGCTCCAAAAATAGAAGAAAAGAGAGATCAATGCCTTATAAATCAGCCACTTCAATGGGGAAACCTCCAATATATTACATAGATGAAAAATTCTTGGATTATACAAATGAAAAAACCTCTTTCTATATATAGGAGTCCATGGGATCACAATAAAATCCTAGCCGACCTAACAATAATAATGTAAGGGCACAATAATAACAATATTGGGGTTATAGGGTACAACAATAACAATAAGGGGGTTAAACTAATAACAATAAGGGACTATATTAGTAATATAGGGACCTAACATGCCCCTCTCCTTCAAAAAAAGTGTTGTCCTCAATGCTTGAGTAGCTCTGGATGTTTCCGTATAAAATTCTCATCCTCCCATGTAGAATCTTCAGTGGGTAAGTTCTTCCACTTGATGAGATACTCTGAAATTGATCGATTTCGTAGCTGTCGAGTCCTTGTTTCCCTGACTGCTTCAAGTTCCAATATGATTTTTCCTTCCTCATCAAGTTCTAGCAATATCATTTGACCTTGAATTTTGTCACCTATAACCTTCTTTAAGCATGAAACATGGAAAATTGGATGCACTCGCGAAGAAGCAAGAAGCTCTAATTTGTATGCCATAGTACAAATCTTTCGCAACACCTTGTAAGGACCATAGTACTTTGGCGATAATTTATTATCCTTCTTAGCTTGCTTGAGGGACATTTGTTTGTATGGTTGTAGCCGTAAGAATACCCAGTCTCCTACATCAAAACTTCTCTCGCTGTGATGTTGATCTTCTTGTTGTTTCATTCGATTGTGTGCCAAATTTAGGTTATCCTTTGAGAGTTGGAGAACTTCTTGTTGATGCTTGATGTGATCTTCCACTGCTTGAACCTTAGAATTTTCTCTTAAATATGATGTGATGGACGGTGGATGATATCCATAAAGTGCCATAAATGGGGTTATTTTTGCTGCAGTATGAAATGAAGTTTTATACCACCATTCAGCGAGAGGTAACCACTTGACCCATTGTGTTTTCTTATCAGATACAAAACAACGAAGATATCCTTCCAAACATTTATTCACTATCTCAGTTTGACCATCCGATTGAGGATGATAAGATGAGATATGAGCTAGTTGAGTACCCAAACAAGAAAATAGTTTCATCCAAAAATTTCTAGTAAAAATGGGACCTATGTCACTTACAATAATGTTTGGGTTTCCATGTAGATTTTGAACTCTTTCCATAAATGCAGTAGCAACTATACTTGCTTTAAATGGATGAGATAATGCACAAAAGTGTGCATACTTGGTAAGTCTATCAACTACCACCATGATGACACTCTTTCCTTCAGACTTAGGTAAACCTATGATAAAATCCATTGAAATCTCCTCCCAACGTTGACTTGGAATAGATAAAGGTTGTAGAAGACCCGGGGTCTTAATTGTCTCAACTTTCTTTTGCTGGCAAACCAAACATTCTGCCATAAAATTTTGAATATTAGATTTAAGGCCATCCCAAAAAAATCTTTCTTCACCCTGTGGTAATTTTTTATGAATCCTGAGTGTCCTCCTAAAGGAGAAGTATGCAATTCCAAAAGAATGTTTTGTTTTAGTTGGGAATTCTTACAAATATATAAGTGATATTTGTACCATAAGGAATCATTTTTCCAACTAAATGTATCAGATGTACTAGGATTTTTCTGCAAATTTTGAATGAGTGTCCACACTTCTTCGTCCTTCTTCCATTCATCCCTTGCTTTAGTTATCCAATTTTTTTGGATAATAGAAATGGCACAAATGATTTCTTCCACCTCTTCATCCTTTCTTAAGAGTGCATCTGCGACAACATTTAGCTTCCATTTTTTGTATATGATTTCAAAGTCATAACCCAACATCTTTGTGACCCATTTTTACTGCTCTTCTGAAGATAGTATTTGTTCCAAAAAGTGTTTAAGACTATCATGATCAGTTTTTACCTTGAAGTGTCTTCCTAATAGGTAAGGTCGCCATTTCTTTAGTGCATGTAGTATTGCCAACATTTCCTTCTCTTAAATATCTTTTTGTAAATACTATCCTTTGATTGGACGAATTTCAAAAGCAATGGGTCTTCCTTCTTGCATTAAAACATCACCAATTCCATTTCCTGAGGCATCACATTCCACAATAAAGGTTTTTGAGAAGTATGGCATAGCTAAGACCGATGCTAGGCACATTGCCTCTTTAAGATGTTCAAAGGCCTTAGTTGCTTCAGGAGTCCATGAAAATGCATCTTTCTTCAATAATGTTGTTAGAGGTGATGCTATTCTCCCATAATTCTTAACAAAATTGCGATAATACCCTGTTAACCCGAGAAATCCTCGCAACTGCTTTATGGTTGTGGGGACTTTCCATTCCTTAATGGCTTTGATTTTGTTAGGGTCTACCTTAACACCCTCATGAGATTCAATATGACCCAGATATTCCACGTCTTGTACTCCAAAGAAACATTTGGATGTTTTTGCATATAATTCTTTCTCCTCTGATATTTTGAGCACCCTGTCAACATGTTGAACATGATCCTTCCAAGACCTGTTGTAGATTAGTATATCATCAAAAAATACTAGCACAAATTTTCTAAGGAAGGGTTTGAAAATTAAATTCATCAATCCTTGAAATGTAGAAGGTGGATTGGTAAGGCCAAAAGGCATGACCAAAAATTCATAATGACCCTCATGAGTTTGAAATTTTGTTCTCGGAATATCTTCCATCTTCATTCTTATTTGATGATATCCTGAACGAAGATCCAACTTGGTAAAATAAAGTGCTCCATGTAATTCATCCAATAATTCATCAATCACAAGAATGGGAAATTTATCTTTAATAGTTAGCTTATTGAGCTCTCTATAATCTAGACACATGCACCATGATCCATCCTTCTTGTGCACCAATACTACTGGAGCAGAGAAAAAACTTTGACTAGGTTGAATGATACCTGCCTCTAACATTTCTGCAATCATACGTTCAATTTCACTCTTTTGGAAATAAGGATATCTGTAAGGCCTGATGTTTGGAGGAACACTTCCTGGAATCAAATGAATAGCATGATCATGATCACGAATAGGCGGGAGTCCTTTGGGAGTTTCAAACACCTTGGAATGATTGTCCAAGACTTGTTGGAGATCTGCAGAAATAGATGATTTTGATGTCGGAACTTCTAGTGAGCATAATTGTGCAATTATGCCTTGTTGTTCTTTCTTTAGAAGCTTTGTCATGACATTAGAGCTTATTATCTTTCCCAGCTTCCCTGCAATACCCCATAATTTGACTTCCTTTCCTTCTGAAAAAAATTTCAAGAAAAGTTCTTGAAAATTAAAAGCTACCGTCCCCAAAGATTGTAACCATTGTACTCCTAGTACAACATCAACACCTCCCATAGGAATGGAAAGCATTGGACTAGTCAATACATATTCCCCCATGGTTAGCTTGATATTATGGCATTTTCCCGAGCAATTTATAGTTCCTCCATTTGCAACCATCACTTGACATTCTGGTGCTGGGTATAGGAAACAATTCAATTCCTTGGCTACCTTACAATGAATAAAATTATGGGTACTACCCGAATCAATCAACACTATTACCTTTTTCTTCTTGGTATGTCCTTCTATCTTGAGAGTTTGAGGAGTGGTAATACTTGCCAATGCATTACATGGTATGGTCAAACTCATTTCTTCTTCTTCCAAGGTTGGCTCCTGGACTATATCCTCTTCTTTTGAAGTTTCTTGTTCATTTTCTTCCTCCTTTTCACAATCTATGTAAAATAATTTCTTCTTAGCACACTTATGACCTTTAGTGTATTTTCTATCACAACTGTAGCAAAGCCCTTTTTCTCTTTTTTCTTCCAATTGTTGTGGTGTCAACCTCGTAGGTTGTGGAATTTTAGGAGTAGAAATACTTCCACATTTATAGATGTGAGTGGTAGGCTTCCTTGTTGCCATAATTTTACATTCAATTTTTCTTGCCAATATGAATGCCTTCTCCAATGAATCAGGTTCCCAAAGGTGAACTTCATGTTGGATGCTATCCTTTAAAGTCCCTATGAAGACATCAATCCTATATTCCTCTCGAATATTAGTTACCCTTATATTCAATTTTTTGAAGTCATCAATGTGCTCCACCACTGAACCCTTTTGTTTGAGATTTATTAATTGGATAAAGAAGGTGTTTCTCTTTGTATCCTCATAATGTGCTATCATTTCCTCCATAAAAATTGACCAAGTGACAATTTTTTAACGGGAGAAAAGCCATCGATACCATACAAATGTATTTTGTTCTAAATGTAAATTTGCAATGCGTACCGTTTATGTGTTTTGCACATTATTGAGATCAAAATATTGCTCCATCTGTAGTATCAATGTTGTGGGATCCTTGCCATCAAACCTCCACATATCCATCTTTGGAATATGGTGGGTCTTCCATCCAACATTAGAGTTTATGAAATCACGATTAACATTTATTTTTTTCTCATCATGAATTTCCTCTACTATCTTTTCGCCATTAGGAAAAATTTCTTGTATCAACTTTTTCAAACCTTCCATGTCTTCTTTTAGATCATTCTTCATGTTTTCCATTTTTTATTCCATGTCATCCATCATAGATTCCATGACATCTTCCATGCCATCCATCTTAGCTTCCATGCCATTCTTCAAACCATCCATGCATTTCTTCAAACCATCCATCTGAGCTTCCATGCCTTTCTCCAAAACTTCCATTTCATTTTTGTTGCTCGTTGCGAGAGAAAAATTTGGTGCACTTGCTCTTGTAATTTTGATATGTCATGTTGTGCTTCTTCGTCCTCATGAGTCATAGTAGAGCCTTCTGAAGGCTTAATGGGTGTTGAATTATTTTTAGGAGGAATTTTAGAACCCAATAGTGGTATCTATTCTACAATATTCCCTTGGAATCAATTCAAATTGATTCTTCAAACAAGACTTATGCAATTCGAAAGAAAAAAAATACACACGTTTTTCTTGCTTTTGAGGAACTCAATATTAAAACTAAATTATATCTACGATTTCGGATCTTCAATATCTTAAATTCAGTCCTGTAGTATCCCTCTGAATCTTTGTTTGAATGCCATAAGTCTAACTTGATTTGGATTCTTCAAGGCAAAGTTATGCCCAATCTCCCACAATGACCTAATTATGGACTGGTTCAGTAGAGCGAACTTGTACAGCGTACCATGTGTCATTGTTTCCTCCTTCAGCTCTGAAATTGATACATATTAAACTATAGTTCGTTTTCTTTTTACCAATTTTTACATAATTCCATTCTGATGCTCATAGAGACAGTTATGATGATTTTCCCACGGTCACCTCTTTGAGATGAAATTCGGGAGCCTAAAAAAACCTTAAATTCCACAGATCATATCTCCGAAAATATTGCGAACCAGGATCTGAAATTTTTATAGAAAGTTCCTTAGGATTTATACTTCTCTTTGTAAAAATTCAGCTTATGAAGCTTCACAGAAAAAAAAATTATAGTGCAAATTCCACAATGACCTGTCTCAGGTGAAATTCGGGAGCCTGAAAAAACCCTAACTTCGATAGATCATATCTCTGAAATTATTGCAAACCAAGATCTGAAAATTTCACATGACGTTCCTCAAGCTTTCGGCTTCGCTCTGTAAAAATTTCAGCTTTTGAACCTTCGTAGAAAAAAATTTATGGCGAACATTCCACGATGACCTGTTTGGAGCAACCAAACCCTAGAATCTAAAGCTCTGATACCAAATGTTATGAAACCAGCTCCAAAAATAGAAGAAAAGAGAGATCAACGCCTTAGAAATCAGCCACTTTGATGGGGCAATCTCCAACACATTACATAAATGAACAATTATTGGATGATACAAATGACAAAACCTCCTTCTATAGATAGGAGACCATGGGATCACAATATAATCCTAGCCGACCTAACAATAATAATGTAATGGCAAAATAATAAAAATATTGGGGTTACTGGGGTACAATAATAACAATAAGGGACTATACTAGTAATGTAGGGACCTAACAAGGAAAAACCCCTCCAAGGGAAAAAATTAAAAACTCTTGTATTCTTAGAATCTTCTTCAAGTGAGATACAATCACCCAATCCCTAGACCAAATCCTTCTCTCAGTAGAAAGTTGACCCTTCCTCAAATCCTTTCATGATTTTCTACCAAACTGCTTGTTCCTTACAACTTCGACATGTTAGCTACAACACTACTACTTTACTAGCAATTTCAACTTCCCATCTATTGTTACTCGACTTTCAACTTCAGCGCAACTACTTCAACTTTGCGGCTTCTTGGAAACCCTAATACAACCTCCTTATAAGAGCTACTTAGAGAAAGACATCTCTCCCAAGTTACACGAGGTATAAATAAGGGTTTTTCCTCTTCCAGCTACAATTTCTACACTTCATCCTCCTGCAACTCAATTCTGTAATTTCAGTTTGTTTATGCAATCTAGAAACCCTAGAATTTTTCACATGTGAGAGAGATGGAGATCATAAACAAAAAATTTCATCCTCCCGACTTCTCCTAGAACTTCATTCTTCTTTTCCCAACTTCCCAGCTACAGATCGAACTCTTTCCTTGATAGATTGAACTTGTGAGTGAGTATGTATCTCCAAATGAATTCAAACTGATTCCTTTTATAGCCGTCTCAAGGGGTCGAATTCCCTCATTTAGGTTGACTTGTACTCTTGGATATTCTAGGACTTTATATACTTAGAAATAATTATTTTTACATTTACAAATTTCCCGAAAGGGTCTTATAAACATGATATTGGCTCCTTTGACTCATGACAATAAATCGTAAGACCTAACAAACCCTAGAATCATGAAGAAAATGATTTTACCTAAAATACCATAAATAATGAGCATGAAACCCATGCTTTAATAATAATAATTTTCTTTACTTTTTCTTTTTTGTTACATAGGATACATATTGAAATGAGTACACAAATTATGAAGACCGAAACTAGTTACATTTCTCAACAGGTAACCCACTAAATGTTTATTTAAAGTCTTGTCAAATACCTTTGCTTACTCTTTTAATTCATTTGTTATAGCAAAGGATCAAAAATGTATAATTGTCTTTAAAAATTGCATGAAGTCTTGAATATCAATGTTTATGTTGATGGATTTCTGAACACTTTTTCTTTGATTAAGATTGCCCAATCCCATTTTGTCATGTTATATTATGTGATTGATCTTATGTCTCGTCTTAAGATTGATTTTTCTTCCTTCTTGCATGGATATTATTTAAATACTTTTTCTCTTGCATTCATTTATTATGTTTGTGGCTTATAGATTGAAAATGATATTTTCAATACCATGTAGTGAGTTGGGTATCCAAGTATTTTCATCACGAGACTAGAAAGGAAATAAGCAAGCTTATAATGGCTGGACACCAAATTGCAAATTGAAGAGTAAGGAAGGTTGTATGATGACAACACAAGTGGAATGTAAATCATTGACAAGGATATGTGTCCATGCAAAGTAATATGTTGCACAAAGGGAATACAAGAAATGCATGCAAGAATTTGGCATTAGTGTTATGATAGGCTTAACAAATGAACATCAAATAAAACGGTCTCACAAAGTGGGGGGAATCTTAGTCTCAAGCACATAAATACCATCATGGAATTTAGCAATTCCTTTTACCATCATATATTATCGCTAAAATAATTAAACCTGGTTATAAATCATGATGATCGAATTTAATGGCATTATTTTTTTTTACTATGGTTAGTATTCAAGAGGGATTTTAGCTTACTATATTGATTATTAAAGTAATAAATTACAATGGATTTGTTAGTAAAATTTAAAACCATATAGCATAGGTAATGATCACATGTAGAGTTGCCAAACTCACCAATGTAACTCTTTGTGCGAAGGCCAAAATTTAGTTATGAACGCATGTTAGTGCATATTTCCATGCTTTAGCTAAATTAAATAAGGGAACATTTGAAAACTTGGGACTAATTATTTTTGGATCTACCAGCATGATGGAACAATTGAAATCAATTCTAAGCCCCAAAAGTACAAAAACATAATTAAAATTTTCCCCTTCCAAAATTTGTTTTAACTTTACATTTTATGAAAGGCAATAAGTAAAATGTGGAATAGAGAATTTGAATAATAATTGGAAAGGGTATTGTGTCCTTTATGACCTACTTTGAATGCAAAAATTGTTTGAGGTTAGTGAGATAATTATGCATTTAAGAATCCAAAAAACCCAAAGGTGTTCACAAATTTTGATTGTTTTGGACGCCTTGTTAAATGAACTATTTGTTTCATTTTGGAATCATTCACAAGGATTGATGTTTACTGCCAGGTTTAATGTCTTTACAGGAAATGGTTAAGCCATCCAAGTCCTCCTAGATGAGAAGGTTTCTTTTCTTGGAATCAACAATCTAAGGGAAGAAGGTGAAGCTCAAAAAATTTATACTCATTAATATGTTAAAGAAAGATTTAATTTAAACACATCTCATGAGTCATATGTTTTTAATTGTCAAATTATAGTTTCACACATCTCTTGTTGATTGTTAAACCAATCCCAGGTAAATTTCAAAACTTAGAGACTTGTAGGCTCTTCGAACCAATGATTTTCCTAAGAAAGGATAACTTTTTTACCTCAGATTATTATTTTCTCTCAAAGAAATTAGTTTATTCAAAAAAGGCTAAATCACTAGTCTCAAGGATCAATTAAGCATATTAAGTGAGAGATTCGCTAAGTCACTCTTCATGTGGGTGGAATTTACTATTGTAGGCCATGAAAAAGCATTAAAAAGTTCATATTTTAAGTGAATTTACCCAAGGAATGCCCAATCATTAATCTTGGAGGCTAGCTACCTCTCCAAGGGAATGATTAACCTAGGGAAGGATAAATTGTTGTCCTCAAAGTGTAGCAACTTTCCCAAGCCAATGAATTTCTCTATTAATCTTCCAAGTGAGAAATCTCTCCCCCCTATGGTAAATTTATCACCTTGGGACGTTTCCATTTATGCTACCCTAACAATTTTCATCATTGAGTCTCCAACCCAACAATTTGATGTTTCCATTCTCAACACTTATTTTTTTATATGTGACACTTAATCCAACCTTTGTATGTTAAGTGTTGATCTCTTAAAGGCATCAAACAACCATTACCTTCATTCATTTCTCCTCATTCATCCCATACAATCCCTCTCTCTTTAACTCTTGGTTGTAGGTGAGAATTCTCTAGTGTTTACCATTATCTATTACAATTTTGAGGGTATTGAAGAATGTTCTAACCAATAGGTATAAATTTCTATAGCCCTGAATGCACAACATCCCACTCTCCAAGAAATTTGTTTCGTAAAAAAAATGATTTATGGATACTTATTATGTGTTTAGTACTTCAAAGAAGCTTAGATATATTTTTATACTACATGGGAGTTACCTTGGATTGGAAAGCTTAATTGTGTTTTTAGTGAAAGCATTCCTAGTTCCAAAGAAATGATGTAGTGCTTCTTATCATCCATGGTATCATCCTTTTCTTGAAAATTGCTTCACCTTTGTAGTAGTCACTAAACACTTCAAAAAACAAAAAAAAATTAGATTTGGAGTACAACAGATTTTACTCATTGATAAGTGCAATCGAAAAGAAAGGACATATATTATTCTTCTTCATCTATTTGTTTTTGTATATATAGCAGTTCTTTAGGTAGTTATCACAAGTTTCTCTTCACTTTTGAATTCAAAATTCATAGTTTTTTACCTCTTTTTGGATTCATTGTATTAAAAGTGTTATTAACAAGAGGATCATTGTTAGAATATTACTTACAAAAATATCACTTGACCATTCCTAGTTTTTATTTGCAATCTTGAATGAAGAATGTGGTGATTGGAAAGTAAATTTGAAAGTGATTAAACCTTTGGGCTTGAGAATTTTATGTTGGATCTGCTTCACAATCATTAAAAAAATTATTTCTTAGAGGAGTTTAAAAATGCACTATTTTCTACATGAAATATTTTACCATGCTTGTATTTGTTTTCAAGCTTAGGTATCTTATTAAGATCTCAGGGTGGGTGCTTCTTTTATAAAACTAATGCCTTGAGTAAAGACCTATACCCAACTTCAGAGTAAGGGAACACAACCCTAGGAAACCACCTATCTCATAATATCTTCTCTCCCTGGTACATATAGGCTTATGTCTCTTTCTTCATAGTATACTTACTCTTTGTACATATAGAGTTAGGTCTTGCTTCTTTATTCATTGCATGGAGGATTGATGAAAAAGAAAACTTAAATTATGACCTCATAATATTCACATGTATTGTTTATTGGATTGAATGAAGGAACCATGCATAATATGATCTATTCAAACTTTAGTAGGGAGATGAAAAGGGAGAAATATTTTTAAAGTGTGCATGCATAATGTATCAATAAAAAGTAATAGGCATACACTTAGTTTTATTTACAATTTTAATGAACCCCATTAGAAATGATATGGGTTTAAATTTTTCCCCATTCACTTATAAGTTTGGACCAAGATCCAAGTGAAATTAGCTTGAATTTGATACACTAAATAAATTATTAACCATTGGGATAAGATTTCATTGTGTTGCGAATTTGGGTAAAGCCCAAATTGAAAAGAAATTACATCAAAATTTTGTTGTCAAAATAATGTATCATGCATATAGATTTTCATTCCATGTTTTAATAAAACAAAAATGCATGAAACTTTGATTTGGAATCCTTGCAAATCCTTTTTCCATTTTAATTAACTCTTTGATTCATGTTGGACTATGAAGCTTCACAAAAACCATTAAAGAATCTAGTGATCAATAAAGTAATGTTTGATTTCACTAAGTTTTGCATTAAATATGTGTTAGTTTATGTTAGTTTCATTGTGCAAGGCAAGTGATGAAAGTCTCTTTGATTTTGTTTACATAATATTTGTTTAGTGGTTGAATGACATAATGCTTAACAAGAATCCTTTATCTACAAATAATGAAGAAAGAGCTTCATGCATTGTGCATTATTGGTGGAATATTTATTTAAATATTTAATAAGCCCATTCAAAGTGTTGCGCTTACACAAGATTCCTATCATCATTTCTCATATTTTGGATTCCCAAAACTCAAATGAGGAAGAGCATTCACAAGAAAATAATACAATGCATTATTGGTTACAAGTAATATATGCAAAGACCAAGCAACTCCCATCAAATGAGATCAAGGAGGAGAAGAAAAAATTGGAGCATGGGATCGAGGATTGTTGGTGTAAAAAAAATCTCCAAAAAGGTAAAGTAAGAAGAAAATATCATATCAATACCTTGGTGTGGAGAAATTTAAGGAAAAAGGGAAAAGAAAAATAGGCAACAACTTTTCCAAACACCAAACTTGAAGCTCACAAAAGGTGTCTGAAAATCATAGGATTTGTGGTAAACATGTATTCACAAATAATGAATTTTTTTTTTATTGTGCATGTCATTTTGAGTGGGCCAATTTGTATTTTTTAATTATTTAAAACAAAAAAATTCTTTACAATTGACTTGAATAATCATCATGGAGATAAAGACAAATTTTTCAAGGCTTGAGAGCCAAAGTTTTCAAAGAATTCAAGGTAGATGATGAATCAAAGAATTGGAATGCCATGGAAAAAAATATAAATAGAACCATTACATTGAGAAAAGGGTCCTCTTTTTCGCACTATAAGTTATCTTTTTATGTTGATAAAGAGATGTTGTTATCTAGTAATATAATACTTTTGCATAATTGTGATCAGTGATGATTATTATCTCCTTTACTAGCTCTCTCGGTGTTTATGGTTGGGGGGAGGGAGGTTATTATAACTTGTGTATTATTCTCTTGTTAATGATTCTTGTTCTTTCCTATCTTTTTGGTTACTAATAATTGGCATTAAGAAATAATTATCTTAATAGCTCATGGGTTGTTATTGGTTGCTTTAAGGATCTAATTTTGTATATGTTTTAGTTAGTAGATTGTTCTCCCTAGTGCTATATCATTTATTTATTTTCATTTAACATTACATGTTTTATGACAAGGGAACACTCTTAGTGATCATACTATTCTACTTTGGAGATAGGAGGTTCCAACTCATGTTAATTTTTGGTAGCAGTGGTGGACTATTCACCATGTTATAAATTGCAATGCTAACTCTTATTATTTCTTCTAGTTAGAATTTAGCTAGCCACATTTCATATTGTATTGTTGATTTCATTTAAGTTGTACCTAGATCATGACAATTGGATCATAATATCGAAGGACTTGTCATTTCAATATAAGAAATTATAGTTACAACTTTTCACTAGGTAGGCTTGTAAAGTTGACAAGATTCATTTTCTTGTTTCAACACCACCCTCATTCATCATGAAATTTCTTCATGTGCCTTCATATTACTTAATATGCACTGATAAATGGAAAATATTAGCAAATTTATGTGTAATAAAGATGGCCTTCTTATAGATATCATTGATTGGCCATAAATTGGATATCACTGATTAATGAGTACAAAGCAGAAGGGTAGTTTGATATGTCATTCCAAACGCTTTTCCTATATGTGGATGGAATAAACCAATTGGAATTGAGAACCATTCTACTTGATGACTATACACTCCACCTAATCAAATATCATGATAACAAATTCACCAATGTTATAAAACTAAGATCTTCCCAACTTTCTAGTTTATATATTCAATCAATATCACTATGGAGCCTCAACCATGTTGGTTAGATTAATTAAAAGTGACCTTGACCAAGTCAATTGACGTGTAGGTCAAGGCATAACATGTAGATTCCTACCATTCTTATGTGTGCTTGAGATAATAAAAGTTGACCAAGTATTACTCCTTTTATGAGAGTTAGTTGCCACTTTTGAGTATATATAGATTATTTTATGCATCAATCTATTATTCATACATTCCATATGTTGAATTTTTCTTCAATATTATAACAATGTCTTTTGACACCACACTACTTCTTTTGGATTCATAATATTTTCTTCTACAATTCCCTGGTTCTTTGACATGATATCGATGTTGGTGGTTCAAGGTCTAGCTTGTTTTCTACAAATTTCTTATATGTGTGCTCTTGTTTGAGTTGGATCTCAAAGTATATTAACCGAGGTTTAGACATGTATATTGAATCAGGTTTTGTAGAGTTATTATGAGTTATAAGCAAGAGCTTGTGGTTTTAAATGGCCACAACTATGGCACATGTGCACAAGATAATGAAGACACCATTAAAGAGTAGAGAACTTTGTTATCATATGAGTACTTTAGTTACATATCTTAAGGATGAACATGAGAAGTTCATTATTATTGGGAAGAAGGATAAGGTTATAGGAGTCATAAAGATCTACATCTCTAGGGAGATTCACTTTCAAACAAAAGGGATAAATTATATGAATATGCTCTCAATTAAGAAATTAAAAACTTGTTTGATAATATTGGAAAAAATTAGGTTATGTGGTTTGAGAAAGAGTTTATATCTCTTAACCTTCTCTTCTTTGAGATGAATGGAGATCATTTTTCTCCCATGAAGGAAATATAGTTGAAAGTGGGTGAATGTGGAAAAACATCTTCAATGAAGGATGATCAACTTCTCCAACTAATATTGATGGACCCAAAGATAGCCTATGATGTTTTATGTTTGACATTATCTGCTATATGTGTTGATATTTGCCATAATAAATAGTGAAATTGGCATCCATAAATGAAATCCAGCCAGAAATGGTACCATATGAGGCTTGTGATTTAATTTTACCTTAATTAAATTGGAAGAAAAGTTGTAATTTCATCTCATGACAACTTGTATTAGTTAACTCAGTTAGCTTATAAAATTCGATTTGAGGGTCTAAGAGGATGCATGCAAAGGGATTTTCTATTTTTATGGGGTCCATATATAGTTATTTATGAATTGTAATTAGTTCACTTAGTTAATTGAGTTAAAATCAAAGTTAACTAGTTCTAACTCAGAGATGAGCTAGTGAGAGGATGAATTAGTTAACTGATAATTTGCTATAAATATTTGTTTCATGTCAGTTTTAAGGAAGACCCAGTTGAGAATGAGGTTAAAGGGAAGAAGAGACCTATCAGTTGTACTATTAGAAAATTGTACAGGTTGTGCATGAGGTCATCATGAAGGCCTTGAAGGATTGCGCAATAATTAATTGGGAATTTCCTAATTAATAGGGGCTCAATTAGCCCAAGAATGTGTAAGGAAGGCTAGGTAGGCATAGGCAAGAAAAAGGTTAAATATTTGACCAATTTTTCTTAGATCGCAAGCCATATTCGAGCAAGATCAAAGTGAGACAATCAACAAAGTGTAGAGGTTTCTTAGTGTGAGGAATAGAATTGTATTGTTTCAAAGTCTTTACTTTGTACAATATACAGATAGCAAGGTTTTGAGCAGTTTATTTCCCCAAATACACCTTGTGTTGTGTGATTGATAACTTATTTCTCTTATTTGTTATGTGATTGTGCGATCAAATTGTGTTTCCGCAAATTGTAGAAGGATTTAGTATCTTGTTTTAGTACATTATAAGATCAGATTGATTCCCTTGGTTATGTTTTTTATTATATGATGGGATTTTTATAAAATAAGAAAAAATGGAATACACCTTTGATTATTTCCATAATTTGTTTTTTAGAGTGCAAGAAATGTTGCTTGATGAGGGACGACTTCACAGTGATCAGCAAAGGCATCTTCTAAAGAACAAAGGTTAATGAAACTATAAATAAATAGCTCATGGATACAACTAAAAGAAATATCATGGTAGTTTCCAGGATGAATATTAATTCAACCAAACTAACAAGAAGAAGTATGATGATAATCAACCATTAATTACGAAATGTAATAAAAATGAGGCATGTTGGTACTATGGAAAAGAAAAATGTATTGAGAAGACTTATTGGAATAAGACCAACGATCTTGAGGAAAAGGTAAAAAAAATGAAAGTTAGGTGTTAATTGATTGATTAGCCAACCTAAAACATTTTCTTTCAAAAGGTAAGTGGCATAGCTACACATATTATGTTAGTTCTTTTCAAGCATTGCATGTTCATACCTCTAAAAGTGAGTCAATAATTTATTCTAATTGTACCTAACATGTGGAAAAAGATGCTTCACTATTTTCTTCAACATACAAAGTTGCAAAATAATATATATTTGTTATATATTATTATGCACTTATTTTTGTTGGTTATGTGAGGATTGAATGTCATAATGATTTGATCATTCATGTGTATCATGTACTAAATTCTAGTGCCAATATTCATAACACAACAACTAAAATTTGAAAGAAGGTTAGATTTTGGCTTGATAGGTTTACTATGAAGGATATTAACAATGAATTTATTATCATTTTTTGTATTACTTACCCTATAGACAGGTTGTGTAATTTTGGTGAGTCCCCTAAGCAATATGTAAGACTCGTTGCACTCATACCTAGAACCAGTGACTATAGCAAAATTTGGCATGAGCAATTAGGAAATTTGACTTTCCAAAGTATGAAATAAATTATTGAGTTTAATATGGTTAACACTACTTGAGTTAGTGTTTCCTAATGGTGTCTGCAAAGAGTGTGTACTTGGGATGCATCACCAAATTGCATTTGAGGCAAGAAAGTCTCAAAAAATTCAAACCTTAGCTAGAATATATTCATAATTATCTTTTTATAATGAACCAACCATCGCTAGAAGGTACAAGGTATGTTTTTAATTTAATTGATGATTATTCCTAGTGTACTTGGGTATATTTGTTAAATAATAAGGAAAATTTCTTTCAAAATCTTAAATAAATTAGGGTAGTAACTAAAAAAAATATGATTGACCTATGTAATGTTTGAGATTTGACAAGGGAGAAGAATATGTTAGCAATGCATTTGAAAGATAATTATCACTTAATGGTATCTCTTGCTAATTACATGTACCTTACCTCAATAAAAAGGTGTTTCTAAATGGAAGAATAGAACTTTGGTTGAAATGGTATGATATTTTCTTCATACCAAAGGTACGTTGACTAGATTTCGGTTGGAGGTTGTTTACTACTCAAATTATCTTATAAACATGGTTTCAACCAAATTTATATGGGATATGACTTCTCTTAAAAAAATGAGTGGAGGTATTTCCTCGGTTGGACATCTCAAAATGTTTGGATGTATGGCTTAGGGTTATACTCTAAATGATAGGTGGAATAAACTAGATGCATAGAATCACAGTGGTATTGTGGTAGGCTACATTAATGAGTCAAAGAACTAAAGCCTATTTGATATCATAAAACATGAATTTATTTGCAGGAGGAATGTTGGATTTGATAAACAAATTTTATGCATTTTATTCTTCAACTTGTCTTCTTGCATTTGAAGCAATGATTGAGTTGAAAACGGGAAGAATTTTAGATTGATTGACCCATGAACTACTTTGATTGGTGTTTAAACCACCTCATTGACTAAAAAATTAACTCATGTCACCAACTCAACTTGTAGTTATCATTTTTAGTAGATTTGACAATAATCCATGTATTTCATGGTTATGTGACCTGCATGGTGAATTTATAGTAGGAACTCTTTCAACACAGCAAATTAGTCTTCCCCAAAGGGTGAAAAAGACAACTACAGTTGTTGGTGTTAATGTAGGTAATTTAAATGACTCAAGGAAGACTATAGGTTTAAAAAAAAAATGAAAATTTTACCCCAATGGCATTTTTTTGTGGTCCCAATACATGTGTATATGCAAATGTTTTCCTTGGGAAAATGTTATAGTTGAAGAACATACTTTGTTGATGAAAATAATACCTAATAATTGACCCCCACTACTTCACGGGAAGAATATCATGACATATTAGTGGATTTGATTTATAAATTGTTGTGGATATTCCACTAAAATATTCGTCACAACAGATCTACTAATGTATATTTGAAAATCCAAAATATACACTATGAGGGTTTATTTCTCCTTAGATTGTTGGATTTGTAAATTCTTGTTTATTTTGTATGCATACAAATTATAATTATAAAAAAATAGAGAACAATGAATTAAAAAACTCATAAGCCGCAATTGATAGAAGATATATCCTGCAAAACCATTTTTGGAGAAAACACAGCTGGAAGGTGAGGCTATTTTGCTTTATTTATTTGAATTAAAAATGGATGCAAGTATAAAGAAATGAGGCATGTGCCCTGTGGGCTATTATAGTAAACAAATCCTCTATGTTTTCTCTCTCCATATCCAATCTTGGCTAATTTTCTTATTTATGAAACAAAATGCACACAAATAGAATGAAACTCCTCATCCTCCTAGTGGCTCAACTATAACACATATTGATAGCCTACTAGTTGTTAATTTTGACTCCTTATACTTTTAAGTAGAGTTACAATATGGAATCTTATAGAGTCTTCTTCATAATGATCATATGGATATCCCATTTTCCATGAATAATTTGGAATTATGTGGTATCCTATAAAATTATGGTGGTAAAAATACAAAGGTTTACTCATAAAAAACATCATTTGATGCTTCAAAATGCTCTTGGAAGGTTTGAGACCCCAATTTTCCAAACTAGCTTCCACTAGTAAAAATGGTCATCTAAGTTTATTCCTCCACTTTTTCCACTCTAAGAGCATTGATATGGATGAAAAACAATATAATGATCCAATATTAATCACAAATCCCCATTTTGGGATGATTTTGTTCCCCAAAAGCTTTTTTTGAATGAGGTGAGGAAATGTTTCTTCCCCATTTTCTCAGGTGTACCATTTAGCCTTGCCTAGAAGCTATCATTTCAACCTAATCTGCCAAGTGTCATTCCACCCTTGTCTTGTAGTTTTGGACCTCTTAGTGAGCATCTAATGCCAAATCCTCTACAAAGGTATTTCATTTTCCTCTTCTTGATCTAACATGGAGGGCTTATAGATTTTCATATTCTCTACATTCACCACTGAGTAAATCCACATGTATGGGGGTAGATTGATTCTATAGGTGTTATCTCCCATATTTTCCAATATCTCAAAGGGACCATATTTCAGAGACTTGATTTTCTTACCAAGACCATATAGGCTTTCCTTGTTAAATTGTAACCATACTTTGTCTCCCACCTTGAAGGAATTCTTTGTTTTGTGTTGATCATGCTTGGTCTTATATTTTTCCTATGACTTATGCAGTGTCTCCTATGCTTATATATGGAACTTCCTGATGTTCTCGACATTTTATTTTCCCTTAAGGCATCCCTTGTAATATCCCCCCTCACTCCTCCTTGTTTCCCATATGCAATATCCAAAGGTGAAGGTGGAAAATATCCAAAACAAGTTTCAAATGGGGACTTACCAGTAGAAGTGTGGACTGCTCTGATATAAGTGTGTTGTATATATACAATATTTTCATCCGAAGTCTTTACATGCTTATGATTGAACCTCTCCAAATTTGTAACAAAGTCTTGTTGACTATTTATATTTGCCCATATTTTTTTGGATGGAATGCTTTATACCTCTTCAAATTCGTGTCCATCTTCTACCAAAATGTAGTCCAAAACACACTAAGAAATCTTGTGTCCTTATCTGAAAAAATTCTCCTTGGTATCTAAAGTGCACCCAGACTTGTCCAAAGAAAAATTTTGCTACTTCTTTCCTAATGATATTCATTGTATAGGGAATTAGAACACATGTCTTATTAAACCTGTCAACTACCACGAACAAGTACTCACATCCATTCCTGGTTTTTGATAAACCTCCCACAAAGTCCAAGATGTAGAAATTATACAACATGCATGTATATCTTGGATTCACCCGATATAACAATTTACTAAAATTAAATATTGAATCACTTATACAAATATTTTGCGGAATTTAAAAACACAATCGCTAATCACATGAACATGAAGAAGAATCAAATAAACCACAACACAGATAATTTCCCTGGGAACTCTTACAACTAAAAACCCCACTATCTTCTATTGTATATTAAGCATGGATCATGAAACAATTACATACAAACTCTTCTCACAAGATCCCTTTAGTACTAAGCTAATTTTCTCTCACAGTCATATGAAAAACTGACCAACACATATCCAATTCTTAGCCTCTAGATAGCATGCCTTGCTTGCACAATACCTGATGCACGCAATCCCTAAAAGATAGGAATTTTTTCCTTCCTTGAATACGCAAGTATCATGGGCACTCCAATGGGTGTTTGGTTGCATGTGTGCAAGCCAATAATCCTACAATTGATAGTCAACTTCCCTTTCACCTAGAACCCAACTAGGTGTCCACTGGATCTGGCATGCATGCAAATAATAATAGTAAATCCTCAGTTTCATGTGAGATTACTAATTGTGAATTAATTAATATTTAATTCACTTGATCTCTCACTAGTGTATCTTTAGTTATAACTAGCATAATTGAGTTTAACTCACTTAACTAAGTTAAATTGAATACAAATTGCATTAACTAATGCACCATTGCACTTAGAACTCTGTTACAACTAGAATTACTCTAAATGCTCACCGACTACCTCTAACTCGAAATCCACTAGCTAACTGAGTTTATCACACTCAGTTAACTATTTCAAGTTTGCATTGAGAATATATTACATTATATTTTCCATCTTAATTAAGGGTTAACCAAAATAGACATGCACCCAAAAATAACATTGTGGGCCCCACTCTAGTCTGGTTGCTTAATGCAACTAGGCATGGGAGTTGAAATTTTCTTTTTGAATCTCAACACTCCCTCTCAAAAAGAAAGGGATTATCCTTCACCCCAATCCCGTCTCTATGGTATTCTAATTTTCTCCTAGTGAGCACCTTCGTTAGAATACAGGCATCCTGATATTCCATGGGAATGTATTGAAGCAACATTATCCTTCTCTGGACACAATCTCTGAGATGATGGTACCGAATATCTATATGCTTGGAACTATCATGAAACATTGGATTAATTGACAATTTAATGCAACTCTTATTATCACAATGAATCACTGTCAAATCCATCTGAGAACCAAACAAACCAACCAATATCTTTCTCATCCAGATAGCCTCACATGTAGCTTGACTTGCTACCACGTATTTTTCTTCCGCTGAACTGAGTGCCACATATCATTGTTTCCTGTTGTACCAAGAAACTGATGACGAGCCTATGCTAAAGATCCCTCCTGATGTGCTCTTTCTGTCCAATGGACTCCTCACCAAATCTACATCCCTGAAGCCTTGAAGCTTCACTCCCTTTATCTGTCTATACCATAGACCATACTTTGATGTGCCCCTCAGGCATCTCAGGACATGCTTCCCTGCCTTCCAAAATAGCTTGGTAGGCTTAACCATAGCTTGACTCAGTTGGTTAACTGCATAGCAAATTTCCTGTCTCATGTTCACCAAATATATAAGTGAACCCATTAACTACCTATAGATAGTAGCATCCACTACCTCTCCAGAAGTAGCATCCTCTTTCCTCCAATTTCCTGGAAGAGGAGTATCCATGGTTTTTATCTCTCCATGTGAAACTTACCCAATATCTACTTTGCATACTTGCCTTGAGACACAAAAAGTTCACCATCCCACTGCCATATTCCCAATCCAAGGAAATAATGAAGGAGTCCCTTGTCCTTCATTTCAAACTCCCTTGCAAGATCCTCCTTGCATGAGTGTATTAACTACTCATCGCAAGTCAAAATTATATCATCAACATAAAGAAAAATGATCAATATCTTACCCTCGACCACAATCTGGTACAGGTTTTCATCTGCTTCACATTTGGTGAAGCTCGGTTTGGTGAAATAGCTGTCTATTCGAGTGTACTAAGCACAGGGTGCTTGCTTCATCCCATACAGTGCTCCTTTGAGTCTGCACACATGTGACTCACTATTGAATATTTTGAAACCTTCAGGCTGCTCTATTTACATGTCTTCTTCAATGGTCCCATTGAGAAACGCAATTTTCACATCCATCTGATGAATGCACCAGCCCATCTGTGTTGAGAATGCAAGGATGGATCTTATGTAAGAGTACCTTGCAACAAGTGTAAAAGTCTCATCATAATCTATTCCTTCGATCTGTGAGAATACCCGAGCCACAAATCTGGCCTTGTATTTCTCCACACTCCCATCAATAGCTTGCTTTACCTTGTAGATCCATCTCGATCCAACCACTGATTTGTCAACCAGTCTTGGGACTATCTCCCATGCAATGTTATTGACAACAGATTAATACTCATCCACCATTGCTTCAACCCAAGTTGGTTATTGCATTGTTTCCTGAAAGGAATATGGTTCAGTTACAATACATTTTCTCATAAGAACCATGTATCTAGTAAATCGATCAAGAAAATTTCTTTGTCTGTGATGTGAAGTAGGGGCTCCTACATTCTCTTCAACATTAAGTCTCAATCTATCAACTTCTGTGGTGCGCCTTCTACCATTTCTGATGGATGGCTCAGCATGAGTGTTTTCCTCCACTCCATGAACCTCCTCATGTGGTTGATCCACATATTGAGGCTCATCCTTGGAAACCAATAGTTCCTCCTCTACATGCAAGTCCAGGTCCCTCTCATGGCTTTCTCCTCGTCAAATTTTATATCTCATTGCACAACAGTCATTTTTCTGTTTGGAAAATACACATGATAATTATGGGGTGTTTCAGTGTACCCCAAAAAAATCCCAACCTCAGCTGTTGGTTCCAGCTTCTTCCTGGTGTCCTTGGTCACATGCACATAAAAAAATGAGCCAAAAATATTGAAGTGTGAAACATCAGGTTTCTTACTAATGAAAGCCTCTTCAGGTGTACTCATGCCAAGTACTCTATAAGGACAACATTTTTGTGCATGTACCATTATGTTGCATGCTTCAACCCACAGATGCATCGGTAGGCCTTAATGATGTAACATCACTCGTGTTCCACCCACAATAGTTTTTTTCTTCCTCTTCGTGACCCCATTATGTTGTGGGTTATGAGGCACTAGGAGTTCTCTTTGAATTCCTTCTTTTCTACAGAAGTTCTTGAATTCGTTAGAGATGTATTCTCCACCATTATCGCTCCTAAGAGCCTTCAGTTGATTCTCCGACTCTTTCTCCACCAATGCCTTAAACTCACAGAAGTTATAGAATGTCTAATATTTCTTCTACATGAAGAAGATCTATCACTTATGAGAAAATTCATCAACAAAAATTACGTAGTACTTATGTTTTTCTCTCGAAGCAAAAGATAAAGGACCACACACATCTGTGTGAACTCTCTCAAGGATCCCTGAAGCTCAGTTTTCCTTCTCATGAAAGGTTTCCTTTACATATTTTCCCATAGTAAATCCCCTGCATGTGTCTGACTGCGCAAGTGTATCCCTGGGAAGACCAGCAGAAATCTGTTGCATTATGTTCAAGGCTCCATGGTGAAGATGGTCCAATCACCTGTGCCATAATTCGGCCTCATCCCGACTCACCAGTTCACTTGCCTTTCCCATCATTGTTGCGTATAAATATACCTACATATTGTAGAGATTATTAACTCGAATCCCTACCCTCTTGGCTTGTCCTGTTGTTTTATGTCGCAGGAATACTTTTCCTTAACTAAAAACAACATCATAGCCTCTATCCTCCAACATTGTGACTGAGACCAAATTTTTCTTCAGACGTGGTACATACATTACATATTTTAATTGAAAAGGTTTACCTGACTGCCTCTGGAAGGTAATGGTACTAATCCCGGTAGCACTATACTGCCTATCATCGCCCATTTCAATATGCATCTAGAGATCCTTCTCCTCCAAGTCACTGAAAAGTTCCTTATCTCCCGTCATGTGAAAGGAAGTGCCACTATCCAAATACCACACAGATCCCAATGCATTGGACACCATACATGCGATCAATGAGAAGTTAAGCTCAAATTGTGAGGCAAGGGCCTCACCAGCTGCATATCCTCCATATTTCTTGTTCTTATTATTTTTTGGACAGTTATTAGCAAAATTCCCATGCTCATGACATTGAAAACACTTCACCTTGGACATGTCCTGCTTCTTGCCATTCTTGGACTCGGATTTAGAATGGAATTTCTTCCCCTTCCACTCCCTCACCTTGGTAGCCTAAGAAAAATCCTATTCATCCTCATTCTTAGATGAAGATCCATCTCTGGTATTCCGTCTGAACTCCTCCTGCACCAAATACGACCATAGTCGTTCCCAGTCTAGAAATGTTTCCCTTCCATTGACAGAGTCTTGATAAATGTTCCAACTCTTGGGAAGTCCTAAGAGAGCCAAACTCACCAAATCATCATCAAGGACTGTTATTCCAATGCTCCCCAGTTCATCCCGATATTGGAAAATCTTTGTTAGATATTTTGGAATGTGTCGCCCTTTTCCATCTTGATATTCCTGAGTTTCTTGTGAGCACCAATTTCCTATGGTCGTTGCTGCTTTGGAATAGATCTGTCAAAGCCTTCCACATTGCATATGGTGTGCCTTTCCCATAGAGAATTGAGACAATGTGGTCTCATACTCCCTCCAATAGGATCCTCATCATCTTTTCCACTTTCTTTTTACATGCATCAAGATTTGCAGCATCTGCCACATCAGGTTTAGGAACATCATTGTCAATGAATTCCTTCAAGCCATTATATTCGAGTACTGCCTCCATCTTGTCCTTCCAAGAAATATATTTTGAGTTTCCCTCGAGTGCATACTCTAACCTCAAGCCATTGAAAGCCATTTCGATCTTGAATCAGTTGTAGCACCAAGAAAGTCTTTTTGCAAATTCGAATTATATACAGTCACAAACTTAGCTCCTGCTTCACTTCTGCAATTTCCTGTGCTCCGATACCATGTAGAAATTATACAACATGCATGTATATCTTGGATTCACCTGATATAGAAATGTACTAAAGTTAAATACTAAATCGCTTCTACAAATATTTTTCAAAATTTAAAAACACAATTGCTAATCACATGAACATGAAGAAAAATCAAATCAACCACAACATAGATAATTTCATGGGGAAATATTACAGCTAAAAACCCCACTATATTCTATTGTATATTAAGCATGTATCATGAAACAATTACATAAAGAACTCTTCTCACAATAGCCCTCCAGTACTTAGCTAATTGTCTCACACTGTCACATGAAAAACTGACCAACACATACCCAATTCTCAGAATCTAGGCAGCCTGCCTTTCTTGCGCGATCCCTGATGGATGTAATCCCTAATAGATAGGAATTATTTCCTTCCTTGACTACGCAAGTATCATGGGCGCTCAAATGGGCATTTGGTTGCATGTGTGCAAGCCAATAATCCTACAACTGGTAGTCAACTTCCCTTTCACCTAGAACTCAACTGGGTCTCCACTGGATCTGACATGCCTGCAGCTAATAATAGTAAATCCTTAGCTGCATGTGAGATTATTGATTTTTAATTAATTAATATTTAATTCACTTGATCTCTCACTAGTGTATCTTTAGTTACAACTAGCACAATTGAGTTTAACTCACTTAACTGAGTTAAACTGATTATAACTTGCATTAACTAATGCAGCACTGCACTTAAAACTAAGTTACAACTAGAATTACTTTGCATGCCTCACCAACTACCTCTAACTCGAAATCCACTAACTAACTGATTTTATCACTCTCAATTAACTATTTCAAGTTTACATTGAGAGTAGATTACAGTTTATTTTCCATCTTAATTAATGGATAACCAAAATATACATGCACCAAAAAATATCACTGTGGGCCCCACCCTAGTCTGGGTGCTTAATTCAACTAGGCGTGGGTGCTGAAATTTTCTTTTTGAATCTCAACACAAGAAAATGCTTTCCTAATGACAAGTGAGTACATGTAAGGGATGGTATAAACCATGTTTCTTGTTACTAGGTTTACTGGTACAACAAGAAATGCATCCTTTTATGTACCAAGCTATATGTTCTTGCATCTTGGGCTAATACACATACCTCTCCAAGTTGACTATTGTCTTCCATACACCAAAGTGCCCCACAACCTTGGAGGTATGAGCCTCTCTATTTAGTGGTAGTTTATCACCTTTAGAAACACATAACTTATCTAGTCTGTAGAGTAACCCATCTTGGATATGATAATCAATTGTGTTGTCACTATCATGAACATGAATTTGACTCTGCAACTATTGAAACACATCCTTGAAGTATTGATACTTTGAATAAGCCTCTTTGTATTCTCATGGGTGAATGGACATGTGTGCATCATAGCTCCCAAAGCTATGATATTTGATGTGGGTGGCCTCAAAATAATGTCAACCAACGTGTTTGTGTTTCCCTTCTTATACTTAATCACTAAATGAAATAACTGTAAAAACCCCATACACTTGTAATGCTTGGTTTGTTGTGGCGTAATCTGGGCCTAGAGGTGCTATAGTGGCTGGTGATTTGTGTGGATTACTATTTCCTTTCCCATTAGATAGTATTTCTACTTCTTTGTAGCTTGCACCAAGGCATAGAGCTCCTTGTCATAGGTACAACATTAAAAAATTCCTCGTGAAATACTTTATAATGGTAGCATATGGGCCTTCCTCCCTACATCATGATCACTCCCATAACATACCCACTTACATATATCTCAACTTTGAAGGTCTGCTACAAGTTCGGTAATGCCAAAATTGGTGCTTGATTGATATTTTTCTTTTTAACTCCTCAAAGATCCTCTGCTAACTCTTTCCCCACTTGAAACTCTTACCATTTGTTGTTATGAAGTGGAGTGGTGTTTCTACTATTGAAAATGAGGTTATTAATTTCCTCAAGTACTATGTTTCCCCAATGAAACTCCTAACCTTAGATACATTAGTAGGCTTCGACCACTTCATGATGGCTTCCATCTTGGCAGGATCTATTTTAAGCTCTCCTCCACCTATCATATACCCCAGACAAACCAGATATTGTTGTGAAAACTCACACTTATTGATATTTTCCAATAGTTAGTGATTTTTTAGTGTCTCTAACACCTAAGTCAAATGTGATATGTGCTCTTCCCAAGTAGCACTACATACCATTATACCATCCAAATATACATTATTAAATGAATGTATAATAGGTTGCAATATATCATTCATTAACCTCATCAATATAATTGGTGCATTGCACATGCCAAACGATATGATTAACCACTCATACCATCCTTGTCTCGTTTTGAAGGTGATCTTCAAGGTATCTTCTTCTCTAACTCAAACCTAGTGATATTTAGACTTTAATTCCAGCTTGGTGAAGTATTTGACTTGTTGCAATGGATCCAATAGATCATCTATCCTGGGTAATGGGTGTCTATTCTTTGGTGTAATTTTGTTTAACACCCTATAATATATACACATCTTGCAAGTCCCATCCTTCTTTGGAACAATGATGATGGGTGACCCACATGGTGATGTACTCAATCAAAGGAAACCATATTCTAGTAGTTTTTGCAACAATTTCTTCACCTCACTTGCTTTTATAACAGACAACTACTTATATGGCCCAATGTTTGGCATTAGGGAAATTGGTAATAGTTGGATCTCGTGCTACACTTCCCTCTGAGGTGCTAACCCTTTAGGCTTCTTGAACACATCCCTATATGCCTATAAAAACTCTTCTATTTGTTGTTTTTTTTTCTTAGTACACCCCTCCAAGGATAATTTTTCTCTCATTTTCTCTTCTATAGGCTAGTTTTCTCTTAAAAACAGTAAAACATACTTCCTACTCAAATTAATTATTTCCTTGGTTTGGTTGGCACTTACTAGTGAAATTTTGGACTTTCCCTTGGATGCATTGATGTTGAATGATTTTCCATCCTCGAAGAGGCAGTGTTGGTTGGCTCTCTGGATGAAAATTGCATCTCGTATGTACATATATATACTTCCAAACACCACTCTACATACATCAAAGGGAACTACATCTAGTTCTACTTCATCAATAAAATCAACATAGTTAGAAAATCTAATTTTTAACTGTTCGATTACCTTTATTTTCACATAGTTATTTACCCATCCCAATGGATCTGAGCTTGGATGATCATGAAATTCCGATACCAATCTATTGATTGAGTTTTATACAAAGAGATTTGCATGTGATCCTAAGTCGAATAGAGCATCAATATTTTTCTTCTTGACCTGTATCCTTATATGGAAGAGTTTGGTCATTTGTTTATCTTTGGGTTGTTGAAGGATACTCATATTCAACCCCTTATGCACTGATGTACATGTGATATTCTCATCTACATATAAGTTGCTTTCAACTTGGTTGCTCAAATCAGTGGCCATGAGTTTCTTTCTATTCTTTTTGTTAACCTCTTTATGCAATTTCTAGAATTTCTCCTCTGTATGATTGTCAATACTACAATAGTTACGATGGTTTCTAGGATCTTTGCATTGGTGTGTTGTGGCTACCATATTTTTATATTTTCCCCCCTTTTCACTTCTTCTTCCCCTCCTTATAAGTGTCTTAGTGCTCCTTCTTCTTTGGACCACTTAATTTTCCTCTCTTATGGCCTATGTTTTCTAGGTACTATGCTTGTACATGAGCCCCATCCATCGATATGGGCTTGAATAACATCACTTCATTTCGTATATGGTTGTGTAGACCCCCCTAGATACTTGAGGAGTACGATTGGGTTCTTTGGGGAGATACCCACCATAATGGAAATATTTTTGAATAATGTGGTATACCCTTTTACACTCTACCTGTACTTCAGGATGAAGTAATGCCACCAGATCCGCTAGTCCTATAAACACCTGATCAGGTAAAATTGTCACTTTATCAGGGTTTTGAAATCATCCCACTTAGTCATTAGAGGATCCCCTCCAACCCTAAGGTCTGTGTGTTTCATTCCAGCTATGTTAGGGCATGGACCTTTAATTTCAATCAAACAAACAAAATATTTTGTTCTTCCTCTATGTGATGTGCACTAAAATAAACTTATAATTGTTGCAACCAATGATTTAGCTCCAAATAATCAATCTCACCTTCGTACAACTTGATTTCGACCTTTGATTCCATTTTGAATAGGGACTGTGAATGGTTCACGATACTCAAACTAGGCTGATTTTTTTCGGCTTCTTTCTTTGGCTCATTCTTTGTTTCTTTCTGATCTCTTGATTTCCCCTCTGTTCAAACCTCTATGTTATAACCTCCATGTTTTTCAAATAGCCCGAGCTTATTGGTCAAGTTTTTCTTGAAGAGGCTCACACTTTTCTTTGTATCTGCGACCTAAGCTTCCAACTATGCAAACCACTCCTTTGTGAGATCATGAGGGTTCTTCATAGATTCATCGGCCATGATTGGGGCATTGAGCATTTGGCTTAATCGTTTAGGACCCTTTGCAACTCCCAAAAATATACCTAAATAAACTTGTTTTGATACCAATGTGATCTGTAAACCATCGTGGATACTCCACTAGAAAAATCTACTGAAATATATTCAAAATTCTGAAATCTACACTATGAGTGTTTATTTCTCCTTATATTTATGGATTTTCATATTATTGTTTATCACATGTGCAAGAAAATTATAATTATGTGCAAAATAGAGAAAAAATAATTTTAAAAACTCACAAACCACAATTGACACAATATATATCCTACGAAATCCTTTAAGGAGAAAACCCATCTAGAAGTGAGGTCATTTTTCTCTCTTTCTTTGAAAGGAAAATGGATGAAAGTACAAATAATGAGGCCTAGGCCTGTGGGTTTTTACAATGAAAAAATCCTCTTTGTTTTCTCTCTCCCTATATACTCTCATCTACTTTTATCATTTATGGAACAAAATGTGCACAAATAGAATGGAACCCCTCTTCCTCCTAGTGTCCTGATTATAACACAACTCCATAGCTTATTAGTGGTTAAGTTCAACTCCTTCAACTCTTAACAATATTTTCATTATAGAATATTCTTTGTCGTCATCACATGGCTAATCCATTTTCCAAAAATCATGGGGGCTAATGTGGTGTCCTCTTGAATTATGGTGGTAAAAATAGGAAGGTCAACTTCATAGTGGCATAAATTTTGCATATAGACTCCAATTAAGATTATTCTTGTGTTTCTACAAAAGTTCTCTGTGTGTATAATAACACAAAATAGTGCAAACTTATGTGGAAATTTTTGACCCCTAAAAAATGTTGTTTGACGCCTCAAATTTCTCCCAAAAGGTTTCAGACCCTAATTCTCCAAAATGGATTCTACTAGTAAAAATGGTTGTGTTAGCTGATTTCCTCACTTTTTCTGTTGAGATTCAACAAGAAAATTTAGCACCCACTCCTGGTGCATTAAGCACCCAGACTAGGGTGGGGCCCACAATGCTATTTTTGAGTGCATGTAAATTTTGGTTATCCCTTAATTAAGATGGACATTAAACTATAATATATTCTCAATGTGGACTTGAATCAATTAACTGAAAGTGATAAATTCAATTTTCTAGTGGATTTCGAGTTAGAGGTAGTTGGTGAGGCATACAGAGTAATTCTAGTTGTAACGGAGTTCAAAGTGAAGTGGTGCATGAGTTAGTGCAAGTTGTAAATATTTTAACTCATTTAAGTGAGTTAAACTCAGTTTTTCTAGTTGTAACTGAAGATACACTAGTGAGAGAGCAAGTGAATTAAATATTAATTTATTCACAATCACTGATCTCACATGCAACTGAGGATTTACTATTATTAGTTGCATGCATGTCAGATCCAGTGGAGACCCAATTGAGTTCTAGGTGAAAGGGAAGTTGACTATCAATTGTAGGATTATTGGGTTGCACACATGCAATATAACACCCATTGGAGTTCCCATGATACTTGTGTAGTCAAGGCAAGCACGAATTCTTATCTTTTAGGGATCTTTACCATCAGGGACTGCGCAACCAAGGCAGGCTGTCTGGAGGCTGAGAATTTTCTATGTATTGGTAAGTTTTTCATATAACAATGGAGGGCTCTTGTGAGAAGAGTTTTGTATGTAATTTTTTCATGATCCATGCTTAATATATAATAGAAGATAGTGGGGTTTTTAGCTATAAACTTTCCCTGGGAAATTAGCTGTGTTGTGTGTGATTGATATTTCTTCATGTTCATGTGATTAGTGATTGTGATTTTAATTCCGCAAAATATTTGTAGAAGCGATTTAGTATTTAAATTTAGTACATTTTTAGATCGAGTGAATCCAATATATACATGCAAGTTGTATAAATTATACATAGTATCAGAGCACAAGAAATTTTAGAAGTGAAGCAGGAGTTGAGTTTGTGACCAGATAGAATTCGAATTTGCAAAAGAATTTCTTGGTGCTACAACTGATTCAAGATCGAAATGGACTTCAATGGCTTGAGGTTGGAGTATGAACTCAAGGGCATCTCGAACTATATTTCTTTGAAGGACATGATGGAGGCAGTACTCGAAGACAATGGCTTGAAGGAATTCATAGACAATGATGTTCCTAAACCTGCTACTGTAGATGCTACAAATCTTGATGCATGGAAAAAGAAAGTGTAAAAGGCGAGGAGGATCCTGTTGGAGGGAGTACGAGACCACATTTTCTATATCCTCCATGGAAATCCACACCATATGTAATGTGGAAGGCTTTGACGGATCTATTCCAAAGCAGTAGCAACCATAGGAAATTTGCACGCAAAGACAAACTCAGGAAGATCAAGATGGAAAAGGGCGACGCCATTCCAAAATATCTAACAAAGTTTGTCCAATGTCAGGATGAACTGGGGATCATTGGAATAACAGTTTCTGATGATTATTTGGTGAGCTTGGCTCTCCTAAGACTTCCCAAGAGTTGGCATAGTTATCAAGACTCTGTCAATGGAAGGGAAAATTTTCCAGATTGGGAACGACTGTGGTCAGATTTGGTGCAGGAGGATTTTAGACGAAACACCACATATGGATCTTCATCTAAGAATGAGGATGAAGAGGATTGTGCTTTGGCTGTCAAAGTGAGCAAGGGGAAGGGGAAGAAATTCCATTCTAAATCCGAGTCCAAGAACGGGAAGAAGCAGGACATGTCCATGGTGAAGTGTTTTCACTGTCACGAGCATGGGAATTTTTCTACTAACTGTCCACAAATGAAGAATAACAAGAAGTTTGGAGGATCTGCAACTGGTGAGGCCCTTGCCTCACATTTTTAGATTTATTTCTCATTGATCGCATGCATCGTGTCCAGTGCATTGGGATCTGTGTGGTATTTGGATAATGGCGCTTTTTTTCACATGACGGGAGATAAGGAACTTTTCAATGACTTGGAGGAGAAAGATCTCCATATGCATATTGAAATGGGAAACGATGGATAGTACAATGCTATCAGGATTGGTACCGTTACCTTTCAGAGGGATTTAGGTAAACCATTTCAATTAAAAGATGTGATGCATGTACCAGGTCTGAAGAAAAATTTGGTCTCAGTCACAATGTTGGAGGATAGAGGTTATGATGTTGTTTTTAGTGATGGAAAATCTTTCCTGTGACATAAAACAATGGGAAAAACCAAGAGGATAGGGATTCGAGTTAAGAATATATACAAGCTGGAGGCAGATGGTTGTGCAGCAATGATGGGCAAGGCAAATCAAGTGGTGAGTCAGGATGAGGGCGAATTATGGCACAAGCGATTGGGTCATCTTCACCATGGATCCTTGAAAGTCATGCAGAAGATTTCTACCGGTATTCCCAGGGGTACACTTGCGTAGTCAGACACATGCAAGGGATGTACTATGGGAAAATATTTAAAGGCCACCTTCCATGAGAAGGAAAACCGAGCCTTGGGGATCCTTGAGAGAGTTCACACGAACGTTTGTGGTCCTTTCTCGGTTTCTTCAACAGAAAAACATAAGTACTATGTAATCTTTGTTGATGACTTTTCTCGTAAGTGCTAGATCTTCTTCACGCAGAAGAAAGATCAAACATTCTCTAAGTTATATGAGTTTAAGGCAATGGTGGAGAAAGAGTTGGGGAAGACATTGAAGGATATTATGAATGATAATTGTGGAGAATACATCTCTAATGAATTCAAGAACTTGTATAGAAAAGAAGGAATTAGAAGAGAAATCATGGCGCCTCATAACCCATAGCAGAATGGGGTCGCAGAGAGGAAGAATAGAACTATTGTGGGTGCAGCACGAGCAATGTTGCATGATAAAGGCTTACTGATGCATCTATGAGCATAAGCATGCAATACAGTGGTACATGTGAAAAATTGTTATCCTCATAGAGTACTTGGCATGAGTACACCTGAAGAGGCTTTCGCTTGTAAGAAAACTGATGTTTCACACTTTAAGATTTGTGGCTCATATGTTCATGTGAATTTGACCAAGGACGCCAGGAAGAAGCTAGAACCAACAACTAAGGTTGGGATTTTTGTGGGGTGCACTGAAACACCCCATAATTATCGTGTGTATTTTCCAAATAGAAAAATTATTATTGTGCAATGGGATATCAAATTTGATGAGGAGAAATCCATGCAGTTGTCCCTTGAGAGGGAGTTGGACTTGCATGTAGAGGAGGAATTGTTGGTTCCCAAGGATGAGTCTCAAGATGTGGATCAACCAAATGAGGAGGTTCATGGAGGGGAGGAAAACACTCATGTAGAGCCTAGAAGGTGCACCACGGAAGCTGATAGATTTATACTTGTTGCTGCAAAGAATGAAGGAGCCCCCACTTCACAACACAGACAGAGACAGCCTCCTGACCAATTTACTGGATACATGGATCTTATGAGAAAATATATTGTGACTGAACCATCTTCCTTTCAGGAAGTAGTGCAGCAACCAACTTGGGTTGATGCAATGGTGGAGGAGTATGACTCCATTGTCAAGAACAGTACATGGGAGATAGTCCCAAGATTGATCGAAAAATCAATCTTTGGCTCTATATGGATCTACAAGGTAAAGAAAGCTGCTAATGGGAGTGTGGAGAAATACAAGGCCAGATTTGTGGCCCGGGGATTTTGACAGATCGAGGGGATAGATTATGTTGAGACTTTTGCACCTGTTTCAAGGTACTCTTCCATAAGATCCATCCTTGCACTCTCAGCGCAGATGGGTTGGCGCATTCATCAGATGGATGTGAAAACTGTGTTTCTCAATGGGATCATTGAGGAAGAGGTGTACATAGAGCAGCCTGAAGGTTTCAAGATCTTCAAAAGTGAGTCGCATGTGTGCAAACTCAAAAGAGAATTGTATGGGTTGAAGCAAGCACCTCATGCTTGGTACACTCAGATAGATAGCTATTTCACAGGACTGGGATTCACCAAAAGTGAAGAAGATGCACACTTGTACCAGATTGTGGTTAAGGGTAAGTTATTGATTATTGTTCTTTATGTTGATGATCTAATTTTGACTGGTGATGAGAAGCTGATACACTCATGCAAGGAGGATCTTGCAAGGGAGTTCGAAATGAAGAAAATGGGACTCCATTATTTCCTTGGATTGGAAATATGGCAGTGGGATGGTGAAATTTTTGTGTCTCAAGGCAAGAATGCAAAGGAGATACTGGGTAAGTTTAACGTGGATAACTGTAAAGCGATGGATACTCCTATTCCAGGAAATTAGAGGAAAGAGGATGCTACTTCTAGAGAGGTAGTGGATGCTACCGTCTACCAACAATTAGTGGGTTCGCTAATTTATTTGGTGAACACGAGACTGAACATTTTCTATGCAGTTAACCAGCTAAGTCAAGCTATGGTTAAGCCTACCAAGCTTTTTTGTAAGGTGGGGAAGCATGTCCTGAGATACCTGAGGGGCACATCAGAGTATGGTCTGTGGTACAGATGGACAAAATAAATGAATTTTCATGGCTTCACGGATGCAGATTGGGTTCGCAGTCCATCGGAAAGAAAGAGCACATCTAGAGGGATATTTAGCATTGGATCGACAACAGTTTCCTGGAACAACAGGAAGCAACAATCTGTGGCACTCAGTTCAGTGGAAGCGAAATACATGGCAGAAATTCAAGTTGCATGTGAGGCTATCTGGATGAGAAAGATCTTGGTTGGTTTGTTTGGTTCTCATATGGATCTGATAGTGATTCATTGTGATAATCAGAGTTGCATTAAACTCTCGACTAATATTGTGTTTCATGATAGGTCCAGGCATATATATATCTGGTACCATCATCTCAAAGATTGTATGCAGAGAACAAAAATGTTGCTTCAGTACATTCCCACGGAAGATCAGGATGCAGATATTCTAACAAAGGCGATCACTAGGAGAAAACTCGAATACCATATAAACATGATCGAGGTGAATGTTAATCCCTTTCTTGTTGAGAGGGAGTTTTTATATTCAACAAGAAAATTTAGCACCCATGCCTAGTGCATTAAGCACCCAGACTAGGGTGGGGCCCACAGTGCTATTTTTGGGTGCATGTCTATTTTGGTTATCCCTTCATTAATATGGACATTAAACTGTAATATATTCTCAATTTGGCCTTGAATCAGTTAATTGAAAGTGATAAATTCATGTAGCTAGTGTATTTCGAGTTAGAGGTTGTTGGTGAGGCATGCAGAGTAATTCTAATTGTAACAGAGTTCAAAGTGCAATGGTGAATGAGCTAGTGCAAGTTGTAAATAGTTTAACTATATTAAGTGAGTTAAACTCAGTTATGCTATTTTTAACTGAAGATACACTAGTGAGATATCAAGTGAATTAAATATTAAATAATTCACAATCAATGATCTCACATGCAACTAATGATTTACTATTATTAGTTGCATGCATGTCAAATCCAGTGGAGACCCAGTTGAGTTCTAGGTGAAATGGAAGTTGACTATCAGATATAGGATTAGTGGGTTTCCCACATGCAACCAAACACCCATTGGAGTGCCCATGATACTTACGCAGTCAAGGCAGGCAAGAATTCCTATATTATATGGATCTTTACCATCATGGATTACACAAGCAAGGTAGGTTGTCTGGAGGCTGAGAATTGGCTATGTGTTGGTAAGTTTTGCATATGAAAGTGTGAGACAATTAGCTGAGTATTGGAGGGCCCTTTTGAGAAGATTTTTATATGTAATTGTTTCATGATCCATGCTTAATATACAATAGAACATAGTGGGGTTTTTAGCTGTAAGCTTTCTACGGGAAATTATCTTTATGTGTGATTGATATTTCTTCATGTTCATGTGATTAGCGATTGTGTTTTTAATTATGCAAAAGATTTGTAGAAGAAATTCAGTATTTAAATTTAGTACAGTGTTACATGTGAATCCAAGATATACATGCATGTTGTATAATTTCTACATTTCCACTGTGAGAGCATCAAGATGGATGGAAAAAAAATATAATGATCTCATCTAGATGATCTGGATTCTCTTAGCTACCGAAATTAACGAATATCTTTTACTTATGTGATGTTAGCATAATTTCATGTGAGAGAGTATGAAAAACCACATGTGCATACTATAAAAGAAGAGGAAACATAAATACAACCATAAAATCAAAGAACACACACAACTTGATAACGAAGTTCACCTAGTGTGGGTTACGTCTCTGAGCCCGATGTAAAGAGTGGGTAGGCCACTTCATTAACCATTGAAATATGATTATGGATACATGATATAATCTATGTCCATACAGGGATGAACCCCTTATCTAGAGTGGCATTTATCTCCATGATACGTTCTCCTATAAGAACTCTCACTCATAAAATATCTCCTCCAGCATGACAAAGTAAAATCTCTCACATAAAGTGGTATACATGAACCTCTCACAAAGTGGCATACATGGATCTCAAATATAAATCATCATATGAGAAAAAATCAAATGAACACATGGAAATAATTCACCTTATACCTCCAAGTTTCGGGATGGCCTGAATATTGGCCCCTCAAATGAAGAAATAGTATGCGCCATTGTTTTCCCCACGAAAAAGTGTGAAATTTGAGTATTTACTTGAGCCCTTTCTACCTCAGTCAAATATGGGCTCCCCGGGAATCTAAAAGATTCTCTTTTATGGGATGAATGAAATTCGGCTGCTCAGATTAATAAACTACTCATACCATCAAGTTGCTTGCAAAAAACTGAGAAAAATGAGTATAAAGTCAGTTTGGTTATGAAATTTTCATTTTCAGGCCTCTAGGGAATCTTAAATATTCATCATAGAGAATATTATCTGAAATATTCCCTAAAATATGCTCTAAAAAGATTTCTAGAATCTTTTTGAGATTCATGACTTCATTGGCTTGCTTGCACCCTCATCTCTCATGTATTCTCCATTATTCTCCATGCTCCCATTTGAACCATTTGAATGGAATTTTATAACAAAATGTGAGGGTGAATAAAACAAAGTGTGTGGTTGGCACAATGGTTAGCATAGTCATATTAAGTTACTTGTTGTTGGGGATTTTTTGGGTTTAAAACCCATGGACTCCTAATTTTTCTTTAATATGGTTTTAAAGCCCAATTTTAGTTTTAATATAGTTTCCAAACTATATAATATATGGAAATCGTATGTCCATATTGTAACAACTCCCAAAACCATGAGAAAAAGAAAAAAATGGAGGTTTCACCATGCCAAGGCCACTTGGGCATAACATGAGGTGCTATGTGGCACCATGTGATTGGTCCATGTGGTAGCCTCTCATTGGTCCACATCATATGCCACTTCTGTCACCTACTTGACATGTGTCGACTTCAGGTGCTCCCACATCACTGGCTTGTGGGTCCACCTAGTTTTTTGACTGCGATGCCACATGTCTTATGTACGACCTGACACGTGGTAGAATGTTGACTTTGACTTCATGATTTTCCTAGTTTGATTGAAACTTTCGCTAAGCATAACTTTCGCATACGAACTTGGATTGAGGTGTCATTTGCATCGTTAGAAAGTTTGCAACAAGCTATTAGATCTTAACCTGATTTAATTTCAATCCAAGGAATTTTATTTTTGAGCCTTTCCTAAGCCCTCTTTGACTTCTAAGTGTTTCTAGAACCACTTGGATCATTCCTCCCCACTAAGGAGCTTTTGGTCCTCCAAATGTAGAAATTATAAAATATTCATGTATATCTTGGATTCTCCTAATCTAACAATGTGCTAATGTTAAATACAGAATTGCTTCTACAAATATTTGAGGAATTAAAAACACAATCGCCAATTACATAAGCATGAAGAAAGATCAATCACACACAACACAGATAATTTCTCGGGGAAAGCTTACAGCTAAAAACCCCACTATCTTCTATTGTATATTATATCATGGATCATGAAATAATTACATACAAAGCTCCAATCACAAGAGCTCTCGGTACATTAGCTAATTGTCTCACACTGCATACAAAAATTGGCAAATCACTTTCTCAATTTATTGTCTTCAGACAACCTGCCTCCACTGTGCAATCCCTGAATTAATGAAATCTTTCCTGCCTTGACTGTGCAATCCTCATGGGCACATCCAATGTGTGTGTGGTTGAATGTGTACAACCGGATAATGTCACAACTGATAGTCAACTTCCCTTTCACCTAGAACTCAACTGGGTCTCCAATGGATCTGACATGCATGCAATTAATAATAGTAAATCTTCAGTTGCATGTCAGACCACTGATTGTGAATTAATTAATAATTAATTTTCTTGATCCTTCACTAGTGTATCTTCAGTTACAAATATCATAACTGATTTTAACTCACTTAACTGAGTTAAACTACTTTACAACTTGGACAACTGCACTTCCAACTCTATTACAACTTAGAATCACTCAGTTACAACTAAGTCAACTTGCATGTCCCACCAACCAACCACTTAACTCAAAATTATTTTAGCTAACTGATTTTCCACTTCAGTTAACTATTTACAAGTGCTCATTAATAATATATTATAGTTTATTGTCCAAATAATATTAAGGGATAATAATAGTAGACATGCATCTATAAATAGAAATGCATTCTATAAATATATTATGCACATACACCTATAAATATACATACACCAAAAAATAGCCTGAGGCCCCATCCTAGTGTAGATGCTTAATTTTCACTAGGATCTTCATGTTGAATCTCAACACTCCCTCTCAACAAGAAAGGGATTATACTTCACCCCGATCCTATCTCTGTGGTATTTGAATTTTCTCCTGGTGAGGGCCTTCGTCAGAATATCTGCATCCTGATCTTTCGTGGGAATGTATTGAAGAAAAATTTTCCTTCTCTACACACAATCTCTGAGATGATGGTACTGGATATCTATATGCTTGTACCTATCATGAAACACAGGATTAATCGAGATTTTAATGCAACTCTGATTATCACAATGAATCACTATCAGATCCATATGAGAACCAAACAAACCAACCAAGATCTTTCTCATCTAGATAGCCTTACATGCAGCTTAACTCACTGCATGTATTCTGCTTCCACTAAACTAAGTGTCACATATCTTTGCTTCCTACTGTACCAAGAAACAGCTATATATCCAATGCTAAAGATCCCCCCCTGATGTGCTCTTTCTATCCGTTGGACTTCCAGCCCAATCTGTACTCGTGAAGCTATGCAACTTCACTCCATCCATCTATCCGTACCATAAACCATACTCTGATGTGCCCCTCAGGTATCTCAAGACATGCTTCCCCGCCTTCCAAAAGAGCTTGGTAGGCTTAACCATAGCTTGACTCAAATGGTTAACCACATAGCAAATGTCTGGTCTCGTGTTCACTAGATACATTAGCGAACCCACTAATTTTTGATAGGCAGTAGCATCCACTACCTCTCCAGAAGTAGCATCCTCTTTCCTCCAGATTCCTGGAAGAGGAGTATCCATGGGTTTTCATCCCTCCGTGTGAAACTTACCCAGTATCTCCCTTGCACACTTCCCTTGAGACACAAAAATTTCACCATCTCGTTGCCATATTTCCAATCCAAGGAAATAATGAAGAAGGCCCATATCCTTCATTTCGAACTCCCTTGCAAGATCCTCCTTGCATGAGTGTATCAGCTGCTCATCACCAGTCAATATTAAATCATCAACATAAAGAAAAATGATTAAAATCTTACCCTCCACCACAATTTGGTACAAGTTTGCATCTGCTTCACTTTTGGTGAAGCCCAGTCCGGTGGAATAGTTGTCTATCTGAGTGTACCAAGCACGGGGTGCTTGCTTCAGCCCATATAGTGCTCTTTTGAGTCGAAACACATGAAACTCACTATTGAATATCTTGAAATCTTCAGGTTTCTCTATGTACACCTCTTCCTCAATGATCCCATTGAGAAATGCAGTTTTCACATCCATCTGACGAATGTTCCAGCCCATGTGCACGGTGAGAGCAAGGATGATCCTTATGGAAGAATACCTTGCGATAGGTGCAAAGGTATCTTCATAATCTATCCCCTCGGTCTGTGAGAAGCCCCAAGCCACAAATTTGGCCTTGTATTTCTCCACACTCCCATAAGCAGCTTGCTTTACCTTGTAGATCCATCTCGAGCCTACCACGAATTTATCAACCGGCCTTGGAACAGTTTCCCAAGCATTTTTTTTGACAATGGAGTTATACTCCTCCACCATTGAATCCACCCATGTGGGCTCCTACACTGCTTCCTAAAAGGATACATGGTTCAGTCACAATAAATTTTCTCATGAGAGCCATGTATCCAGTAAATCGGTTAGGAGACTGTATTTGTCTATGCTGTGAAGTAGGGGCTCTTACATTCTGTGCAGCATCAAGTCTCAACCTATCAGCTTCCGTGGTACACCTTCTACCATTTCTGATGGTTATCTCTACAGGAGTGGCTTCCTCCACTCCATGAACCTCCTCCTATGGTTGATCCACATCTAGAGCCTCATATTTTGGAACCAACAGTTCCTCCTCCGCATGCAAGTCCAGCTCCCTCTCAAATGACAACCACATGGCTTTCCCCTCATCAAATTTTATATCCTGTCGCACAACAGTCATTCTTTTGCTTGGAAAATACACAAGATAATTATGGGGTGTTTTTTTGTACCCCACAAAAATCCCAACTTCAGTAGTCGGCTCCAACTTCTTCCTAGCGTCCTTGGTCACATGCACATAAACAGATGAGCCAAAAATCTTAAAGTGTGAAACATCAGGTTTCTTACCAGTGAAAGCTTCTTCAGGTGTACTCATGCCAAGTACTCTATGAGGAAAATGGTTTTTCACATAAAATCATTGTTGCATGCTTTCACCCACAAGTGCATTGGTATGCCCTAATCATGCAACATCGCTCGTGCTGCACCCACGATCGTTATGTTCGTCCTCTCCGTGACCCCTTTTTACCATGGGTTATAAGGCACTATGAGTTCTCTTTGAATTCCTTCTTTGTTGCAGAAGTTCTTTAATTCATTAGAGATATATTCTCCACCATTATCGCTCCTAAGAGCCTTCACTTGCTTCCCAGACTATTTCTCCACCAATGCCTTAAACTCGCAGAAATTTGAGAATATTTGATCCTTCTTCTGCATGAAGAAGATCCTGAATTTACAAGAAAATTCATCAACAAAGATTACACAATACTTATTTTTTTCTATTGAAGCAACTGAGAACGGCCCACACATGTCTTTGTGAACTCTCTCAAGGATCCCCAAAGCACGGTTCTCCTTCTCATGAAAGGTGGAATTTACATACTTCCCCATGGTGAATCCCATGCACTGATCTAACTGAGCAAGTTTTCCCATTGGAAGTCCAGTAGATATTTGTTGCATGACTTTCAAGGCTCCATAATGAAGATGGCCCAATCGCTTGTGCCATAAATCGACCTCATCCCAGCTCACCACTTTTTATGCCTTTCCCATCATGGCAGCGTAGCCATCTACCTCCAACTTGTAGAGATTATTAACTCAAATCCCTATCCTCTTGGCTTGAACCATTGTTTTATGTTGCAGGAAATATTTTCCATCACTAAAAACAACTTCATAGCCTCTGTCCTCCAACATTGTGACTCAGACCAATTTTTCTTCAGACCTAGAACATGCATAACATCTTTTAATTCAAATGGTTTACCTGAATCCCTCTGAAAGACAATGGTACCAATCCCAGTAGCATTGTACCATTTGTCATCGCCCATCTCTATATGCATCTGGAGATATTTCTCCTCCATGTCACTGAAAATTTTCTTATCTCCCATCATGTGAAAGGAAGCGCCAATATCCAAATACCACACCAATTCCAATGCACTTGACACCATGCATGAAATAAAGGAGAATTCAAGCTCAAATTGTGAGGTAAGGGCCTCACTAGCTGTAGATCTAGGAGCCTTCTTGTTCTTCTTATTTTGTGGACAATTAGTAGCAAAATTCCCATGTTTGTGATCGTGAAAACACTTCCCCTTGGACATATCCAGCTTCTTGCCTTTAGACTCAGATTTAGAATGGAATTTCTTCCCCTTCCCCTTATTTGCCTTGGCAGCCAAAGAAAAATCCTCTTCATCATCATGCTTTGATGAAGAGACATCTCTAGTGTTCTGCATGAGCTCCTCCTGCACGAGATCCGACCACAGTCGTTCCCAATCCAAAAAAATTTCCCGTCCGTTAACAGAGTCTTCATAACTGTGCCAACTCTTAGGAAGTCCCAAGAGAGCCAATCTCATGAAATCATCATCAGCAACAATTATTCCCACACTCCCCAGTTCATCCCGACATTGGAAAAACTTCGTGAGATACTTTGGAATGGTTTCGCTCTTTTCCATCTTGATCTTCCTGAGTTTATCTTTGAGCGCCAATTTCCTATGGTCGCTGCTGCTTTGGAATAGATCCGTTAAAGCCTTCCACATAGAATATGGTGTGGCTTTCCCATGGAGACTTGAGACAATGTGGTCTCATACTCCCTCCAATAGGGTCCTCCTCGCCTTTTCCACTTTCTTTTTCCATGCATCAATATTGGCAGCATCTGCAGCATCTGGCTTAGGAACATCTTTTTTAATGAATTCCTTCAAGCCATTGTCTTCGAATACCACCTCCATCATGTCCTTCCAAGCAATGTATTTCGATCTTCCCTCGAGTGCATACTCTAACCTCAAGCCATTGAAATCCATTTCAATCTTGAATCAATTGTAGCACCAAGAAAGTCTTTCTGCACATTCAAATTCTTTCCACCAACAAACTCAGATCCTGCTTCACTTTTGCAATTTCCTGTGCTCTGATACCATGTATAAATTATACAATATTCATGTATATCTTGGATTCTCCTGATCTAACAATGCGTTACTATTAAATATAGAATCACTTCTACAAATATTCACTGAATTAAAAACACAAACGCCAATTACATAAGCATGAAGAAAGATCAATCACACACAACACAGATAATTTCCTGAGAAAAGCTTACATCTCAAAACCCCACTATCCTCTATTGTATATTATATCATGGATCATGAAAAATTTACGTACAAAGATCCAATCATAAGAGACCTCAGTACATCAGCTAATTGTCACACGTTGTCATAAAAAATTGGCAAATCACTTGCTCAATTTACAGTCTCCAGATAGCCTGCCTCCACTGTGCAATCCCTGTTGATAGCAATCCCTGAATGAATGCAATCTTTCCTACCTTTATTTCACAATCCTCATGGGCACATCCAATGTGTGTGTGGTTGCATGTGTGCAACCGAATAATGTCACAATTGATAGTCAACTTCCCTTTCACCTAGAACTCAACTGGTTCTCCACTGGATCTAGCATGCATGCAGTTAATAATAGTAAATCTTCAGTTGCATGTGATACCACTAATGGTGAATTAATTAATAATTACTTCACTTTATCTCTTAGTAGTGTATCTTCAGTTACAACTAGCACAACTGAGTTTAACTCACTTAACTGAATTAAACTACTTTACAACTTGCACAATTGCACTTCCAACTTTGTTACAACTTTGAATCACTCAGTTACAACTAATTCAACCTGCATGTCCCACCAACCAACCACTTAACTGGAAATTCCTTTAGCTAACTAATTTTCCACTTCAGTTAACTATTTCCAAGTGCTCATTGAGAATAGAATATATTTTATTGTCCAAATAATATTAAGGGATAATAATAGCAGACATGCATCTATAAATAGACATGAATTCTATAAATAGATTATGCACATACATCTATAAATAGACATACACCTAAAAATAGCCTGAGGCCCCATCCTAGTGTAGGTGCTTAACTTTCACTAGGATATTCTTGTTGAATCTCAACCAAAAGCATGAAAAAAATCTGCAATTTCTTTTACTCCCTCGTTTGCACAAAAATTTCCTTAACAGGCCACACTCCTTCTCCTTCACCTTTATTCTTCGAAGTCATAAGTGATGAACCAACACATACATCCTTTGCAACCTGTAGTACATATTTGCAAAATTCATGTTCCTTTACATGACCCAAGCAACCCTATACTTGCAAAAAATTTATAATACACTCTTTGGTGAAGTTCTTACATCAAAACATAACAAAATCCAATACCCAAATTATCAACAAAAAGAGGTCAAAACATCATCATGTTGCTTTCATAAGTGATAGAAAAAACATCAACACTTTTATAATCATTTAGTAACATACGATTTACAATAATATGGCCATTATCAACTGCTTGTAAATTCCCATTTCTTACCCAACCATAATAATGGGTCTTCTTCCTATAGCCACTTCTTTCATTGATCAACTTCAATGATTGGTCCTTCTTTCTTCACAGGTTTTTTTTGGTCCTCCTTCGTTCGCTGCTCCAAATGGAGCTCCCAACATGTAGCTATTTGATGCGCATGCTTGTTACAATGGCTACAAAAATTATTCTTTCCTCAAGATCTACTTGACCTTCTTCCTACCCTGATGTGGAAAGGGGTTTACATGTCTTGTCTTTTTCCTTGCTATCATTCTCTTCCAACACTCGGTAATCACATGGTTATACAAGCCACAAAAACTACATGGTTTTCTATGCCATTATTTATGCTCATCATTAACAATATGCTTGTAATTAAAATTAACTTTAGAATATTGAGACTTTATATACCTTGCTTTAGCTCTCTCTTTGGAATGCTCACTTCCATTTGGAAATGGCAAGTAATCATGATCATTGGAGGATGGTGATGTACTCTTAGCATCCTTTATTATCTTGTACTTATCACCTGAAGATTCTATTGTCTCTTCCTTTCTTACATAGCCCAATCTTGCACGTCATGGTAATTCCACCACTTAGATGGGATTCATAATGCCTTTCCTATTATCTCCCACGTCATTGCCTTCATATCCAATCTTCTTCATTAATCTTGAACCAATTCCTATAGTGTGCTTTTCAAAAGTGCCCAAATAATCATCATCATGTGAAATTAAACTGAATAAATACCAACATTGTTTACCTCAGTTGTCGATTTTGAATCAGGTGATGATGGCTTCACTAAGTCTTCATCGTGCTTCAAATTTTCCAAGGCCTCTTCCATGGCTCATAATTGAAGCTACAATATTTGCTTCTCCTCATCTAGTTATTGTAGAAGTCTCCTCAATTCACCATTCTTCACTTGAAGTCTTTCGTTTATCATTTCATTAGAATGATGAGAAGAAGATGAAGAAGAAGTATATTCACTCGAATATGGAGATGGAGCATCATCCTCTGCTCTCTCTTTCTCCTGTTTCTCTCTTTCCATTTTATCCTCATAATATGCATACATTATATATACCATGTGTTCCATCCTAAGGAGGTCCTAATATAGATCTTTGTGATCCTCCATTTTCTTTCTTGTTGCACATTCAATCTCTGGTTATCATTCACACTCATAATTCACATCACCAAGAAGATCACTCTGATACCAAAATTTATCTGGATTCTCACAACTACCGGAATTAACCAATATATTTTACTTCTATGATGTTAGCATAATTGCATGTGAAAGAGAATAAAAAAACACGTTTTCATACTTTAAAGAACAGGAAACATAAATACAACCATCAAATCAAAGAATGCACACAACTTGATAAGGGAGTTCACCCAGTGTGGGTTATGTCTTCGGGCCCGATGTCAAGAGTGGGGAGGTCGCTTCATTAATTTTTGCAATATTATTATGAATACATGGCGTAATATCTGTCAATACAAGGATGAACCCCTTTATCTAGAGTGGCATGTCTCTCCACAATATTTTCTCCTATTAGAACTCTCACTCATAAAACCTCCTCCAGCATGACAAAGGAAAATATCTCACATTAAGTGGCATACATAATCCTATCACAAAGTGGCATACATGGCTCTCAAATACAAATCATCATCTTAGAAAAAATTAATTGAACACATGGCAATAATGCACCTTATACCTCCAATTCTAGGGAAGGCCTAAAAATCAGCCACTCAAATGAAGAAATAGTATGCACCGTTGTGTTCCCTACGAAAAACCATGAAATATGAGTATAAAATCGACCCCTTTCTGCCTCAGTCAAATTTGGGCTCCCTAGGAATCACAAAGATTCCTCAAAGATTCTCTTCTGCAGGATCACTGAAATTTATGCTGCTCAGATGAAGAAACATATCATACCATCATGTTCCTTGCAAAAAACAGAGAAAAATGAGTATAAAGTTTTCCCAGTTCTAAAATTTTAATTTTTGGACCTCCAAGGAATCTTAAAGATTCCTCATGAAGAATATTCTTTGAAATATTCCCTAACATATGCTTTAAAAATATTCCTAGAATCTTCTGGAGATTCATGACTTCATTGGCCTACTTGCACCCTCATCTCTCATGTATTCTCCATTGTTATCCATGGTCCCCTTTGAACCATTTGAATGGCAGTTTATAACAAAGTGTGTGGTTAGGACAATGGTTGCCATAGTCATATTAAGTTACTTGTTGTTGGGGAGTTTTTGGGTTCAAAACCCATGGACTCCTAATTTTGCTTTAATATGGTTTTAAAGCCAAATTTTAGTTTTAATATAGTTTTCAAAGTACATAATATATGTAAATCATATGTCCATGCCCAATTTTAGTTTTAATATAGTTTTCAAACTATATAATATATGGAAATCGTATGTCCATATTGTAATGACTCCCAAAACCATGAGAATAAGACAAAAATGGAGGTTGCACCATGCCAAGGCCACTTGGGCCTAATTTGAGGTGTCATGTGGCACCATGTGATTAGGCCATGTGACAAGCTCTCATTGGTCCACATCATATGCCACTTATGTCACCTACTTTCCATGTGTTGACTAGTGGTGATGCCACATCACCTACTTGTGGGTCCACCTGGTTTGTTGACTAGGCTACCACATGTGATATGTATGTCTTTCCATGTGGCAGAATGTTGAATTTTACTTTTACTTTTTCCCAGTTTGATTGAAACTTTGACTGAGCATAATTTTCGCATACGAACTCAAGAGGTTTCATTTACGTCATTGGAAATCTTGTGAAGATCACTTCAATCTGACATTGGTTTCATTACAATCCAAAGACTTTTATTTTTGAACCTTTCCTAAGCCTCTTTGACTTCTGATCATTTTTTGAGCCACTTGGATCACCATATTAGTATCTATAACAATAAATTCACATAAAAAAGGTGTTATTTGGAGAGACAAATCTCATTTGGTACCACAAGGGTCTTCCTATAAGGAAAGCATCAACTACACTAAGAGTCTTATCACAAAGGACTATTCTGTCATTTGCTTACTTGTTTTAAATGGAAGATAAATTAAATGGATGTCAAGAGTGTTTTCTTACATGAGGATCTTATTGAAGACATTTATATGGGGCAAGCTCTTGGTTTTGATAAGGATATAATTTTGATATGTCGAATGAGAAAATCCTTACATGGGCCGAAATAAATCATGAAGGCATGGTATGGTATGATTGATAAGTTATTTGAAAACTTGGCTTCAAATATTATGAATCATGTCACAATATTTATGTGTTGGATACAAATGATGAAATTTTAATTGTTGGTTTATATGTACATGATTTTATTATCACTACTAGTAGTGTTTACTTGATTTTGGGTTTGAAGAAGACATTAACAAATGCATTTAAAATTACTGACCATGGTATGTTGCACTTCTTTCCATGAATCCAAGCCTTGTAGATGGATGATGATATATATATCTCAAACTAAATATGTTATAAATATGTTTAAAATGTTGAAAATGGAACATTATAAACCGTGTGCTACTCCATGCTAGTTGGAAATAAATTTGACTAAGAAGTATGATTCTTCAAGGGTTATGTTACTCTTTATGGGCAACACAATTGGCAGTCTAGGTTATTTGTTTCATTATCGAACTAGTATTTCCTTTGTTGTTAATGCGGTGTCCAAGTTCATGCAAGATACAAAAGAGAGCTACTTGAAGGTTGCATAGAGGATTTTTTTTCATATCAATGGTGCATATAAGCTCAAAATAAAGCATTGCAACAAGAATGTAAGCTAGTTGGTCAATTATACTAATTTTCATAAGGCAAATGGTGGGATGACAAGAAGTAGACTTTAGGCTATCTATTTCATCTTGCATCAAGTCCCATGGTATGGTCTTCTAAGAATCATAAAGTTATTTACTTATTGACCATAGAGGCTAAGGCCAAAGGTATAATTAATGCTTCTAAAGAGGCATTGTGGATTTATAGCTTGATAGGGAAGGTAATATTTCCTTTTGGAAGTTGAATATAGTGCATTATGTAGCCAAAATGTATTACAAGTAGTTTATAAAAATTTTTCTCATATTAAAATGAACCATGTGGATTTTCTTCAGGGTTAGCTCAAGTGATATGAGCCAGAAATCATATCTCTTGTCCAAATTTGGGGAGGTTTTCGATTTGACTCTCTTGATATTGTTGAGATTAAGTTCCATAATCATGGTCAAGTTTTACCCCATTTACCATCCATGGATCATGGGGAACTACTAGAATTATTTTCAGTGAGGTGTTTTCCTTAGAAAAAGGTGAATCATGTGGAGCTTCATGCGCGATATAAGTAACAACTTGTAGGAGAGAAAGTTGTATATCCTTATTGTTGGGGGATGGATAATCAAATCAATAATATCACTATGAAGCCATGGATGTAAGCTAAATACAAGAAAAAAAATTTATGGTTGGGTTTCAAGAAACTAAAATTAGTTAGGTGGGGATAGGGACCTAGTGTGTAGGTTAAGGCATGATACAGACCTTCTAACTATTCTTGGATGCGCCCAAGGTGATTAAAAAGGATGAATTTCTCTTCATTTAATAGGACTTAGTTACACTTTTGTGTATCTATATATAATATATTAATATATTATTCACGTATTCCATGTGTTGATATATGCTAACTCGTGCTTCAATGTTGCATTGGTGTCTTTCGATATCATCCTCTCCCTTGGAATTCATTATTACTCACTTATACAATTCCTTACTTGTATATTAACTAGACATATAATGTTTCCCTAATTTATTCACAACGTTATTATGGGACACTTAAGATAGGAAAACAATGCTTCTTTTATAAAGTGTGAGAGATATAACACACTTACCACAAATGATGAGCTATGACACTACCTCCAAAATTTATCTATCAACAAAGTTACTAACCATGGAATGCAATTTGGAACACACCGGTAATGTTCCATAGCATATTGGCAATCACAAAGAAGTGATCTAGCAAAAAAATATTTGCATGACTATGGTTCCCAATCTTATTTTTTATACTCGGTACATAGAACATCAAGTGGGAAAATTTGCATGCTCTTATGCACTCCAACAAGGCTATAACCTAATCATGAGGAGACATCGACAAAATCATAGTATCATTAATAAAACCCACTATATAACCACCCACATGCATGATTCCACTAAGACATGCTAGAAAAAAAACATGTGCACAGAGGGTTGTGAATACATATACGTGATATTAACAACGACCGCTACATTATACAAAATCATATAAAAAATAATTATTTCTAATTTATTATTTGTTTTCTTGTAGGTATAAATGGTAACATAGTGGCTCGACCCATATTCATGGGTTCTTATATTTAGGCAATGCTCCAAACACGAAAATGTTAGATTTCCAAGAACTAACACATGTCGATGATGCAAAAGTTTATTTGATAAATATGTAACACCCTAGAATCCATATAATAATCATGAAAAAACATATGAATGGATCATTTTGTTAAGTACAACCCTTATTTTATAAATAAACCAAAGATTGTTACCTCCATCACACTCAAGGACTATGAAAAACACCTAAGTTGTGTTCATATACATACAAAATATCACAATATTTCATATATCCATATAAAAGAATCCAACCTTCAATGAAGTCACTCTTTATTGATGATAACGGACGTGTAATGGATAGAAGACCTATGAACTTGCATATAATTATGATCAATTAAGCATCTATAATCTTGACATAATTAAGATATGGCGAGCACATTTGGATTGGAAACTAATGCTCTCTCATTATGCAATGCTGAAAATGTGTTTCTAAGTGTTATCACTCAGGTTTTCCTTGAAGTTGTGGAAAAGGAAAGTATACCCGAGGTAACCACAAACCAACCTTCAGATGCAGAATCTAGCCAATCTGCATCCAGAGAGGGCTCTCTCTTTATGATTTATCTTTGTTCTTAGAAGGTTTTAGGCTAGCTATAGATCCAAGAGTTTGTTTATAAATGGTGGAATCCAAAAACTAGGGGCAAGGTTGAAGATTTTCAGTCCATTGGGCTATGGAGTCAAAGGATGGCTTTACTGGATTTCCATTCTACACACAAGATGGCTTTGCAAGGCAAGATAGCCAGACAGAGAAAAATCCTTAAAATTTAAAGTGGATGGGATGATTTTGAAGGGATGAAAGGCAGCTAAGAATCTTTCACCATGTTCAAAAGAAAGAAATGAAATGACTACAAACAAAGAGCAATGAAGAATTCTTTATTATAGTAATCAAAAATGTTTAAATTAGCAAAGCAAGAGCATTTAAGAATTCGTGCTTATAACCAATTTAGAGGAAAACATTAAGAATAATCACATCTGAAATCAGAGTACGATTAAGTAAATTCTGATTCAATCCTTTATGTAAATTATTCAGAAATGGACATAATGATATTATAAATAGATATAGAACTTAAAACATAGGATAGAAAAACTTATTGAACTGCAGTCCGACACATGAATCCTGCAAAAAGTCCTGAGCTTCAAATTGTCATCCAGTAAGCCACAAATAAATTTCTCCAAAACGCTTTTATTCCAAAAACTTCAATGTCACAGCAAAGTAATAGAATCCACCCAAAATACTTCCAAGAGTGAAGTATTTATACAAATTCTAAACTAAAATATCTTGAAAAAATATCAAGATTAGTTCACAAATCTCTCCAACTATTTTGCATAAATAGAACTTAAGTAAAGGACACTCAAACTAATTCATCTATTTGGCACTATTTTGTATGGATAGGTGATGACAAAGAGGAGAATTTGAATTTGATCCAACTCTTAGTTGATGATGAGGCATCCAAGTCACTAACTGCTTCCTTTCTTTGTGCAATTCTGCTCCAACAATTCTGCAAATTTTGGGTCCAATGATACCTTTATATTTCTCAATCCGTAATAGATATATAAAAAGTGAAAGATTTTATTGTAGATAAATATGTTGGTGAGATAAACCTCTTTCACTGTCCTAAAATTCCTCTCCAGCTGTGCACAATAGGCTCTGCAAAAAGATGTGTAAAACAGAGTTTTACAGAGTCTGAAAAATAGCCTCTAAAGATGTGCATGTATCTCTCAGCCTGAAATCACTGTGGAAAAACTGAGATAGGTTTTTGTATATGGGGCTCTTAGGAACACAAACCTCCTTCAGTTTTGTAAAATGTATTTCTAATTGGCCACAATATTCTCTGCAAAATGATGACTTAACAGGAATTTTCTGCAAAAAGTGCTTTCCAACATTGTTTAATATTTCCAAAACCATAATAGCTGTTAGAAAAGTGAGAGAGGTTTTTGTAGATGGTTCTCTTAAGAACATAAACCTCCTTCAGTTTTTCAAAATTCATCTTGGATTGATCACAATAGGTTCTGCAAAACAATGACTAAAACATTAAATTTCTGCAAAAATGTTCCTTCTTCTTGTGTTTTTCATCTTTTCACTTTTTTGTTCTTTTAACTGTTTTACTTTCACTTTAGATAAACTTCAATGTTGGTGAAAGTATTTTCATCTCCTCTTTTTACCATTTTACTGCCTCTGTAATTACTTTTACTGTTTACCTTTGACTGCTCTGTAACTTCTTTTTAACTTTCATTCTAACTTTTACTTGATACACTTTAACCACTGATACTCTTTCACTGTTCTTTACTGTGTCTGTTTACCTTCAATGTGTAGTTTAGGTTTTTACTGTATGTTTCAACAGTAAATCGTTTAATATCTTGTTTCCTTTGCTTGTCTTTCAACTGTATGTTTTATCTTCCATCAATGTTTGAATAGATTTGATAACACTCTTGGAGTAAACAAGTCTTATGACTAGTATTAAGACTATTTATCTAAGGATGTGGTCTTCTGATCACCTGTAAAACAAAACAAATTATTAAGAAAGCATTGGTTTGCAGAGGAGGTCAAAAAGGTTTCATTTGATTTTGAGAGGTCTATGGGGTGAATCTAGAATGATTTTTGGAAGGTAAACCATGCTCGAATAGGTTAACAGAGGCTTTAGGTGGAGCAGCTGGGCTACAAAGGGTTTTTATGGGAGAAACATGTATAATTTCTAGTTTAGAAATGTAGTTACAGTTCTCAGTTTTAAGGGATGAACTAACAATCGATTTTGACTCTGTTTCAATGAAAGGAAAATGGAAACCAAGTTTTATAGAGTTCAGAGGGAGTTTCTAGGGTAAATACCTATTTTTCTAAGGATGACGGTGATTTTGGACGGGTACTGGTTGAGGAAGACGCTTTCTGAGAAGCTCAAATGTAATTCTTTTCGACAAAATAAAGGTTGGCAGACATCAACAATTGAATTTTGAATTTCTGTGCATGGGAGACTAGTTGTGTACGAGATAATGAAAACGACGCAAAGAGACTTGTTTTATTCGCAAAATCAAAAGGTGGCGAGATTTATTATGAATGATGTCAGCATGTACGACAGACAAGTCATGAGGGAAGGTGGTAAGTGGTTTATTCCGCACCGCCATTTGAGGGATGGTGGTATTATATGAATCGGCAGCGATTCCACAAAGTAATTGACGCGTGGCCAGGGTACTATTCGGAAACCACTTTGATTTCGCGAGTTAACGTTCGGATGGAGGATGGGCAGCGGAATGGATGCGGGCCATGGATCTTCGATGGAGTGATCAGACGATCGACGGGGCGTGAACTTGATGGAGAAGTTAAAAGGCGGGCCCAACACAATTAACGTTAATTAATCATTTTGGGAGGTGTTTTATTGGAGGATTAAGATTATTAATTACTCCTGATGACTAATTAACCTCTTTGTACGGTGGATGTCGTGAATCGTTTATTTTTATTTTTAAACACATATATAATATGTTTAAACGATTTTTCATATATTTTTATTTATACAATAATCAAATCAATGTGATTTATTTACCGTAGGGGGGCGGGAATAATATTAATGTTATATTTTAGCCAAAAGGGGGTATATTGTGGGTTTTGATTTGAATAAGTGGGAATAAAATACTTTTGGCTAAAATAGTTTTAATACAAAGATTTTAGGGATATTATTTACAAAGGAGTTAAATATAATAGGAAGAGGTGATTTTCATAGGGATTTACTATATAAGTTAGAGTTAATATGATAAGGGAAAATGTAAACTCAAAATACTTAAATATAACCAAGAAAGTGAAGTTTTTAGAAGCAAATTGCACTATAATCACTTCATCACTTAAACTTAGGATAAAAAGTAATTTTGAGGGTTTTATGGAATTTTGCATGATTTTCCTAAGTAAAATGAGATTTTACTTAGGAAAATATTAAAAGTGAATGAGTGCAATGATGGATAACTTCAAGTACTTAGGTCTTTTTGATCATCAGGCCGAGGGTCCGGTCCCTCCAAAAGTCAAGGAAATGCCTTGAGCCCTTTTAATCTTCAAATACCTTTGCACTTTGGGGAAATTAGTAAAACTCTTAGGGAGAAAGTGATGTGGGAAGTTAAGTTGACCTTGCTTTGTTCTGAAATTCTGCCAATGTGCTGTTCTGCCTTTGCACTTGGTGATGAAAGTAACAGATTACAAACATTTTAAAGCCATCATTCATCACATGTAATTCCACCACACCATCTACCTACCCTATCTACTTTACTCTACCATTTTCTCTTCTTTATTAGGGTGCATTTAGACTAGCAAACCCTTATCAATCTTCTTTTTTTTTTACATGACAAATCTATCTAATTCTACACTTATTGCATCCAAGGGCTCAGATTAAATTGTTGAGCACCTTTTATTAACTCTACCTATCTACTTATCTGCCAAGATTAAACTATTTGGTCAGATATTTATTCTCTATTCTACAACATGAAATTGAAAAATGAACTAGCCAAGCTTAAACGGTTTGACTATTCATGAATTGTGGCATAAAATACAAGTTGCACACAATTTGTTTATTACATCAGAGTAAAAATTAGTGGCATTTAGACTTGCACACTTTCCTTGGCCTTTCTTTTTGATGGGGTTCATTTCTTTTACTTTTTTGGCCATTTTATTCTTTTTACCCTTTGATTTTTCTTTTAGGGTATACCCTCTTTACATTTTTTAAATTTTTTTGATTTTTTGGTTTTTCAAGAATATGGAACACCTTTGCTCAAGAAAAAGGTTTGAACATATTCCATAGTTCAATCAAGACAATCATGAAAAATGACACATATTGGTATAGGAGTCTAACACTAAGATGGAAAGAAGTTTAGTGAGTCATCATCATGTGTTGACTACAATATCAAAGAAAATAAATCCATTAAGTCCCACTTCATCTATATACCATAAATTATATGCAAACGTTATCATTGCTTGAGACATAGATTCCCAAGAATCCTTCCATGTTTTGCAAAAACTACGTTATGTAACTTGTAATCGTCTTTCATTGAGTTAAATGTCAGTTCCAAACTATTTCTTCAAGTGTCCAAGGATACTCAACACTATTTATCCAAATCCAACTTCATTAATTCCCATGTCAAACATCGTACTTACTTGCCTCATTTCCCTTGATCAAGGTAGTATGATATTAGTAATATAATCCACAGATGTAAAAAATAAAATTGGGAATAAAGAACCATTTTAGTTGTCCATGTTTGGCTGCAATTTTACACAATCCCTCACAAATATTCTACACATTTGAGAACTATAATTGGAGAGAGTTTCTTTTATACAAACCCTTTCCTTCTTTCACATTTTACATGGGCCTTTCAAAAGAGGTCGTTGTTATAAACTGTGTGAAGAGAAAAAACTTCTACCCTGCATGGAATTTTGACCATGCACATGTACTTGTGTAAGACACAATAACATATGATGATGAACATATTCATATAAACATGTATACCAACATGGTTTTTTTCCCAACAATATATACTGACATGGATATGAATGGATGGAATTTATTATTAATACTCTCTCCACTAAAAATATGCACTTCAATGAGCTTGGTGTCTTAATATTCATGATTTTGAAACCAAATATGCTTGGGACCAACCTAAAGTACTAGAAGGAACACTAATTAGGGAAAAGTAGGTCATAAAATTCAATTAATTAAGTGGAGAAACCATAGATAACCATTAGCATGTGAGTCCACTTATAAATGCATTATCACACAATCAATGTTCTCATTCAACATTCCCAACAAGGAGAAAAAGGGGATGCCTTGAAGATGATAATCCAAGGAATAGCTGGAATTAGGAAATTTGAGCCTATCCATTATAGTAAAGATGTATTTTATGCTAGAATGCCCGATGTAACCCAATTATCCTCACCTCAATAGGTGTTGTAAGTTTCAACATGTGCACAACCACTATACATACAACCCTTAATATCCCGATAAAGAAAACACATCTTTTATAATGATAATTATTAGCAATGTTCCCCAAAGAATTCAAACATATTCATTATATTCTTATTAATGAGATGAGTATTATAGGGGCTTAAACTTGTCGTGCAAATCAAGCATTACTTATGTGAGGAACTCCTAGGAAATAAAAATTTCATGTTTGGTTGTCACTTTATAATTATTGTTGAGGAGATCAAGACCAACAATCATTAGCTATGGATAAACCTATATACATAAAAAACATGATATTTTGGAAATTGGTCACCATTTTTTCTTCCACGAGAAATATATTTATATTCCATATGAGAATCTACATGTTTCAGTTCTTAAAGGACTACTCAGACTAAAAAAAAGGCTCGAAGCCATTCCACTAAAGTTCATTGTGTCACTTACAAGAATTGAACCTAGGTAGGGAGGATAACAATCATTTCTTCCAACCACTCGAGAGAAACACAATTGATAGAAATTAGTCACCATTGCCATAAACTTGAAAATAATCTATCACCCACGAGGCAACGATGCAAGCTATCCTAACTTTTTCTAATTGTTGACAAACATTAAGAATGTAACTCCAACACAAAAATATTAGGAACTCCTTTCATCCAAGACAAATACGTCATGGTTAACAAAAAAATAAAAAATGTTTAATGGATCAATGCACTAGATTGTAATGAATATTTTAAATTGTAATCATAAAAATATAATGCTTAAAGCATTTAATATGAAAATGACACATTGGATTATTGATTTCCTTAGTCATGGAGAATGAAATCATGATAATGACCATCGTCTTCAACATCAAGCATTATTATGTGTATGACAATGAAATCATGATAATGACCATCGTCTTCAACATCAAGCATTATTATGTGTATGACAATAAAACTTACAGTGTGCAATTTTACAAGTCAATGTAGGATTTATGAATGGCGCTTTTAGAAAATTGGTGTAGATTATGTACACACATAAATCATGGCCTCCCAACTTGTCAACATATGTTGTAGTGGATTTTGATAATTGCATTAGTCCTCCATAGAACTAAACCAAAACAAGGAATGTACCAATTACATCTATAAAGTGAGACAATATGAAACATATCTCATGTAAAATGACACGAGCATTGAAAATACATAAATACCCAACATTAACCAAGGCAATAATTGACATAAAAAATAGTAAACATTAATGCTTAACCTCCATAATTGTCGCCTACAACCACCCCTTTAATGAGATCTCAAATATCATAAACCTTCTCCTTCAAATGATATGGAAAAATGAAAAATAACACATATATCATACTTCGAAAATAAAAATAAAATCATGTTTATATAATTAATCACTTTAACGAATTGTAACTCTTCTCCTACCAATATAATTCTTAAAAAAAATTACCTCAATAGATTACTAAATTCAAACATCATAAATGACTCTTCTTCTTTCTTATATGATTGGAAAGGTATTCATTTCAAAGCAAGTGCACAACATTTTCAAATCAAACAAATATTTTATGCACATATAAACCTTCATAAATAATTTCACATTGGCTTATGTAAATAGAAAAACATCACCTTCGTTGTGTGTGGATAGAATATTGACAATGGATTGGATTACAAATAAAACAACTAAACTTCCATGGTACAATGGGTATAAAGACGTATGTATCATATTTATTTGTTGTGATTCCTCTTTTAAGAGTTTACAACCTCTTAACCTTTGCATTCTTTTATGAACTTGAAGTATGTAAACCAAGTTATATTAAAAAATAAATATAATTAAGTTGAAGAAGTTAAAAAAAACACATGATAATAAGTTATTAAAAAATACTACCCTTTACAAACCCAAAAAAAAAAAAAAAAATATCAATATTATATCTAATAGAATTAGAAGCAAGAAAATTGATTGCATACACATAGAAAATTTTGGTTAAAATTAGTAAATACGAACTAAAATGGTTTGAAGAATAGTTCTAGAAAAGGGAAGTTGTTCAACTTATAAAAATATATTGACAAGTCATGTACAAGAATGCTAAAGGAGAAAAGAAGAAAAATGCCAAAAGAAACCACCAATATGTTATAAACAATTTCAAGAAATAGAGAGAAATTAAAGTGCAAACTTACTTGAATCTTAAGTAATAGTATAGCTGTAACAAGACTAGTATTTGTGACGCGTTTGTGACACAGCATAGTCCCTACCTCTAGTACTATTTAATTGATTCTCTTTGCATTAATTTTTTTGCAGAGTGAAAGCTCTGGCATCTTTTGCAGACAACTACTTCCATACTGAATAATGCCTTTTGGTCAACCTTATCATTTGATAAATATGTTCGCATTAAATTATTTTATTGCTAATATTTTAGTATGTGGTTGGCATATACAATGTTATTGGTAATATTTTAATTGTAAGTAATGTTTATCTTCATAATTCTGAATATCTCTTTGTTGAGGCTCTTATGGGGAAGTGTGCAAGAAGTCCATTGTGTGGAGAAAGTTTCTTGCATAATGAAAGCTCTGGCCACTTCTGCAAGTAGTTACTTTCGTACTCAATAATGCCTTTCGACTAGCCATTGACATTAGAAGTTGTTAGTAATTGATAAATACCTTCGAATTAAATTATTTTATTGCTAATATTTTAGTAAGTGGTTGACGTATATGATATTATTGGTAATATTTTAATTGTAAATAATGCTTATCTTTGTCTTTTCGAATATTTTTTTGTTTAGGCTCTTGTGTGGAAGTGATCTTTGTTTGAATCTTTGCAATTTGTCATTTGAGTAAAGCTTGTGCGGAATTCCCACAAAATTATGTACAAAACCGCATTTCATTGAGCAGAAGCTTAGTTTATGGGATGTGCAGAAGTCTAGGGAAATTTCATCATGCAAAAGAAGCTTTTAAGCTTTCATTGTGCGGATCTTCGCACTCTGTGTTGAAGTCTTTCATTACTAATAATTTAGTATTAAAACATAATCCATATTTTTTGTTTGCAATGTTTATGCTTATATTATTGATAATATTTTAATTGTAAATAATGCATACTATTGTTATTTAATTGATTCATTTTGCCAAGGAATCTTTTAAGCCTTCATTGTGTGGATCTCCATACTCAAAATTATGTACAAAACCGCATTTCATTGAGTAAAAGCTTTGTTTATGGTATTTGTGGAAGAGAAAAGAAGGTTCATTGTGTGGAGGAACATTTTAGGCTTTCATTGTGCGTATCTCCGCACTTCACATTGAAAGCTTTCATTGCCAATATTTTAGTATCAAAACATAATCCATATTTGTTGTTTGCAACACATTATTTATGCTTATATTATTGATAATATTTTAATTGTAAATATTGCATACTATGCTATTTAATTGATTCATTGTGTGGATGAAGCTTTCAAGTCTTCATTGTGTGGATCTCCATACTGCACATTAAAGGCTTTCATTTCTAATATTTCAATATTAAAACGTAATCCATATTTGTTGTTAGCAATGAATTAACTCCCTTAGTTTTATTAATTAGTAATATTTTAGTTATAAATAATGCATATATCTATATTCCATTTTGCTCGAAGAGCCCTTAGGAGATCTCAATCTTTTATAGATATCAGTAATCAATTGAGTAAAGTTTGTGCGAAGTGCCCACCAAATTCTATACAAAACTATATTTCATTGAGCAGAAGCTTTGTTTATGGGATGTGCGAAAGTGCAAAGAAAGTTCATTGTGTTGGAATCACGATTGCCGTTAGACCAAAACCCGCAGGCGTTAGTCTTCGCTACAATCGCCAGAGTTAGGATCCACAAGAGGCGATCAGTGCATGTCACGAAACACACAGGGAGCATTGAACCCAATGTCCAACAATCTCCCCCCCAACGCGAGTCGGGTGAGTTTCGAACTCGAGACCTGTCGCTCTGATACCAATTTTTGGAATCACGATTGCCGTTAGACCAAAACCCGCAGGCGTTAATCTTCGCTACAATCGCCAGAGTTAGGATCCACAAGAGGCGGTTAGTCCATGTCACGAAACACACAGGGAGCATTGAACCCAATGTCCAACACATTGTACGGAAGAAGCTTTCAAGTTTCATTATGCGGATCTTCGCACTCAGCACTGAAGGCTTTCATTTCTAATATTTTAGTATTAAAACATAATCCATATTTGTTGTTCGTATTATTGTTTATGCTTACATTATTGATAAAATTTTAATAGTAAATAATGCATACTACTATTATTTTTTACAAAACTTCATTTCATTGAGTAAAAGCTTTGTTTATGGGATGTGTGGAAGTGCAAAGAAGGTTCATTATGTGGAGGAAGCTTTCAGACTTTCATTGTGCAGATCTTCACACTCCGCACTGAAGAATTTCATTGATAATATTTTAGTATCAAAACATAATCCATATTTGTTGTTTGCAACAACATTTTTTATGCTTATATTTGTAGGTTTTAACCCTGCACATAAATTACCTGCAAACGAATCTTAAAAACATAAAATAAACAATAGTGAGAGCATAAAACATAAAACATATATACACAAATATTTTCCCCTGGATCCCAAATCGGGACGACCAGCTTGATTTTTCATTATATTCCTTTTAGTGTTACAACACATATATATACATGCTGAAGCATACATAAACCCCAATCCATTAACCCTGGATTAGAACATAACCGTAGTTCCCTTGACCAGATCTACAAAATACCAGGGGCTGAAAACCATCATGCCCCAAAACCATGTACCCATGCATAAAACCATGGGCGGGTTTGCACACCGAAAAATAAGGTCCAAAAATTTTTCCCAAGGCGCTACCCCGGGTCCCGAACAGGGGGGGCTTCCGCCCCCCCTACTACGCCCCGCGCAACATACAAGGGGGGCTATCGCCCCTCCATGATCCCCCCCCCACCCCCCGCATGTGAATAGTCGTGGAAAGAATATAACACATACCCAAGAATATTATTGATAATATTTTAGTTGTAAATCATCATATCATTGTTATTTAATTGATTAATCGTGTAGAGTCAACTTTCAAGCATTCATTGTATGGATCTCCGCACTAAAATATTTCATTACTAATATTTTATTATTAAAGCATAATCCATATTTGTTGTTCGCAATGAATTGACTCACTTTGTTTTACCGCACAATAAAATTTATTTTGCACTCCCTTCTATACAAAGAAGCTTCAATTATTTCCGCACAGTAAAAGCTCTAGGCACTTCCATAGATAGCTACTGATGTACTCCACAATGCCTTTCGGTTCCACAAATTTCGTACATCCCTCATTATGCACATGCATTTGTTCTTTGCATAACCTCTACACACGCACAATACAGTGCACTATCAATACTAATCTTATTTTGTGAAATATAATATTATATTGTTTCATTTACAAATGTTTCTGACATTGTGCGGAATGAATATTGGCATAAAATATTGCTAATATTTTAGTTACATACCTCATCCCGTGCACAGTAAAAGCTTCGCACAATGAAACATAATAATATTATTTCAAAATTTATTCATAGTTAAACTAGTTAAAGTTCCCAAATTTGGTCTTTTATAGATATCAGTAGGAAATTGAATAAAGTTTGTGTGGAGTACGGACAATTTTTTGTACAAAACAACATTTCATTGAGTAGAAGCTTTGTTTATGGTTATGCTCCTGCAATTAGACAAATGTGTAGAAGTGTAGACAAGGTTCATTGTGCGGATCTTTACTAATATTTTAATATTAAAACACAATCCATATATGTTGTTCACGATAAGATAGTTTATTCTTATATTATTAATAATATTTTAGTTATAAATAATGCATATCTTTGTATTCCCAAATATGTTTCAAATTAGCCACATGAGTGGAAGTGTGGAGGAAGCTTTCATTGTGTGGATTCTGCACTTTGCACTGAAGGCTTGTATTGATAATATTTTAGTATTAAATAATGCATACTTTATGCTTATATTATTGGTAGTATTTTAATTGTAAATAATGCATATCTTTGTATTTCCAAATATGTTTAAAATTAGGCATATGTGCAGAAGTGCAGACGAAGTCCATTGTGCAGAGGAAGCTTTCATTGTGCAGATCTTTGCACTTCCCACTAAAAGTTTTTATTGTAATATTTTAGTATTAAATCATACATACTTGTTGTTCAAAATAACATAGAATCAAGTGATGGACTTATATGATACTGTTGCTAATACTTTAGTCATAAATAATGTGTAACTTTGTATTGGCTTGTGCTAGAAGAGCACTCTGAATTATTTTTCATAATATAGAGGTATTGCTTGCTTATCAAGCACATCAATTTTTGCATCTTTGACCACAAGATTTGTTTATGGAAATTTTTTTGACATTAGGCATATGTGTAGAAATGCAGAGAAATTCCATTGTGTGGAGGAAGCTTTCAAGCTTTTATGTTGCGGATTTATGCATTTCGCACTGAATGCTTAGTGTCAATGTCATAGCATCCCCATCTATGTAAAGTACACTTGTTTTTTCAATAAGACCAAGACAAGCAGTGCACCCATGCGATATTATTAGTAATGTTTTGATTATAAATAATGCTTTTATCGCTAACATATTAGTATTGAATAATCCATATTCGTTACTTGCAATATTTTAGTTATAAATAATAATAAAAATTGTATCCTGAATATCACTAATCAATTGAGTAAAGTGTTGGTGGTGCTAGAAATCCGTCAACCTAGGGGGTCTCTGTGATGTGAAGTCCCAATTATACCTCACATTGTTTGAAGTTGGAGCCCCATCTAGAGTATCAGACCAGCTGCCATGTATTGTTGCAGATTTTCCTTGGCTACAAAGTTCAGAATAAGAGAGTAATACACAAGTATCTTTGGATCAACAAGTGAATGTGCCTTGTGAAATTTTTAGTTGCAGAAAGTATCAAGGTCCTTCTACTGAGAAGGGAGAGAAAAGTGGGCCCTTTAAAGACAAGCAATAGTACTAATCTAGAAAAAGCACATGAGCACATACATAAGAACAAATTGTTGATCAACCAGCAAAATATTTAACAGGGAAGCAATGATTTTTTAAGTAAATACAACACACTTTTAACAAGATAAGTACCAAATCCAATGAAATAGTTAAATTTCCTTAGTAAATATGTAAACAACATACATTTCAAACATTCAAATAATAGTCTTACAATATTCATGACATACACATGAAAATGTGATAGCTCAATGAGCTTCAATTAAGCTCCAAGATACATCAAGGCGGCGAACACCACTAGCCCCAATAGTGGAGCATTAGGGCAGTCACTTGCTCCTCCAAAACAACTATCTTCCTCTCTAATTCCTAGTAGGAGGAACCAAGGTGGAAAGTCCCTTTATTGTACAATGAGGGTGTATATATAAAAAATGGGGTGATCCTTCACCTCCCTTGTGACTCTTGGACTACCCTCATGATTGTTTGACTTCTCATGACTTTTTGACTTCCTACATGAGTCTTCACATTACATAGATGACTCTTGGACTTACACTTCACAATACATTTTCTAATATAGAATTACATAATTCATGAATGATGTGGCACATGATGCCTCATGACATGACATGACATGACATGACACTCATGACATGGCAATGTCAAGTCACTTATTTTTGTTGCTTTATTTGTGTATTCTTGAAAATATGGTGCATGTTCTTCTTCATCGTCCTCCTTATGATTGAAGATAATGAGTATTAAATGTGGTCTTTATCTTCCATCTTTTGTTATGGTCCATTTTTCCTTCATCTCCTTTCCTGATGATCATATCTTCTCCTCGGCTCCTTAGGTGTCTTAAAGAATATCCTCCTTATCCATTACCTTCTTCATCATCTTGCCATATAATGATAGAGTATCTACATCTGCAATCCACTCATGAAAATATGACATCAATCTGATAAACCCCTAGTGTAACATGTTGCATGATGATCCACTGACTGAGTCAGAACCAGGTGTAAGGATGATGGAGGGGCTCAGTGACTGCAAAATTGTGCAGCTTAGGCAGTCAAGGGTAAGGCTTGAGCCTTGAGACTGCGCAATGCATATTTCAGGCTTGGACTAAGTAAAAATATTGCACATTTGGGGAGCTAAGGGAGCCAAGCTGAGGTCTAAGCACTAATTTTTCCCACTACGTAGTTTTAGAATGTAGAGGAGCACAGGTAATTGTGCAATTGTGCAGTTCAAGAGCTCATATTTGAGGCTTGATCCTTGAGACTGCGCAATGTGTAGTATTGTCTGGGAAGGAGGGAGAAATTGTGTAGTTTTTTAGATCATAGGTTGAGATTTAGCATTGTGATTGTGCAATTCATAGTCCTAGAAAGAAGGAATTTTACATTGCACAGTGCCAAGATATAGGTTTGTAGATCAAGGGTTAATATTGTGCAATGCACAGTTCAGGAGGGTTGGATGAGGCTAGGTTGTTTGGTTGGGAAGTTTTCCAAATTTGACTAAGTGTGGGATCTATGCAACTAATGTGAGCAGTGACAAGACTTGATTGTGATCATCCAAAACACATGAGAAACATACTTCCCTCAATGTGACAGCTTTGTGACAAATTACGACAAGTTTGACACCAAATATACACTTTGTGACGACTGTGATGACAATTTTGCGACAATGTTTGAATATTTGAGGATGAGTGCAATACAAATTTATGTAGTAAGTAAAACTCATTAAAGCAAATATCACCCCTTGAAACACACCAAAAATAGCTTTTTTTCTTTGTGCGACACTCCATATGCCAAAATACGACATTTACTATATGGAGAGAAAAGGGGGAAGAAAACTTGCGATATGTGAACTATAGTGAAGGCAACAAATGCCATAGTGAAGATAACGTGAAAATGAAACTAATTAAAGTGAGAGAAAGAAAAATTGATAGTCAAAATCATGAAAACAACACTCACGAAAGTGAAGGTGTGCAAAATCAACACTTTTAAAAACTTACCAAAATAGATTACAAACGTAGCCAAAAGTGAGGGATTGTCAATAACAATATGCTCTGATTGTTAACATGGTTGAAAATGCACATACACTTTCTTGATGGATTGTGATATTATTTTTCAAGCTTGTGTAAAAGAATGTGCTCATGAGCTTGTTGTAGGCTGAGCATGTGTGGTCAAGAAGTGACCATGGAATGACCGATCACAAGATCCACAGTAGGCTCCAAAATTCAGTATAGGGAAAATTTTGGAGGGTGTTTTTCACAACGACAACACTTGGTGACACACTGGTAGAACTCCAGTGTTTTTGTTCAGGTTTCATCCTTAAGTGCAAGGTCTCATTCCTTTAAAAAAATATGGTTTGCGATATAAATTACCCCAATTTTTCCACTTATCCTGGTTAAAGATATAGTCCCATATATCCTTTACTTATATTAAAACACATCAATATATGATATTTCATGGCTTAACTACATCAATAGCAGAGAAGGATAGTAAGTATATCGAGCCTTTAAGCACATTCCCTAGTATTTCCCTGCTGCCAGCAAGCCTGAACATTACCTCGACAGAGTCATCTCAAGAGAACACAAGCATCGCTTCACTGTGAGTGGGCTTGGACAGTACCCCGATGAAGTTTCTTGCTTCACCTCTCTGTGAAGGAAGCCTTTATATTCTTTCACCCTTTATTTATTTTATTTATAGAAATGTGCTTAGGCAATTATTTATTTACCGAGGCAAAAGTGGGATCCTGACTTATTGAGAGCAAAAGAGGTTGTTCCTTATTTGAGGGATTTGAAAGATAAATGAAGTTTTATGCTCGTTTTAAAGTTTTTCTCCTTTCACTTCTCTACTCAGTTGAGTCGATAGGTCAAAACACCATTCAATAAAATTTTGATTCAAGAGTGAAGGTCCTAATAAAGATACAGGCTTCATAGTTTGATCAAAGGCTTTCTATTTGGAACAAATCATATTTTTCATTCAGACATCATTGAATTTAAATACATGTAAACCCATGATCCAAACTTATGTAGGAATGAAACAGAATGCAGATATAAATATAGAGATCCTGTAGAAATAAATCTTCATTTCATTAATATCAAAGAACAAAAATATGCTTACAAGCATAATGGAAATAAACTAGCTCGAGCGATGGTAGCTTATCTCTGAGAAGAGATGTGGTGGCTACATGCCTCTGAATTTTGCTACAATGAGGCTCAAGTGAATTTTTATTATTTAACAACAAATTAAAACCATAAACAACCGAAAACCTAACCCCAAGAGATGGAACGACAAGATTTTGTGGGCCCCGTTGGGGTTAGATGGGCAGCCAACTTCCTGAGGTCGTAAATTGGTCATATGATCTTTGCTTGGCGCATACGATACCTTGTTAGAAATATCTCTCAGAGTAATACAAGACTTTCCATAGGCCCTTTCCTATACCTATAGGCATATTTTTTACCTCAAAAAAATGTCGTTTAGGGGTTCAAAAGAGCTCTGGAAGTTTAGGACCCAAAAAAATGTTAAAAAATAGTAAATGGTGCTATAGTAAAAAAATATGAAACTGACTAAAGTTCTAGGTGGAATAGGCGGGTGGCCACTAATATCCACCTAGATCTGTCCTCCCCCCTTAGGAAGCAATGGCCCTCATTGCATGCAGAGCCTCCATGAGGTGAGGAAACTTTTGTTGAACCTGGTCCCTGGTGAACCACTTGCCCTAGTGAAGGATTTGGCATGCTTTGACAACTAGATATAGATGGATCCTCTATTGGATATTGTTCTTGATCTATGTTTCCATGATCCTATCAGTTGTGTCATGTTCAATGCAGCTTGGGTTGAGCTCTATTGAGTTCAATTTCTCAACAATGTCAGATGTGTCCAACAATGGGAGAAAATATGGTCGCAGTTGGTCCACATTAAATACTAGGTGGAGGCCAAGGAATGTTTGAATGGTGAGCTCAAAGGAATTTTCCCCTACATATTAGTGATTTTGTATGGCCCATATCATAGCGCGTGAAGCTTGTTGGGGCCTAGTGGGGCGCTCCTTCTGCAACTATAGCCAAACTTTTTCACCCACTTGTACCTTGTGTGGCACCCGATGTTGATCATGATGTTGCTTATATTTATCATTGGATTTGTCCAATGTGTCATGGACCTATTGTAGGATGTGTTTAATGCACTCAATGAAGTTTTTAACCATGTTATATTCAAGCTAGACATGAGTTTAATCTTCCAGAGTAACTACAAATAGTATGGCCACATCAATGGGACATAGTGACTAGAATCCTAACCCCACCTGAAAGGGACTGTGGCCAGTTGAGCTATAAAGAGCTCTCTTGTAGTTATTTTGGACATAGGGGAGGCTTTCATCCCATGTTCATGGATGCTTTAATTTGTACATGCATAGAATGTGCAAAATAATCCTATTGACGACCTCTATTTAGCCATCATTTTTGCGGTGGAAGGCCATGGACTTAGTGAGCTTGGTATCCAACATCAACCATAGGCTTGACCAAAATGTAATCAGTAACATGTTATATCGATCTGAGATATTTGACTGTGGGATTCTAAAATGTACCCACACTGATTCAAAGAATATCTTAGAAATGGCCTTTGTTGTGAACTCTTCTTACAGGTCTCCAGAATTTCCATATTAGAGAATATTTCGATGACCATGAAAACACATTCATTTCCATGCTTAGTAGAAGGGAGGCCCAACATGTAATCCATGGAGATGGATTCCCAAGGTTTACTAGGAGTAGGAATAGGAGTATATAGGCATCGTTTCTTGATCGTCGGTTTGGAAATGGTGTAACAAGTGTAGGATATGATGTACTTCCAAACATCATGTCGAAGTTTTAGCAAATAAAAATACTTCTGTATCACTGCCACTATTTTATCTACTCTGAAATTTCTAGCAACCCGACTATAGTGTGCCTCCAAAATCATCTTGGCACGCTTGCTTGAAGGAACACAGAGGTGTCACAGGTGGCATAATAGTGTGCCATGGAGGTGAAAATATGGAACTTGATTCCCTTCCAGGAGCATCTGATGTGTGTTTTCGAGTTCTAGATCGCTCTTATAAAGATGCGGCCACCCCAAATTCTCGTGTCCACAAGAGTTGAGCACAGTGGTCAGCTCCATGAACAATGGTTGGCTGAGACAACCTTCAACATTATTGATGCATCCCTTCTTGTACTTGATGTTGAAGTGGAACTGTTTCAAATATATGGACCATTTTTTATGACGATCCTTCTACAACTTTCCATGTGTCTGCATGAACCACAGGGGTCGGTGGTCTCTGTGGATGACCATTTCCTTCCCCAAAATGTAATGCTTCCGTTGTCAACAAGCCTGCACAATGGAATACATCTCTTTGTCATAGGTGGGATAATTTCAGACTATGTCTGAAAGCGTCTCACTGTGATATTCCACCAGATGCCCCTACTAAGTAAGAACTACCACGATAGCATAGTCGAAGGCATATGTCTCAATATCAAATGGTTGTTCCAGGTCTAGTAATGTGAGCATTGGTACAGAGCAACGGTGATGCTTCAACTCGAAAAATGCCTTATGTTTGGATTCAGACCAAAATAACTTTACTTTCGCTCTTCCCTTGGTGACTTAACTCAAAGTCTAAGTGATATAAGAGAAACCCAACACGAACATCTGGTGGAAATTGGCAAGTCCCATAAAGCTGCGCAGATCTGTTAGAGTGGTTGGGGTTGGCCGATATCGAATAACTTGTATCTTGGTTGGGTCCACATGCACACCCCACTCTTAAATGATGTACCCCATATATTCAACGTACGTCATTCCAAAAATGCATTTCTCCAAATTGGCACACAACTTATGTTGTCAGAGGGTTTGGAGGACCTATCGTATATGGTGTAGGTGCTCTTCCGAACTCTAGCTAAAGATTAAGATGTCGTCCAAATACACTACCACAAATGATTTGGTGAAGGGTCACAAGATTTCATCCATCAATGATCCAATTTGGATTTTTAAGTTTGTATCGAAATTATAGAATGACCAAGATGGTAATTTTGAAGTAATTAATCATCGATTTTGTAATAAACAGGTTGAGTCGAAATTGTATCGACCAATATGGTCTTATGAGAAATGGTTCATCGACTCAAGTCGTCAAGCAGAATCTTTTCAAAATTGGGAAGTGACCAAGATGGTCACATTCAACTTTCTTGTTATAAGCAGGAAATTCAAGTTCAACAAGTTCGTCATCAACTCTGACATCAGCATCAGTGACTTCGACAACGTTAATCAATGTTTTTATCTAATTAAAGTCAAACTGTCGTCATAAGAAAAAGTTGTCATTATGTCGACCTGTGACATTGAAACAGTTAAAATCATTGGTCATGATTGTAAAGTGCTAAGTTCATGTAAAGACTTAAGGAAACACAATCCTAATTCTAAGTGTTAGCACTATAATTCTAAGTCAACTAAAGTGTTAGTGTTAGGCAAAAATGTTAGTCTTAAAAATAATTTGTTAAAGACTAAAAATACCTAAGTGACTATGGTCTTGATGTTATGGCGCAATGAAGATGTAAATGCCTAGGTCTAAGTCCTAATTTTAAACCTAAGGTGAAATCCTAAGGTGAAAGGACTAATCCTAAAACCTAGCACTAAAGTTTTAGTTCTAAGTTTAGGAGCATAGAATTAAAACTATGCAATAAACCCACTTTTAGGCTTGTTAAGAAAACTTAGGACTACAATGTAAAACCCTCGGCAAACAATGTAAAAACATTAAAAAATAAATGTAATGTTTAAGCAGTCGAATAAACCATATCAGAAGAACCATTGTCATGTGACAAAGGTTAACCGCAGTTGTTTTATGTCAAGTTTGAAATCCTACAGTTTGACTAGCAATCTAACTGCATCAAGAAGACCACGTCGGAGTTCCATGTGATCAGGCGAACAACTGTTGGGAATCATGTGAGCGGATTTGGAAGCCTTCAGCCTGAAACCATATATGGTGACTGTTGGAAAGCCATGTGAACGGAGTTAACCACAGCGGAAAATGCTACCGCAATAGTATCCGCCAACTCAAGCCGACAGTCAATGATTCGCATGTGAACAAGGCAGAGGTTAAGGGATAAGCTGCAACTTTACCGTCGGGTTTTAAGACCGTGATCTCCATTCAGATCTGCTGTCACATGAAAATGTTATAGTAAATGTCGAAGTCAACCACCGGATCCAAAACTGCAGAGTTAGCCGCCAGCAAATCCGACTATTCACATGCCAATGGTTTGCCTCCGTATCGTTAGCCGGACCACTAGAGGATAAGTTATATCCTAAATTCTAAAATGGGTTTTAATGCATGGAAAACGGCCTTTTTTTAAATGAATATCTTATCCTAAGACCCTAGGTGTCAAGAAGACCGAGATCAACCTATGTCAGATTATTGTAGAAAATAATTTCGAAGAGATCCATGATGGGATAAGAGGCTTGGAAAAGGTAAGGATTCATTTAATAATTATTAAAAATGGAGTATACATTTAAACCAATAAATATTCTAGATATGAAGATAAAGATAGTGGTCTAATGCCATTTATTTTCCCTCATCTTATAAAAAAGGTTTTGAAAGGCTCATGAGGAGGGGGAGAAGAGAGAGTTCTCGAGAAGTTAAGAAGAAGTGCTTTTTGAAGAAGCACTAGAACACTTTGTAAATAGAGTTTTTGGTTTTGCAGGTATATTGTGGAGAATGAGAGCTCTTTTTCTTGCCTGGATACAGAATTAAATTTCGTTGTAGAACAACGAGATCCACTTCAGTATTCAAAAACTCAGTTTAGCTACCATTGTGCTAAAGTTCCATACGCTTCAGTCCATCAGTTAGAGTGTGCACATCATCATCAAATTTTCTTGGTCGATTAAAGACCCATCAAAGAAAAGGCATTGTATCTATAAAGCCTTATTAAGAGAATTTCATTCTACAACATCAGTAGTGTTGTTGGACACTTGTCAACTGATAGATCATTGTATTCCTTTTTCTCTTGGTTTTATCAATACAGCAGTCGCACACTTCTGAAGTGGACCCAGAGATGTAGTCTAGGAGGGACGAACTCCGTCACTAATCCTTGTTGTTTTATGGTTTTATTGTTATGCATGATGTGTAATTGTTAAACTTTAACACTAACAGATTATATCTAAAAACACTTTGAGCTTAGCAGTTAAAATCACTTATAAACAATTGTCTTAGTTAATTCACTTGCCATTATCATTTTTTCAAGAGTTAGTTACATCTTGGCTATCCGCATTCAGATCATATTTTGGTATCAGAGCATACTAGCTCTTTTTTAGGTACAAAATGGGCAAGAAATCGAGACAACAACTTCGATTGAAAGAACTCAAGGAGTTCAATCAGCAATTTCAAAACGAGAATACTGCATTACGAAGGATGGTGCAAGCACTGAAAAGAGACAAGCAAATCTTGCAGTCTGAACTTGAATCCTTGAGAAGGAACATAAGAGGAAACAGTCCTCTAATAGAAGATATAGCTTCTAATGGAAAGAATCCAACACTATCTCTTCATCAGGAGGATGAAGATAGTTCTTCTCTTTCATCATCACCGAAATCATCAAGAGAGGCCATTGGAATCTTTTCCTCACCTGATGAGGAAAATCCCAACATACTGATATCACTAAAAAGTGATTCAGAATCTGAGGAAGTTTCTAGCCAGAAGCCAAGTGTAGTTTCTGAAAGAAAAGGTTTGTCAATGATGAAGGCCATGGGATACCAGGAAGGAGAAGGCCTTGGAAAGAATGGTCAAGGGAGACTTATACCAATATTTGTACAAGAAATGCCTAGGTATTAAGGTCTGGGCTATGGTATAATGAAGTGCGACTATTGTGAAAATATGGGCCATGTTTTGAGTCAATGTTGGTCTTTGCATACTGAGCTTATGCCAAAGAAGCTACAGGACAAAAAGGGTAAGCAAAAACAATCCTCTATTAGTGATTCTAGAAGTGATTTCTTTTATCAGAATTGGGTTCTAGAAACTGTTAAAAGAATATATCCATGTATATTTTGTGGAAGTTCTTGGCATTGTGTAAAACATTGCTGGAAGCATAGAGCCTACAGCAAGAAAGTCGGAGCTACCAAAATCCAACTACAAGAATATGATGAGACTCTTCAAGTAAAGAAGCGTTTAGGTAAAAGCTTGCTTCAATCTATCAATGAATTTGCTAAAGAGGAACAGCATTAAGAAAACTCAAAGGCAATAAGTACAAATTCTAAGGAGAGAATTTGTCGACATTGCAAATTGTTGGGGCATGCTAAAAGCAACTGTTCAATCCTGCCACAGGAACCAGCATTGATATCAGTAGCACAGGAGACATCCAATTCACCTACTAGGGAACATTCAATTTCCAAATGGAACTGGGCATACTTTATGCCATATGTATAAATTGAGTCTGTAAAAATTTTCTAGATCTAGATAAGTCTGTAACTAGGATCTAGAGTTATTTTTCTTCAAAGCATTGTAATAAAACTTTTAGAGAACCAAAAGTTCTTTTTGTGGGAAGGTGTGATCCAATTTGGATTCTGAAGTTTGTATCAAAATTACAAAATTACCAAGATGGTCATTTTGAAGTAATTAATTGTCGATTTTGTAATAAACAGGTTGAGTCAAAATTGTATCAACCAAGATGGTCTTATGAGCAATGGTTCATCGACTTAAGTCGTCAAGCAGAATCTTATCAAAATTGGAAAGCAACCAAGATGGTGTTAGGTCCCTATATTACTAGTATAGTCCCTTATTGTTGTTAGTGTAACCCCCTTATTGTTATTATTGTACTCCTGTAACCCCCATATTGTTATTATTGTGCCCTTAAATTATTATTGTTAGGTCGGCTAGGATTACATCGTGGCCCCACTAGGATTACAATGTGGCCCCATGGACTCCTATATAAAGAAAGGAGATTTTTTAATTTGTATCATCCAAGAATTGTTCATTCATGTAATGTATTGGAGGTTTCCCCCTCGAAGTGTCTTATTTATAAGGCGTTGATATCTCTTTTCTTCCATTTTTGAAGATGGTTTCACAACATATGGTCACTTTCAGCATTCTTGCTATGAGAAGAAAATTCAAGTTCAACAAGTTCGTCGTCAACTTCGACATCAACATCAGTGACTTCGACAACATTCATCAATGTTTTTTTCTAATTAAAATCAAACTGTCGTCATAAGTAAAAGTCGTCATTATGTCGACCTGTGACATTGAAACAGTAAAAAGAATTAGTCATTATTTTAAAGTGCTAAATTCATGTAAATACTTAGGGAAACACAATCCTAAGTCTAAGTGTTAGCACTATAACTCTAAGTCAACTAAAGTGTTAGTGTTAGGAAAAAATATTAGTCTTAAAAACAATTAGTTAAAGACTAAAAATGCCTAAGTGACTATGGTCTTGATGTTATGGTGCAATGAAGATGTAAATGCCTAGATCTAAGTCCTAATTGTAAACCTAAGGTGAAATCCTAAGGTGACAGGACTAATCCTAAAACTTAGCGTTAAAGTTTTAGTTCTAAGTCTAGGAGCATAGAATTAAAACTATGCAATAAACCCACTTTCGGGCTTGTTAATAAAACTTAGGGCTACAATGTAAAACCCTCAGAAAACAATGTAAAAACATTACAAAATAAATTTAATGTTTAAACAGTCAAATAAATCGTATCGGAAGAACCGTTTTCATGTGACAAAGGTCAACCACAGTTTTTTTATATCAAGTTTGAAAGCCCGCAATTTGACTAGCAGTCTAACTGCATCAAGAAGACCACGTCGGAGTTCCATGTGATCAGGCAAACAACTGCCGAGAATCATGTGACCGGAGTTGGAAGTCGTCAGCCCAAAACCATATATGGTGACTATTTGAAAGCCATGTGAACAGAGTTAACCGCAGCGGAAAATGCTACCGCAATGGTATCCGCCAGTTCAAGCCGACAGTTAAGGAGTCACATGTGAACAAGGCGGAGGTTAAGGGATAAGTCGTAACTTTACCATTTGGTTTTAAAACCGTGACTGCCAATCAGATCTATTGTCACATGCATATGTTACAGTAAATGTCAAAGTTAACCGCCAGATCCAAAACCGTAGAGTTAGCTGCCAGCAAATCCAACTATTCACGTGCCGATGGTTCGCCTCCACACCGTTAGCTAGACCGCCAACAGATAAGTTATATCCTAAAGTATAAAATGGGTTTTGATGCATGGAAAATGGTGTTGTTTTAAATGAACATCTTATCCTAAGACCCTAGGTGTCAAGAAGACTGAGATCAACCTATGTCAGATTATTGTAGTGGATAATTTTGAAGAGATCCATGATGGGATAAGAGGCTTGGAAAGGGTAAGGATTCATTTAATAATTTTTTAAAATGGAGTATACATTTAAACCAATAAATCTTCGAGATATGAAAATAAATATATTGGTTTAATGCCATTTATTTTCCTTCATCTTATAAAAAAGGTTTTGAAAGGCTCATGAGGAGGGGGAGAAGAGAGATTTCTTGAGAAGTTAGGAAGAAGTGCTTTTTGAAGAAGCACTAAAACACTTTGTAAAGAGAGTTTTTGGTTTTGTAGGTATATTGTGGAGTATGAGAGCTCTTTTCCCTACCTAGATGCAGAATTGAAGTTCATTGTATAACAACGAGATCCACTTCAATGTTCAAAAACTCAGTTCAGCTATCATTGTGCTAAAGGTCCATATGCTTCAGTGCACATCATCATCATATTTTCTTGGTCGATTAAAGACCCATAAAAGAAAAGAGATTGTATCTGTAAAGCCTCATCAAGAGAATTGCATTCTACAGCATCAGTAGTGTTGTTGGGCACTTTTCAACTAATAGATCATTGTATTCCTTTTTCTCTTGGTTTTATCAATACAGCGGTCGCACACTTCTGAAGCAGACCCAGAGATGTAGTCGAGGAGGGACGAAATCCGTCACTAAGACATGTTGTTTTATGGTTTTATTGTTATGTATGATGCGTAATTGTTAAACTTTAACATTAATGGATTATATCTAAAAACACTTTGAGCTGAGCAGTTAGAATCACTTATAAATAATTGTCTTAGTTAATTCACTTTCCATTCTCATTTTGTCAAAATTTAGTTAGATCTTAGCTATCCGCATTCAGATCAAACAACCTCATGAATGTTTATGAGGCATTCATCCCCTGAAAGGCATAACCATCCATTCGAAAAGGGCCTCCTTGGATTTGAAGGTAGTCTTCCACACATCATAGGCTTCGATTGGCACCTGGTGATAACCGAACTTCAAATCAAGCTTGCTGAAATTTGGCCCCCTTGAGTTGGTCCAGAAGATCATTAATCCATGGGATTGGATACATATTTCGTAAAGTGATATTATTCAGTGCTCAAAATTCAATAAAAAGTCTCTAGGTGTCATCTTTATTTTGTACCAACACTATCGGGCTCCCACAAGGTGATGAACTTGGCTTGATTTTTCCTTTGTAAAATAAATCCTCAATTTGCCTCGTAATTTCATCATTCTCCATAACATAACATCGATAGATCATTTTTTTGGGTAGTAGTGTGCCCGTGATCAAATTGATGTATTGATTGACCTCACAGTGCAAGGGTACCCATGTGAGAGAGGTGAAGATGTCCATGTACTCCTCCACAATCTTATCCATCTACTGTAGTCATGTGAAGAAGCCCTATTTGTAGGTTGTATATGTGGCCACAATAATATTCTTTCCCTGAGGGTGGATCATAAGGAAGAAAAAATTCCAGGTCTGGGAAATGACCTTACTGCATGACTTCATAGGGATCAAAGAGATGGCAGTAGGCAGTGCTACCTCTAGTATCTTGTATAAATTATTGCCCAAATAAATAATAACATTGTGAGGTCTAGACTCATACACAGCATGACGCTTCTAAAAGTTTGGTTTTCCTGACACAACGATCTCATCCTTAGTGAAGCCAACCGATGGTGTATGGTTGCAAGTGTGGTGTGGTCAGTAGGCCCAAACGCTTCACGACCTCTTCTAATATGAGGTTCTTTTGTTTCCAATTATCGAAAATGAACTACAACATAGAACCCTTCACCCAAATTTGTGAGTGAAGAGTCGCTACCCATCCTCTGGATCTTCGAGCTCAATATTTTGTATATTGGTGGTGTCAATAGTGGCTCTGAAATCTGAATCAATAATGCATTTCCCTTTTCCATTCCCCTTGTCAGATTCTCAGTTAAAGTCGTAACATGCATCTGATTCGGAAGCCTTCAGCACGACCACGAGCGACTGCTTGGCTCGACACTCACTTTTGTTGTGATTGGGGCTCTTATAGAACTCACACCATTTCCCCATGTCTTTCTTTGGATTTTTGGTGTTTTTCTTTACTTGCATATTCGAAAGGTTTTCCAAGGCCACCCTGCCTTGGATTTATCCTTTGTTTTGTGGTTTGGGGGTGCCTTTCTCTTGCTTCAGATTCACATGTCCAAAGTATCGCTTCTTCTGTTTAAATTTCTCCTAAATATTGGCAGCATAGTGTTATGTTGCACGGAGCGAGGAGATGTCCAAGAACTCCATTTCCTCCTAAATGTATTTATGCAAGCAACTGCGGTACTTGAGCACTAGATGTTTTTCCAAATATTTGATACCCAACTTTGTGCGTAGGGTATGGAAAATATTTGTCACCTCATGCACATTGTTAGTGTCAGTATTTGCATCCTATCAGTAGTGATCAAATGGACTCTTATCATGTCTTTTTAGGGTCCCATAGTAAATTTTTTGTCATTTCACTAGGTCTTCAAGCAAAAATTTGGTCACTGGGCATTAGGTTTAGGATTGTTTTCCACTCCTTCCAAAAATTTTAAATTGCTGGTCCATGTCATCAAATAAGATGAGTATTCCATTCATTTTAGTGTCTCCATTAGGTCATTATCATTTCAAGGTCGCCAAACTACCATTTCATGCATAAAATCCAGCAATTGGAGCAGTGGTAATAAAGAAAGTTTATTCAATAAATTATGATTTCAAACAATGTAATTTTATGTTTCTATATGTAATAATCAATTCACGTTCCTAAAAATATGCAGTTCAATGTTCCAAAGAAGATACAAAAATTCCAGGTTACAAATGTCCAAGTTTACAAAAATAAAATAAAAAAATAATGAAAGTCATGCTTGAAGAGACATGTAGGGCCCAGCTAAAAAGAGAATCATTCCATGACTATAAAAGTCCAAAAAGTCACAAATACATTTCATTTGCACTCCTATTACCTCTTATCATCGAGCTTATTCCTCCTTTGGTAAGAAAACAGGGGTTTTTAGCTAAAAGTGGCAAAAATTGCTTGGCGTTATGCATAGAAGCATTGTGTTTCACATCTAGAGGAGGCGTTGCGGGTAGGAGAAATACGTTGCGCATAGGAATTGTGCAATAGTGAACTGCACTTCACACAGGGAAGAGTTTCTCAAACTTGTCTAAAAATCACCAAGGTCAATTTTTCAAGCTTCCAATCCATATTTTTCACCCTCTAAAACATCATAACAAGTAAGCATATTCATTTTCATACCCTCTCTTCCTTTGCAAACCAAGAAAAAATCATAAGCCTAGTCCCCTAGGGTTTTCTATGAAGTGGAGGAGTGGTAATAAAGCATTTTTATTCAATAAATTTTGATTTCAAACAATGTAATTTTATGTTTATATATGTAATAAGCATATCACGTTCCTAAAAATCTACAGTTCGATGTTCCAAAGAAGATACAAAAAGTCCAGGTTACAAAGTTTAAAAAAAAAAGAGAGGGAGAATGAAATTCATGCTTAAAGAGACATGTAGGGCCCATCATCACTTAAAGAGAATCATTCCATGTCTATAAAAGGCCAAAAATTCACAAATACATTTCATTTGCACTCCTATTACCTCTTATCATCGAGCTCATTCCTCCTTTGGTGAGAAAACACAAGTTTTTAGTTGAAAGTGGAAAAAATTGCTTAGCGCTACACATAGAAGCACTATGTTGCACATCTAGAGGAGGCGCTACGCATAGGAGAACTATGTTGCGAATAGGCGTTGTGCACCAATGAATTATGCTGCGCACGGGGCTAGGTTACCCAAACTTGTCTAAAAATCACCAAAATCAATTTTTCAAGATTCCAATCCAGATTTTTCACCCTCCAAAACATCATAACAATTAATTATAGTCATTTTCATACCCTCTCTTCCTTTTCAAACCAAGAAAAAATCATAAGCCTAATCCCCTATGGTTTTATATGAATTGCATGCTTTTGATTTACAAATGATGAAATGATGCTCTAAAACCCTAGTATCACTATCCCTGCACCTATGTTTGCAAGTCATTCATCATTTCCATCCATCACAAACCCATTTCCCTTCATTTTGCATCATCTCCTTATAAACCCTAGCCCTATTCTACCAAATTGGGCAATTTCCCTAGCTAGGAATGTGTTTGAATTTCTAGCTCATTTCCCTCACTCATTTCAATTCATTTCACTCCATAAAGATTCCTAAGACCCCTGCCCATCTCCCTAAATTTTCCTACTCCCATATCCCTTCCCTAACTCCCTCATTTCATCCCTTTACCAACTTTTCCCTGTTTTTTTCCCTCCTATTATCTAGGGTTTCAATCATGGAAGGATATTTTTCACCATCAGAGAAGATAAAACATCACACAGGGGGGAAGATACTGAGGTATGAGCCCTCAAATTGCAATGAAATCACTTCTTCACCCTTCATCAGAAAATTTTTTGAAGATGTCAACTGCCTAGGGTTTTGTTAAAGAGTAGAGGAGGTAAGTTACCATGAGCAGCTTACAGATTTGTTTGCCACAAATTTGAAGGGAGAAAAGGCCACCATTGTAGGGATTGATTTCAAATTTTCAGTTTATGCCATCTCTCTTACTACAAGGATACCAAATAATGGGGAATATTGGTTCAAGGGCATGAACCTAGACCTTGAGAAGTATAAAACCTACATAAAATCATAGTACAAGGAGGCTCATTCTCATATTATTCCATTCAGATACTTTTTGGAGAGGTATTCACCATTGATGAAGGTTGTGATGAATTTTTTCACATGTGAGGGAAGTTTTTCCAGATTGTACCAATATCACATCAAACTTCTCATTCACTTCAAAGCAGTAAATTCCCTTCATTTATGCAATTTCTTGTATAGGAGTGTGATAAAGGTGGTTGAAAAGGTGCAAATCATGAACACAGAACATTAACCTAGCCTCTTTCACCACATCTTGGTGAAGATCATAGTTCTCCATCAGTTGGCAGAGAATAACATGACATGGGATACCTTCATTAAGGCAGCCTTGATGATGCATACAACTACTACACCAACTCAGCAACAAAACATATCACTCGCCATGTCAGCACAGCCTATGGAGGTGGGATCATCAAGAAAAAAAGTTGAGGTTTAAAAGAGGCCTAGGCTTGAGGTTACTCTCACCTATCAGAGAGGTAGGAGGCTTATGTTTGCTCCTCTGAATGAGGAAGGGTCCAAGCCTACTTCACTATAGGGATCACCATCAGCACAGCAAGAGACATCCATGCATGATGAGGAGGAAAATTAATTTGACCTAGTTGACTTGGAGGACCATGATGAGCAAGAAAACTTGGATAAGGTAATAAAATACAAGGATTCTCAAATCAAAGAGCTCCAAAACAATTTGGCAAGGTCCCAATTCATCATTTCATTTCTTGAACAGGAGAACAGTCAACTCAAAACAAAGCAGATGATTATGGAGGTAGAGAAATTTAAAACTAAGAGGAAATAATTAAAATTAAAAGCAGTGTCTGAGCATGATGAACATGATGAACATGAACAACAGGTGAAGAGGAAGAGGTCAAGAACCATGGGTCTCAAAAAGGCATTGTAGAGAGAAGAAGAACAAGACCCTATAGATGAAGAACTCAGTTTTGAAGAGAGGATTGCAAATGAGATCAATGAAGACATGGTGTTTTGGATTGAGAACGTAAATACTCACTTGGAAAATCTCCTTAACAAGTCAAACAGGGATAACAAGATTCATAATCGCATGGTTTCCCGCTACCAAACAAGAAATCAGATCGCACATGTCAAAATCAAGAAATTGCAAGACAGACTTAAGCAAAACCTAATCAGCCAAAAGGAGAAGGGTAAACTTTATTTTCTATTTGATACCTCTATGATTTCATATCACACCTCATTCAGCACTTTTGGACCAATTTGGGGAATATTTGGAGCAAATTTTGGTGCAATTTCATAAATATCAGAAATTTCACTAGGTCTACAAAGTGTTGTGCTTTTTCCTCAAGGCTCCAAATGGCATAAACTCAAAATTTCTAGAAAGATATTGGCCTCCTCTCAAAACCCATTTTCCCATATTTTTCATACAGGGCTCACATTTTGATAAAAATGAGAAAACGGGGTAAAAAATCAACATTTTGCCCCTCTTTTTGAAAAGGAGATGTGCACCTGGAGACACTTTCAGAGAATGAGTTTTGGAAGGCCTTCCCATGGGTCATTTTTAAAAATTAAAGATGTCCTAGAAACTAGATAAATAGTTCTAGTTTATTGTTCTCTCATATTTCAATTTTGACTTTAGGAAGGTGCCTAAAAATGGCCTCCAAGATGGCGTCGTGCATCTGCAATTTTTTGAGGTTTTTGTAAAATTTTCACTGTATAATTTTCTCCAATTTCTAGTTTGACTTTTGTAAAAGTTAAAAATTTGAAGTAGATGAATGTAAAGTTAAAAATATAAATCTAAATGGTAAAATTTAGTTGAATATGTTTCTTATCCTCCATTTATTGTTTTGGGGATATATCTCTTGATGGTTATATAAAGGAGGATTTTGTTGTGTAACCTCCCTAGTGAGTAGCAGACTTCAGATAGGTGCATGAATTTAACTTTCTTGCTAGAAAATCTGACCTCCAAAGGAGGATTTTGACCTCAGTAGCTATATGAGGTCTTTTGTAATCATTTTCAAGGGTTGGATTCTTGGACATTGAGCTAGTGTATTTCAGTTTGACAAAGTAATACAGTGAATACAAAGAAAAGTTGCAGCTTACATTTAGGGATTCATGTGGTGAGATTTTATGGCTATATTTCTCTTTTTTAAGTCACTCCATTTAATGATTTCTCTTTATATTACATATATACTACTTTTTCTCATTGTCTTTAAAGGTTTTAAGCAGGATTCATGAGGAATACATGCCCTGTTTTGATAAGATGATGATGGTGTGTTTATTTTCTTCTTAAGGAATGAATTCATACTTCTATGCTTGTTCCTAATCTCTCTATTCATACTACACCATAACCATAAAGCCTAAAGGGAAATTCAAGCTTGCCTACCTTGCACCTTTATTCCCCTACAATTTTCTCTCTTATAACCCTACTAGAGTTTCAAGCCTATCTCTAAAGGTCCAGTTTCATCGAGCACAAAAATCCAAATCAACCAAAACCCTAGAGCCTATCATACCTATCCTAATATCTTTCATGATCCAGTCAATTTGGTTGTGATGTTATTGAGAGAGCCCTCTTAGCCTAGTAGGGCTAGCTACTAGGTCAAAGTGGTATGTGCTTACCTTTGCTGGTCTCCTCCTCAGCCTTCGGAGATCTGGTGGAGTGCTAACACACATCTTGGTCCATTTTTTATAGAAGTGTGTGCATTTTATTTACTTGTCCTCATAGCTCCCCACGAAGTAATATTTTTCCTTGATGGAATCTCAAAAATAATTCCAAGTGGGTGCAGCTGAAAATAATAAGTGTTCTCTCTCATCCCTATATTCACCGTAGGTTTCCCACCGGTCCTTGACATGGGGACCGGCTTTGAGGAGTGAAAAAGTATTATTTTCCTAATTGGAAAATTCATGAACCAAAAAATACCCTTCCAACAGATTTAACCATCTATCTATAGCGTCTGCATCTATCTAGCCTTCAAATATGGGAATGTCAAAGTTAACTTGTACCTTAAAGAGAGTGGCACCTCCATAGTCATTGCTAGACAAAGATGTGTCGCATGTGGGTAGTCGCCACAGGATTTGGGAAAATTTATCCATCATCGCGTTCCTTTGTCACCTGAGGGATTCCTCGAGCAATATTTTGAGAGGATTTCCTACTCCCTCGTATTTATTTTATTCCCGAACGGGAGGTCGTTGCAGTTTTCGAGGTTGGTCTTGAAAAGGTCCAACTAGTTCAATCCCTAACTCCTTATACCCTGACCTTGATGGGGACATGAAAAGAAAAAAAGAGAAAGAGAAGAATGCCCTGATACCACTGATCTAGACTTATGTAAGAACAAAACAGAATACATATATAAACATAAACACAAATATGTAGTAGAAATAAATCTTCATTTCATTAATATAAAATAATTCAAAGATGTTTACAAGCATAATGGAAATAAACTAGCTCGGGTGATGGTATATTATCTCTAAGAAGAGATGTGGCGGCTACATGCCTCTAAATTGTGTTACAATGCAGCTCAAGGGTGATCCAAACTTACACAAGAACATAATAGAATACATATATAAACATAAACACATAGGTGTATCATAAATAAAACTTCATTTCATTAATATCAAAGAACTAAAACATGCTTACATATAAAATAGAAATAAACTAGCTCGGGCGATGGTAGCTTATCTCTTAGAAGAGATGTGGTGGAAACATGCCTCTAAATTATGCTACAATGAGGCTCAAAGGCCCATTTATTATTTAGAAACAACGAAAAACCATAAACATCCAAAAACCTAACCCTAGGAGATGAATTACCAAAATTTCCTTGTTGGGGTAAATTAGTACATCAACTTCCCGGGGTAGTAACTTTGGCATACGATATCTGTTTAACATGCATGATACCTCGTTATATATATATATATATATATGAGGACTAAAATTTTTGAATAAAACTTTAATTACATACTCAAGTTTTCTTATTTTCCAAAAATACATCGGTTAGGACCTCATAACAGATCCAGAATTTCACAACCCTAAATACTGCCAAAAATAGTAAATTATACTACAATTAAGGAAACTGAAAAATTGAAAGAAACAATGGTGGGGTTCCAAGTGGAATAGAAAGGTGGCCACTAATATCCACGTAGATCATTCCTCCCCCCCTTAGGAAGAAATCATCCCCATTGTGTTGATTTACTCAATGAGATGGGAAAACTTCTGTTGAACTTGGTCCATGGTGAGCCACTTGCCTTGGTCCAGGAGTTGGCCATCTTTGACAACCAAATGCAGTTGGACCTTCTAATATCAAGTTTTATTTATTTGTGTGTCCATGATATAATCAGTTGTGACATGTTCCATGGAATATGGCTTTAGCTCTGTTGGTGTGAGTTGTTCTATAATTTCTTATGTGTCTAGTAATGGTGGAAAGTATAGTTGATGGCAGTCCACATTGAACACTGGGTGCAGGCCAAGGAATGGTGGAATGTTGAGCTCGAAATCATTATCTCCTACTACCTTAGTGATGGTGTAAGGCCCATATAGGATTGGGTGAAGCTTTCAGTTTGGTCTAGCGAGGTGCTCCTTCTGCAAATGTAACCAAACTTTATTGCCCACCTAGAAATTGTGTAGCACCCGATGTTGATAATTTCGTTGCTTGTAATTAGCATTGGATTTTTTCAATATGTCGTGGACCTGTTGGTGGATATGTTAAATGTGCTCAGTGAATTTTTTAGCCCTGTTAGCTTCATACTGGACCTGAGCCAAATCTTCCTGAGTAATTGCAATTGTTATGGCCACATCAATGGGACATGGTGGTTGGAATTCCAACCCCACTTGAAAGGGGTTATCGCCAGTTGAGCTATGGATAACTCTGTTGTAGTTGTGTTGGACATAGGGGAGGATTTTATCCCATGTCTATGGATTCTTTGAGTTGTACATGTGCATAATGTGTATGATCATCTCGTTGACAACCTCTATTTGGCCATCAGTTTGGGTATGCAAATTCCTAGACTTAGTGAGCTTGGTATCCAGAATCGACCAAAGACTTAACCAAAATTTCATTTAGGAGCCTACTATACCGATCTGAGATAATCAACTGTGGGATCCCAAAGTGTATCCACACTTGTTCAAATAATAGCTTAGCAGTGGCTTCTGTTGTGACACTCTTCTTGCAGGCCACCAGAATATCCATCTTAGAAAATATATCGACAACCACGAAAACGTAGTCGTTTCCATGTGTTAGCCACTAAAATACCCCTTATACATTTGAGTTATAATATATAATTAAAACTCATCACCTATATATCCCTAAGCTAAAACGATCGGGTGAAGGTTAAGAAGTGTGTGGAAACGAGCGATGGATCTTGCCTAGTAGGGAGATCGATGGTGTAAATTCATTCATCACATTTATTTATGTTGCGGCCTTAATGCATAGTCAGACTCCTGATGGAATTTATCTCCCAATTGACTTTTTGATAGCCATCTGTCTGATGCTTGATTCGACCACTAAGCCGCATCATTGCCCCCAAATCAGGACAAGCTTTAAAACATGGGCCTATTTCCCAAAAGATACTAATTTTTGGTGTCAAATAAATCAGACGGTCATCAAATCTCATCGCATTCCAACTTGCGCGGTTATAACGCCCTCCTCGTTGACCCAATGTCATCCCAGCCATTGATAATTTTTAAATCTGTGACAATCGTACTAAAACTTGCACACAATCTAACCTCGAGCCCTCATGCAATGAGAGGGTCCCCCTTCCTTGGTAGGCAAGTTTTCCAATGGCGAATTAACTCATATTTGTTGTATTTAATGATCCGAGTAATTTCCCATTTATTTTTAACACCGCCAACCTTTCATCGTTAACTTTTTCTACCTCAATTCTGCATGTCCACCTAGGAAGCCCACCTACAGCTGTGAGAAAGTTTGAAGCAATTCTCAGGTCCAAAAGACTCACTCCTCTCTCTCGATAAGTCCTCCCAGCTCTCCATCTTCTTGTTGGGTCAATAATTCAGCCCCAGAAAGTTCTAATGTCTGATTTGTAGGGGAAAGAGGCCATGGTTAATGAACTGGATAGGGTACAAGATATGAAAGTGTGCCTCACTAATATCTTGACCCTTAAGTGGACCCTTACCCACTCAAAAGTTGCGACTGACAAGGACTTGTGTTTATTAAAAATTGGGATTCTGCATGCAACTTTGCCACCTGTCCATTTCGACCTTGATTCCATCCTTTTTCTGGCTGAGCAATATGAGCACGAGTAGCAGGTGCTCTATTTCAAGTCTAGTCGCATGCTCTTTCTAAATTTGGACAAAGAGATAGTGGCTAAGATGCTAGGTATCTTGGCTCAGGGAATTGACATAACGAATAAGGGACTAGACGGTGAGTTTAACACCTACCGAAAATGATAAGCTTGAATTCTTGAGAACCTTGTTTGAAAACCCTTATACAAAATTGAAGTTTTATTTTCCTATACCTACTTAGTCCTTGAAACCTTTCTACCAAACTCTAACCTATCTCCTTAATGTAATTTTTGGTCTCATTGACGATGCTAAAATGGATGAGTCAGTCTTCTTGGCCATACGGATTATTACCCTTCAACCTAAGCAAAAAACCATTAATTTCCTTAAGTACTTGACCTGCGCCCTCACAGTAGACTTGTCTACTGCTATTCCTTTCATCTCTTGTCATCATTGATCATATATTGTCCACTTAGTTCTTTTTAATTACCTATCTTATTTTTTATCTTCTCAACTCTTTTTGAGTACTACTCGTTCTGACAGTAAAGAGAAAGATATTTTTCCACTAGTATGATGTCATTTATCCCTAGTGTGTTCCTTTTACCTATTCTCAGTACACGAATTTTTTTGCACACCCTCTGAGAGTTAAATTAACTGAGATAGAACATAGTAGGATTTTGGAAGAGCAGGTCAGAACATTAAGAATAACTGAGGAGCAGAGTATTGGGAGTTGGTTTTTGTTTCTTGATTATACCATAATTCGTTTATATGGATTTGACAAGCAATCATTTCAGTTTCCCAAGTATGTGTCACCACTATTATGTGCTTATGAAGTTCTTAGGTGGAAAATTGTAGTACATAAATCCCATTTTGTTTCAAAGAAAAAAAAATAGCATTGTTCAATTTTCCATATGCTATCCCTCCTTTAATTGCAAAGAATAAAAGTGCAGATCATGCTTTGGAAAAGGATATTTTTTATTTTTGTTTTCTGCGAGATGATTTCTGGCATTATGATCCCCTTTGCACCATCTCAAGATTGAAAAATCATGTTGGATTATCAACCTATACTCATGAGAGGAGACCGGAAATATAAAGGTTATAAAATTATGCGGTTCCTGTTGATGAAACCACACTGTCAACAACATCTACAAGAATTACAAAGGAAGCCACCCACATTGGCTCAAGTAACTCTGAAGTATAGGTACAAGAAGGGGATGTAGAACCTGTGGTCTATGTTTCCACTACTCTTGCATTGAAGAAAAAATTAGAAAGCTTAACCCTGCCCGACGTGTCTCAACGAGTGAAGCCAAAGGAAAATGACATAGATGTTGACATGTTCAGATAGGAAGTCGAACAATTGAATGATGAGATTCGATAGACCTTGAAGGAACTAAAACCCAAGGATTTAGGGATGTAAACCCTAGACATTAAGAGCACTTTTAGTGAGCAGAATGAAATCATGGCGACCGTTGCAGAATTGGCAATATTTTCGAAGTAGTCCCAATCAGTAGATACCTCAGCTCTAAAGGAGGTGATCCCCACAAGTAGACCATGTTTCATCTCTACTACAGAATTTGATACAAATTTTTTAAATATTATGGTCATCCAACCAAAGATTAGGGAAAAGTAGTAGATGCTAGGCTCTAGGACCTCTTCATTGACCATTAACCTGGGAAGGGTGTAAAATATGGATTTCATTAACATACATCGATAGGTAGGGGATGTTATGGCATGAATATTACTTGATTCCATTGTTGGAAACAAAAATGTGCAAGTGATGTTTAAGAAGGTGTATGAACAATTACATGTCATGTGAATGGCTCTAAAAATGAATACCAACCGAATAAAGGAGTTAGAGGATATAGTCGTTCGACAATCTGACTAGCCCAAAGACACTAAACCTATTGAGAAACTATTGGAGGAAAAGGAAAAAGATATCAAAACTCTTAAATCAATCCTTAAAATCCCTGATCATGATCATCACATCTTGATCCAGGATTTTGAAAGGAAGGAAGAAGTTTAAGCTCGCCTCCGAGACATGGAAGTAGCCTTGTAGCTTAAGGAAGAAGAGCGACATAACAGTCTCAAACAACAAGAACTACTAAAAGTGGAATCTCGTGAAAAAGAAGAACGTCATCTGAAACTCTTAGCAGAATAAAAAACTTTGATCGATCAAGCTAATAGTTATTCACAAGTGTCTAACACAGAATATTCTACACTATTATGTGTCAAGATAACCCAACTAGAGTAGGAACTACAATCGGCCCAAGCAAAAGTGGCAAAGGCTGAACATAGAACAAAAGTCTTGGTAAGTCAGAATAATGTAGAGATCGAACAGATTCAGGATGCCTTGAAAGACAAGCATATGGAATCTAAATCCTTGAAGGAAGTCTTGCAAGCCACTATGATAGGGAGAAAATTTCTAGTGCAAACCAAAGGATAAATATGGAGTGATATCTCACAGAAGATATCCACATTCAAATCTTATGTGGATATCCTCTCACATTGTGAAAGGGGCATGATACAAAGTGTGAGGTTAGAAGCTAAGGCCACAACTATTTCCCTTGATGAAAGGCTGAAAGATATTGACACCCTCATCAATATCATTAATACTTTAGAATATTATGTGTTTTTAGGGCTAGAGTTACCTCCCAAAGATCAGTGTTTTTTCTCCCTCTACATGTTAAAGGAGAAACAGGTCGATACACAAGTAATGCGGGAGGAATTTGACAAATTCATTAAAGAGATAAATTATATCAGGACTGATTGGAATTATCTCAGAAGGTTTGGCATGCCTATATTCTACAGCAATGATGACTGGTTAATATCCTAGGAAAGCTTTTGCGATCAGCTGGAAAATATAGAACAATATCTGGGATGTCTAGCCATGCAGGGTGAGGAAGTGGTCTCCTCTTCCATATTTATAAATAGTATTTGTAGGGATTTTACCCTTCTAGTTAGGATAAATAAGATTATACAAAATCTCCCTGGTACTTGGTATCAAATCCGATCTCAGTTGGTAGTGGTAATCACCAAATAAAAAAAATGTACCTTAGTTAGCTACCCCTAATTGGGAAAAATTGGTTAGGTTGAAGAATAACTTTAAACGGAACCTAGTGGTAGAAAACTTCTATGCCATGTCACAAATAATCAAGCCATTTCATAAAATGCAGTCAGTGATAGAGAAACCAGAGGATTGGGGTGAAATCCCTTTTATTACCACAGAAGAACTATCTGTCAGGATGCATGGAACCCACTCATTCTCCCCCACGGGCTTATCTAAGAAAGTCAAAACCTCCAAATAGTGAAGGTGCCACAATGAATAGCTATTCCATTTAAAATTATTTTATTTTAATTCAATGTTGAGTTGGTTATGTTTCACATAGATGCCTTTCTAAGACTATCATTTAAAAAAATGTTTCCCGTTATGGGGGGGTTGTTGACAAAATGTAGATTTTCTAGTTTATGTAAATTAGTTTGTACATGTTGCACGGTTTTCTTTTCCATCTCTGAAATTTGTCCTTGCAATTTGAAGAAGACTTGTTTGTTATTTTTTTATTTTTTGTTTTGAAATTGCAGAAACTAAATGAGAGGCTTGTCCTCTTTTAAGAAACTATCCATTCAGTTTTGATGTTCTGATATATATATATATATATATATATATATATATATATATATATATATATATATATATATATATATATATATATATATATATATATATATATATATATATATATATATATTATTAAACGTAGGACTAGATGATTTATGCTCTATCGTTGTTAAATGAAAGCTTGTCTTCTGCTTTGCAATTATTTATACTCTATATTTGCTATTGTTATGTGTGTGTTATACTTTGTTCTATTTTTATAACACTATGGTTTCAAAAATTATAAATTTTGGCCTTGTATTTAGGGATTCTACCTTCAATATCTAATACTGAATGTGTTCATATGTTAAGATTATTAGTAGAACATAAGGAGTGTATGTACTTGTTCCATATATCTTTATCTAATACTAGAATGATATTTGTCTTTAAACTTCTGGTGTTTTATTTTTAGTTTCACTTCTTTTTTAACTCCCATGCTGTCTTCTCTAAAATCTCATCTTTAACTTCTTCATATCATTCGAATTGTGTTCTGGGGATTGTTATTAAATTAAGTTTTATCACTCTCTTATGTTAATAACATGAATTATTACAAACAAAAAAAATTTGCATCTGACCTTGTTTTATTCACTTATTGAAAATCATATAATTAAATATCAGGGTTACCCCCTATGGTGCGAAGGATTTCAGTCGTAGCACCTAGATCAGGAGGACTTACTATTCCTCAGTGAATGCATATTCAATTCGTTCATATGTGAGGATGATTTGAGCACCAACATTATTTTGGCATCGTTTCTAGGGAAGCATCAGTTTAAATTAGTGGATGACTAATTCTAACCCTGTTCAACCACATATGCTTTTTGGTTTGGTTGATAAACGCACGGTATTAAATGGATTATATGAATTGTCGTTACAGGTTTCCCAGACACATCAATAACTTCGTCAGAATTGGGAAGTCTTCGCGTAGGAAGATGAGTGAGCCCATCCAAACCCTAACGCCCCTGGATGACGACAACCTCTGAAGTTCTAAGCCCGCAACATATTTTTTGCTGCCCAAGTACTCTATTAAAAACGCCTTGTATTTTCCATATGAAGTTAAGTATAGGTAAATCTATAAATTTGTATAGTTAAATATTTTCTTTATTTTTATTATAATTTTTTCTTCCAACCTAGATACTCCTCAGATGTTGAATAGATCTGAATCAGAGTTCTATCACTCTCCTTTAGAGGACCCTGAGTTGCTAGTTACGATAGAAAATAGAAGGAGACACCTCGACGAGTTCAAGCATAGCCACTTGTTGTCTCCTAACCCTAGGATATCAAAATACTCCATCTCTCTCCGCTCAAATCCTCGAGCCATAGCTTCATCGTCATCCTCTCAGTTTAACAGGACATCCTTCCCTCTCCCATATACAGCTTTGAACAGTCCCCCGCCATCTTCGTACCATTATTATCCTCCTTCCCCTCCTCCACCAGCTCCTCCACCCATGAATGCTTGGGTGAATTCTCGTTACCTTCCCCTTAATCTGTAGGGGGGTCTACATGATTTTCTACCAAATTACGATAAAATTCTTCTGAGGTTTGATAATGAGGGAAATCGAACCACAGAGGTACATGTAGTTAAATTCCAAGACTATTGTGAAAACCTAGGCAATGATTATGATGATATTTTCATGAGATTATTTGTGCAAATTCTGTAGGGAGGCCCTCGAAAATGGTTCAGAACCCTCACTCCTAATAGTATAAATATAATGGAAAAACCAATTGAGTTGTTCTCACAGCAGTATGGCATTAAGAAAAGTAACCAGTTATGGCTCATAGAACTCTCTGCCCTTAAACTAAAACCTGACGAGTCTTTCAAATTTCAATAAAAGATTCACTAAATGTTACAATCATTTTCCCATCGTTGTTTGGCCATCAAATATAGTTGTTGTGGTTTCATATTCTACAGAACTCGACGATGACTTTTCATACACCTTGTGAGAGAGAGGTCCTGCTACGTTAGCTGATGCACAAGTTAAATCATGTGCCTATGAGGGTAACCTCATCGCTACAGGGAAACGGGTCCCTTGGGAAACTAAATCTGTGGGTAAAAATAAACCCATTGATACCTCACCCCAAATTCCTATCTCTTCCTCCTCCTAGGAGAAAAAAATAAAATAAATGTCCAAGCTTATTAAATCTTTTACCAATAAAATTAAACTGTTGGAAGTAGGACACAAAGTAGCCCCTCCCCCCACAAATTCCTTAGTGAAACCTAATTTTCAACCTAATCCACCAAATCAAAATCTGAATTTTCCTCCCATGAATCAAGCCCCTTTCAATCGTCCTCATCCTCAACAAATGTTGCAGAGAGGACAAAGGCCATATGAGCCACCCGTACAACATCCTCTTAGAAATAATATTAATCTCATATATGAGTATGACGATGACTTAGCTAGTAAGCTCATGAAACCTAAGGAAGGTGAATATCTGAATGTAGATTCTATAAAATCTTTTGACATGTCATTTCCAGACTCTCCTGAATATCTAAAGCAGGAATTTTGGGACCCTTAACTTCAAGTACTTGATGAACGGCTAGAAGCCTAGCTTCAGCATAAGTATAATATCAGACCCAAAAAAGATCGGGAACCTCAGAAGGAACCTGCCCCTCAAAATCACCCAGTTAAGTATAAACCTGCACCACCTCTTGAGCCTAATCCCATAGAGGTGGATCCTCCTCTCCCTAAAAAATTAGGCTTTCAAAGTGAGCTAAATAAGCTCAAAATTAGCATGTCGTTAACTGAGGTTGTAAAGCTACCTAATTATAAACAAGAGTTTGATTCATTTTTTATATAATCTCACCATATACCTCAATAAATGGGGTTGAATTATGTTATTAACGTCCAGGATGATTCTCCTAGGATTTCCCTTAGCCCCGCAAATCAGAAAAATGGTTATTTGGTGCCCAATTTTTATATCAGTTTGAAGATCCATGATTGGAACCTTCACAGCGGCATGCTTGACTCAGGCGGCTCCCACAACCTTATGCCTAAGGAATTCATGGATAAACTTAGGCTAATCATAACCTGAGAATACCACGATATGTATTATTTTTATTCCGATGGAGTAAAATACTTAGGTGTAATCAAATATGTGGTAGTTTTGTTGGCCCAGGTCCTAGTCAAAAGTGTTGTCATGGACATAGTCGTGGTTGATTTCCCTCCATATTATGGGAGGCTCCTCTCTAGGAGATGGGGTGCTAAGCTTGACGGGTCACTCCAACTAGGCCTCTCTTATGCTAGCAAATATCCTCATGGGGAGGAAATTTGGTAGCTTGCAGGGGAAAAAATCACACCCATAAATTCTGATCTTAGTATAGTTTTGGCACAAGTACCAATGTCCAGTTCTGACTTTATCTAATTCCTTTTTTGGGAGGGGGTACTCGTTGCTTATATAGGGAGTCTAGGTTGACATATACAACTATAGAACAAAACCCCGAGAACTCCCTAGTATATAATTTCGAAGAAAATATGGAAAACTTTGTGTTTATTATCTCAGGGGATGAAAAGTTTCTTACGACCTAAAAGGTTGTTTTTTTTCCCATGCCCCCAGACCCTAATTCAGTTTGGAAAATGTATTTCAATGGATCCTCTTCCAAGGCAGGGTCTGGTGTTGGTGTCATTTTGATACCCCCCTCCCAGAAAAGAACCTCCTTTTTTTCAAATTGAATTTTGAAACCACTAATAACATAGTTGAATATGAAGCACTTGTTTTAGGGTTAGATACGGTGCCCAAGCTTAATATTAAAAATCTATCTATATATGGTGACTCCGAACTGCTAATCAAGCAAGTGAAGAACAAATGTCAAACCAAGAACCCTTGTTTGCACGCTTATAGGAACTAGGTTTGGGATCTGGTTGAAAAATTATTTTTAGTTATCAACTTTACCACCGTTCCAAGAGAATAGAACCAATTATCATATGCCCTTGTTGTTATGGCAACTACTTTCATCCCTCCTTCCAAACTTAAAATTAAATTTGAAATATAATTCCTTTACAGACCCTCCATATTCGACAATGTGAAACATTGGCGGGTATTCGAAGATGAAAAAAAGATAAAGAGGTTTATACAACTGATCGGAGAATTTTCAAATCATTATATCGATGAAGATGAATAAATTGACCAGACCCATGCAAGCGCTACTCTTTTGAAAACTAAAAATTGGTAAGCATGATGTCGTTCAGTTGAAAAATAATTACATTCCTAGAGGATTGATTCCTTTGGAGAAAATTTTCGACCGCAATGACGTTGTTTCTAACCCATCCCTCAAGCCTCCTAATTTGGAGATAGAAGAAGTGAACATTTCCCTCACCCCTTAGGCTAAAATAGTTAACTTATTCAAGCTACTACTGCCCCAGGTTAAAGATCAACACATTCATCCTCTTTCAAAATATGTTGATATCTTCACTTGATCGTATGACGTTCTTAAAGCTTATGACCATAGCATAATATAAAATGTAATCCCTCTTAAAGAGGGGGCTAAACCTTTTAAGCAAAATTTATATCACATTAACCCCCTTCTACTCCCTCCCATCGAAAAGTAAATCAATAAGCTTTTATATGCAAAGATCATTTTCCTGTTATGATATTATACATGGGTGTCCAATCTAGAAATAAAAGTGCCGAAATTTGGTTATGCATATATTTTAGAAATCTTAACCGAACTTCCCTGAAGGACAATTACCCTCTCCCCAAAATGGATGATATACTCCAACGAGTAGTTGGTGCTACCCACATCTCCATGATGGATGGGTTTTCTGGTTATAACGAAATAGTTGTCCATAAAGATAAAATGTATAAAACTACCTTTACCACCCCCTGGGGTACATTAATGTATCATGATATGTCATTTGGGTTGATGAATTTAGAGAAACTTTCCAAAGGACAATGGATATTTCTTTCGCCAACGAGAAGGATCAGTTCATAGTTATCTATTTGGATTACATGATTGCATTCTCCTGAAGTGATGATAGACATCTAAAACATCTAAAAGTAATCTTTCAAAAGTGTCGCAAGTTCAATTTGTCCTTGAACCCTAAGAAGCCTTTCTTTGTTATGACCGAAGGAAAATTGTTGGGACACATAGAATCATATCAGGGTGTTAGGATTGACCCCGAAAGGATACAATCAATCCAAACTATTTCTCTTCCTCATACGAAGAAGGAGGTTCAGACGTTCTTGGTAAAATCAACTTCTTGAGAAGATTCATTCCCAATTTTTCAAAAATAGGTAAGAATGTCACCCGAATGTTGAAAAAGGGTATTGATATTAAGTGGGATGAGGAGTAAAAATACTCTTTTGAAACAATTAAAGCTACCATTATGGAAGCCATTTTCCTTATCAGTCCTGACTTTACGAAAATTTTATAATTTTCCCTTTTGCCTTTGTGCATACCATAGCAGTTTTTCTGCTTCAAAAGAACCAAGAGGGGTACAAACAACCGGTAGCATTCTTCAGTAAAGATCTTCAACATGTAGATCTGAAATATAATATCATAGAGAAGCATTCCTATTCCTTAGTTAATATCCTTAACGCTTTTAGGGACTATATTTTTCTAGACAAATATATAGTATATCTTTTGCACCCTACGATAAGAGATATACTCTTACAGCATGATACCAAGGGTCGAAGAGGAAAATGGATTGTTAAAACTTATGAGTATGATTTGGAGCTAAAGCCCATTAAAATAATCAAGGGGAAAGGATTGGATAAATTGTTAACCGAGGCTAATTTTGATGCACTACGCATCAGCCAAATTTCTTAAGAAAGATCGGCAGCATTAAGTGAAGGACAATAAGATAAGAAGTCATGATTACTGCTACCTCTTTCAAACCCTAGTACTATTCACCCTGATTTTTTATCATCCGAGTGGTACATGGATATCATAAGTTACTTTCAGACTATGCAGCTGCTCGATTCCTTGAGCAAAGATACAAAATGTTCACTCAAGTTAAAAGCTACAAGTTATTGTATTATTAATGGTAACTTATACTAAAAATATGCAGTGGGTATTCTTTTTAATTTTGTATTACCTTCCCAAGTCAGCTACCTAATTTCTCAACATCATGATGGGGTATGTGGCGGCCATTACGCATGGTGAGCCATTTCCCATAAAATTCTAAGGAGTGGCCTTTATTAGCCTACTCTCTTTCGATATGTGAGCAGAAAAGTGAGGGGTTGCCACAAGTGTGAGATTTTTGCTGGAAAGAAAATTCTTGTGCCATTTCCCCTCAAGCCTATCGTGACCGAAGTGCCCTTCTAGCAATGGGCCTTAGACTTCATCAGAGAGATAAAACCCCCTTCTAGCATCCAACACTGTTGGATTATCAGCCCGACTTATTGTTTTAAAAAATGGGTGGAAGTTGTCCCATTGAGGAAAATCAACGACAAGGTCGTGATGGATTTTCTAACAGAAAATTATTTTTTCTCGTTTCGGTTGTCCTCAAAAGATCATAGCCGATAACGCCAAACCCTTTTGATCAGTTTCTTTTCAAAAGATTTGTGATAATTATGAAGTAAATTTAGGGCACTCAAAAACTTACTACCCTCAGGGAAATGGGCTTACTGAGTCCACAAACAAAAACATCGTTAAAATTTTGAAAAACTCTTTACATTCAAAGAAGCGAAACTAGCATGTCAGTTTAAAGTATTTTGTTTGGGTTGATAGGGTCAGTACTAAAAAATCCATTGGAACTTCGCCCGCTGGTCTATGGCCTAGATGGCATTTTCCCAATAAATCTAGGTACCAAGGTTATGAAATCCCTCCAAGTAGAAAACGAAGAGCCTAATGACTTGCAGAGGAGAATCAACGAGATGATTCAGTTGCAGAAGGAAAGGGAACTGGTGTACGAAAGGATTAATCAACACCATGCAAAGATAAAACATGTCTTAAACGAGCGTGCTAAAGATATATTTTTTCTCCCTAAAGACTGGGTCCTCAAATGGGATAAGAGGAATGAGGAACTAGGAAAACATGATAAGTTCGATAACCTATGGTTGGGACCATTCATGATTGATAAAGTCGAGGGAGAAAATTCCTTTTATCTAAATAATTTTGAAGGCGAAGAAGTTGATCGTGTCATTAATGGCCAATTTCTTAAACATTATATTCAAAATCATATCTACCATATATTCAAGGAGTCACATACAAGCTAGAAAAGGTTCTTGTGAAGAAAGATATTGGAACCTCTTTCAAACCTCTAATGAAAATCAGAAAAAGAATTAAATCAGTTAAATACAACCCCATTCACCTCCAACAAAAGGGTGTTTACAAATTAATTGCTCTTGCGGGGACTGTTGTATTGGAGAAATAGGAAGTTATTTCAAAATCAGACTTAGAGAACATGGTGCTGACATCAGAAATGTAAGAACTTGAACCTCGGATTTGGTAGAACGCACTAATAAGACTTGTCACCATATCTACCTAGAAGATGTTATAGTGATTTCCAATGAAAAACATCATTTCAAACGTAAAATACATGAGGCGCTTGAAATCAGTAAACACCTGCACAACCTAAATAGGGATGGGGGTTTGGAGGTTAGCATAAATCGAATCGCCTTATTTTTGTGTTCTGATAAAGAATAATGCCAGCACATTAGTGGTCTCCAACCTCTAAACTCTAATCCTACTCCCCTAGCACATCCTCATTTATACTCCCTTTCACTCTTATCAAATAATCTCATTTCCCTTATATGGCCCTGGGCATTCACATAGAATGCTCAAAGCTCCACCTCCCCCTCCACATTACTCATTACTCCTTTCCTCCATTCACTTCACACCAGCTCTCACCTTTACCCCTTTTAATTATATTTTAAAACAAAAATTTCTTATAAACACATTAAAATTAACCTAATAATTAATTAACAATTAATTATTCTAAACAATCCATTTAAAATAATGTAAAAATCTTAAAACTTTTTTATTATTATTAATTAATTAATAATATTATTGGTAATATTATTAACTTTTACTAATTAATATTAATAATATTGCATTATTAGTAAGACTCATAAAACTTCATTATAATTTTAATTCTAATAAAGTTCACCTTAGCATTTCTCCCTTAATTAATCAATTATTAACTACAATCATAACCTTATAAATTAAATAGTATTAATTTAATTTAAAATACCTTTTGATTTATTCAAGCCCATTATTAATATTAATGTTTCAATATTATTGGTAAATTAAAATTATTACTAATATTATTGTGAATAATATTAATATATGGTCTTTATAATATTAATATCATTAATAATTGAATATTAAGAATATTTATATATGCTCATTTTGAAATCATTTCCAAATTAAATAATATTAATTAACTTATATATTTTTTGATATTTATTATTTGGATCTTCCCATCTCATTATTCGCTCCATCCTTTCTATTTGGTATTCATAGCCCTGGTTCTCCTCTCTTCTTGGTAGGTTTTGTCCTGAAGATGAGTCTTGTTTTAGACTCGAAGTGTAGATAGAAAAAATGAAAATTGTGGAGATTATGAATTCCCTATCTCAAAACTCACACCACATAAACCTCCAAACTGTTAGTGTCAGTCTTTGCATACTGCCCTCATTGATCAAAAATACTCTTTTCATATCATTTTAGGAGTCCCATTCAGAAATTTTTAATCATTCCATTAGGTCATCTAAAAAATTCACTCATTGATGGTGGCCCTAGTTATAAAATGTCACTACTCCTCAAAATTTATACTTTCTAGCCCACCTTCATGTCCTTATGAGAATATTTTATTCATGAAAGTCTATTTCATCATATTATTATGTCATTCAAAGTCACCATGGAGTCTGGTCATTCAAGGTCCCATTAGGTCACTAGGTTTCATTTTTCCAAGGTTAAAAAATACACCATTTCATTTGCATAAGGTTGACAAAAATAATGAGAGTGATCCAAATAACATTCCTTCATCATCTAAAAAGGATTTATAAACATGTAAAGATGATCTCCAAGGAAGATTTCCAAAGTTTAAATTCTTCTTTCAAGTTATGGTTTCTATTCTGCAATGTAATTTTATTCAAAAACAGAGATGTAATTTATTTTTATTTTTGTGTAATTTTATGTTCACTATATGTAATAAGTATTATTCCGAAGATGCCAATTCAACTCCAAATACCAAACTGAACACTAAGCAAAATCAATGAGAATAATTCCAAACTCCATCATCATCAACCTGCAAAGAAAAATTCAGTGTGTAAAAGAGTGTTTTCCAAAAGTTTGAAAGGTGAAAGTGAAACATTAGAAAAGTGGGTTTCAAATCAAAAGATCAAATTTACAACAAGTATAAAAGCCCTCATTTCATTAAGAGAAATCTCATTTTCCTCTTACTACATCGATCAAACTCATCAAAGCAGGGTTTTCATGTTTTTTGAGCCAAATCATCAAAACAAGGGAAGGTGTTGTGTGTTTCCTTTTGGCGCTATGTGTTTCCTTCTAGCGCTACCCGTTTGCCTGTCTTATTCACAAATTTCTTGCAAAGCCTCCAAACTTAAAAATTACCCTCCAATCTCTCAACACTAGTTCTTCACACCTCAAAACAAGCAAGTAAGTTATAAATTGCTTCACTCCTCTTCATCAAATTCATTTTGGATGTGTGAGTTTGTTTAAGAGAAATTTGGTGTCTTATTCAATTTGAAACCCTATTATTCCTAAAAAACCTAATTAACACTTCAATTTAACTCCCTAACCCTTCATACCCTTCCCCCATTTCATTTTACCCTTTCCCAAACCCCTGCATTGGCATTCCCTTTCCCTAAGCTTCATTTCCATAAAACCCTAAACCCTAGCTATACTATTTACCTAGGCTCCCAATTCCCTACACTTGTGATAAATTCCCTATTCCAAACTCATATATATACCTATTCCCTGTCACATTCCCTCACTCCTAAATCCCTACCCCCATCTCCCTCAAATACCATATCCCATTCCCTAGTCCTAAAAATCATATTCTATATCATCACACTTCCCTATGGTTTTGACACTAAGACATCATGACAGAAAAAGGAAACAAATCATACAGTGAGGGAGAAGAAACAGAGGGGAGGAGGCCACACAAAGGGGGGAGAATACTCATATTAGAGCCAACAAATACAATGGAACTTTTGGCATCTCCTATGGTTGTGACATGTTTCAAACATGTTGGATGTTTTGAGTTCTGTGAGGAAATTCAAAGGGTCCAACATCATGCTATGTTGACCATACTTTTCATCTCTAACCTCCATGACAACCAGGATACTCTTGCTAGTGTCACTTTCACTGTGTCAACTGCCATCATCTCAGCTGCCACCAGGATCCCAAATGTTGGGGAGAAATGGTTCAAACAGACAGAATTGGATGAGCATTACTATGACCCTTTCATCAAACCTAGTTACAAGAATGAGAGAAAGAGGATTTATCCTTTCTCTTACCTCCTGGAGAGATATGCTCCCATGATGAAGATCATCATGAAATAATTTTCATGTGAAGGTAGGTTCTCTAGACTGTATACCTATCATATCCAGTTACTTATGCACTTCACTAGGGTAAAGATGCTCAACATACCCAACTACATTTTCCAAAGCATTGAAAATATGGAATTCATTTTCCAGAAGAGAGTATGCACAACAAATGAACAGTCTCTTTCACTACTCCCTCATCAAAATCATAGTCCTACATCACCTCAGAAAATTGAACATTCCATGGAGTTCATCATAGCTAATGACATATTTATTGCTCCACCTATTCAGCATGCTCAAAATGTGTCTTCATCATCTCATCCTTCCACTTCCATTCCTCCATCTCAGCCCACAATACATTCATCATAATCAGATCAGTATTCTTAATCTACTTCACGACCATCATCTCCATCCCACACTAAGACTAGATCACCTAGTAGAGCTGAGATCAATGAGCCTAAGTAGGCTAATGTGGCTGAGATAGAGCCATTTGTAAAAAAATACCAGAGGGGTCATAGACAGGTGTTTTCTCCACAGATTGTGGAAGGGGCCCTGCCTTCTTTTCCAACAAAACAGGTACAAAGGGGGAAAGAAAAGATGGTAGAGGATAATGTGCATGAGGAAGCCATTCATGATGAGGATGATCTCCATGAAACAGAGCAGGATTTTGACCTTGTTGACCTACATGATGATGATGATGATATCACTAACGTAGTCATCAAGGGGAAATATGCCAATATTAGAGAGCTCCAAACTAATATTGACAGGTCCATATTTGTCATAAAATTCCTTGAGCAAGAGAACAAGCAATTGAAGACAAAGCATGTCATTAATGAGGTGAAATTCATCACAGATCAAAGGGAGGCAGAAAAGGCCAAAGTTTTGCTAGATGAGACAGTTGAGAAGCATGGTTTGCTTGAAGAACAAGATGAGCAAGCAGAAAGAGGCATACCTAGAAATACAGGTTTGAAAAGATCTCTAGCTATAGAAAGAAAAAAAGAGGTTGAGCTTGTTGATCAGCTCACCTTGAATGAACAGCTTGCAGTGATAATCAATGAAAATAGGGAGCCATGGCTTGATAGAGAAAACCAGCACTTGGAGAATCTATTGGAGAAAGAAAACAAAGACAATGACCTACTGAGGAGAAAGGTCAACATTATGCACAAAAGGAGAAAATTGTAATGGCCAAGCTCAAAAGATCCAATGCAAAGATTGAGGCTTTGACCATGCTTGAGGAGAAAATACAGTTAGATATACTTGTAGAGGCTTCACTCCAAGCCTAGCACATCATCTGCAACCATTTCAAACAATTTTGAAGATTTTTGGGTCATTTTTACAAATTCTGTGTTTTTTTTCTATTTTTTGGACAAACATGTCAAGAGACAAGTGTCAAATGCACAACGCCCTTAGCGTTGTGCTCTTTTTTGAGCCATACATTGAGAAAAAGGTCACCACCATTGGATGCAAGATGCTTCATACATCTCAGAAAACCACTTTTCAAGTCTCTTTTTGCAAAACAGATAGATGAAAAAGGAAAAAAACCACCAAACAATCATGTTTCTGCCTCATTTTTTTCCCTGGCACTGCACGTTTAGCAGTCTTGGGATAAATTAACTTTGACAGGGAAAATGACCTTCATTTTGAAAACTGAAGGCAGATTTGGAAACTAGACTTGAAGGGCTTTCCAATAAGCTATCTTGGAGCCAATTTTGACACATTTAGCCCAGTCAAAATCAGCATGTAAGATGGAGTGCATGTTTGCTTAAGGGGGGGCACTTTTACCAAAGAGAGGGCGCATTTGATAGTTTGCTGATATTTTTCAAATTTCACTGAAATTTTTGAATTTTGTCTTGAAAATCATGATTTAGCTTATGTAATTGAGCATGGTAAATTTAAATATGATTTAGATAAGTTACCTAGGGGTACATTCATGATTTAAATGTAGTCATAAAAGTCAAATGAATCAGTTTCAATGTAATTAGGGAGGAGTCACTTAGAGCACCCTACACTCCAACTTTCAGTTCAAAATTTTGTGGATCTCATCCTCAACTAAGGAATTCAAACTCTGAGGATGAGAGAATGTAGTTTTGATGTCTATATCTTCCCTTTCTTCACTCTTAGCAAGGTTGGAATCAGTTGGATGCTATTGTATTGATTAAGAAGTCAGTTTGGCCTGAAACTAATGAAGAATTGCAGCTATTTCCTTGGGATTCATGTGGTATGAATGTTTGGCAAAGTTTTTTTCTCTATGATCATTTGTATCAATGTATTGTAAGCTCATAAACATTTCATGTGTATTATATGATAAATTTCAAGTTGATATTCAAAATACATGTTTTTCATGCTCTTTTTGGGGAAATTTATCATAATTTGTCCATTTTCTTCAGTTTAGGAAGAATACATCTCCTATGCTCTTCCTAGTTCCTCATCAATCTAAAACCATCTCACTAAATCACCTTTAAGTGTTGAGCCTTCTACCTACCTTGTCCCATTGGATGGACTATTCCATCTCATTTTCCTTGACCTAATCCTCATTCTGCAAACCCAACCCAATCAAAACCAAATCAAACCCTTCTGCAGTTCTTAACTAGCCTAAAACCTTTTCATTCAGCCCTCTTGGCTATGATTTTTATGGAGACAGCCCTCTCTGACTTGGTAGGGCTAGATACCAAGTTAAAAGGTTGGTCTGTGGCTACCTCTGTTGGGATTCCTTCTTCAGCCTTAGGAATCTAGTGGAGTGATAACACAAACTATCATTATATTACCTACTCACTCTTTTCTTTATAAAAAAGTAAAAATAAAAAATATGGAATAACTAGAATCAAATGTGTGCTAGCGAAAATGATAGGAGTGTATTTACATAAGTAAAATATTAAAATATGTACATATAATTTATATAAATCGAAGCTATGAAAGGATATGCATACCATTAAGACTAAGGATATTAGTCAAAAAATATATTTTCTCATCATTAAAATTAAACAAAAGCGGAAAATTTTATAACAACTTTTCTTATGGTATACCATGTGTGATTCTTAATTATAACAACTTTACGGTCATGAAATTTACATGCAAGACTATTTAACCTCTATCTACTCCTATCGTCCCATGTCCCTGAAGACCATCCATACATCTACGCATTCTTTAAAATTCCTAGGAGGGGATCTCTATGTTGCAATCATACTTAATATTGGAGCTATTAAACAAATTACTTTCCTCCTCCACTGTAAAGTGCCATCACAAGTCTATTCCTCACCAACCATTAACCTTCCTTCTTAGGATGGGGTATGCTGACAACCTTCGTCAGAGCTATGGAAGCTCGCTAGAAACAGATCAAGGTCAAGGATACTGAGAAACTCAATGCATAATCTATGCATGCCCTCACGTTATGGTTTTGAAAGGTATGCTAATGAGTCCCCTGAGGCTATGGACGCTCACTGGTAGCTGAGCGACATTAGTGGCATTGTGAATTCCCACTGTGGCACCTTCGTGCAGTGTGAAAAATCAAATCAATAAGAAAAAAATTGAATACATGACGAACCTTAATGATTTGGATAAATATTAAGGAAAAACAAATCTTGTTTGTAGGGAAATGGATGACTTCGTTAGGGATATGGGCGTTCGCTGGCAGCAGAGGGACGTTCAATGGTAACCACCATGGAGGGGTGTCTTAATACCCTGTGTTTTAATGTTTTTAGCCCAGACATTTGTTTATTGCTACACACTAGTCTCCTCACAGGAAATCTAGTTACATAGTCTTATATTAAGCCTTCAGTCGACATTAACTTACCTCCACATTCCCCTTACTACTAAAAGTTTTTTCATATGTTACTAAAACCCATATAAAATTTTCTTAGTAACTATTTTATGATGGCGAGCCAAAAATTTGTAATCAACACCACATATATAAAGAAGAGCAAACATTACTTCAAAATGAATTAAATAGAAATTTGTAACAATAGCAAACTATAATAATTCTTTTCTTTCTCTAACTAAATTAACATATTCTTTCTCAAGTAAAATTAATGCCCACATTTTTCATAGCTTAATAAACCAAAAATTTTGCAAGAAATTATTCACGAGTCTATCATATGGTGCTTAATTGTATATGCATAAAAAACTAAAAAGTATACAACGTAGTGTCCATTAGAAACACTTTAAACTGAGTCGTAAGACTCTGTAATATATACTGCTCATACAAAATTAAATTTCAGTGATGCTCCATGCGAAATTAAGATGGTTATCCAAGATAATTTAACTATCTGAGACATGGATGATGTCTTTTGCAGAGTTGGAGGAGCACGTGAGGTGATCACTTGCGACAGTTTCATGTGCTCGTAGTCCCTGAATTCCTTGGTAAATTCGAGGAAACAATGTCAGATTGTCTTCGATGCGATCCATTCTCTCCTCCATTACCTCTAGTAAGTGCAACACCCTGTCTAGCTTCTCATGATGCATTACATGTCTTCCCCTACTACTGCTCACACCATATGACATCGCAAGCATATTTCCTTGTCGCAACAGTTGGGTAAAAATTACGTTTAGTGCGATGGTTGCATTGTATTCCTTTAATTAGTTAACGTTGTTTACTCATAAATTTTTCCCTTTAACCCATCGCATCACAAAATTATCACTCATGTTGTATCAGTATGGGTTTGTCTTATCGGGAAATCCTTGCCACCAATTAATTTTGACTCCATGGCCCAACTGAAAGGAACTTGATTGGCATTCTTGGTTCTCTGCAGGAGAGGACCATCACCATAAGGATCCCATGTTAGCCACTAAAATACCCCTTATACTTTCGACTTCTAATATATAATTAAAATGCTTCACCTATACAACCCTAAGATAAAAATATTTGGTGAAGGTTAAGTAGTGTGTGGAAATGAGTGGTGGATATCACATGGAAGGAAGATAGATGGTGTAAACGTGTTCATCGCATTTATTTGTGTTGTGCCCTTAATGCATAGACAGACACCCGATAGCATTTATCTCCTGATTGACTTTCCAAGAGTCATCCATCTGATGCTTGATCAGACCACTAATCCACATCATCGCCCCCAAAGCAGCGCAAGCTTTAAAACATGGGCCTACCACCTGAAAGATCCTAGTCATTGGTGTCAAATAAATCGTATGGTCATCGGATCTCATCTCATTCCAACTTGCCTGGTCGTAACGCCTCCCCACTGACCCGATGTAACCCCAGTCATTGATCGTTTTTAAATCTATGGCAATCACATTGAAACTTGTGTGTAATTTAACCTTGAACCCTCATGAGATGACCGGGTCCCCTTTCCTTGGTAGGCGAGATCTCCAATGGTGGATTAACACTTTTCTATGACATTTAATGATCCAAGTAATTTCCCATTTAGCTTTAATGCCGCCAACCTTTTTCCATTCTCTCGTTTTGCCTCAGTTCTGCATGTTCACCTAGGAAACCCACCTATGTTCACGAGAAATTTTGTAGCAACTCTCAGGTTGTTAACACTCGATCCTCTCGCTCGATAAGTCCTCTCAACTATCCTTCCTCTTATTGGGTCAATAATTCAGCCCCAGAAAGATATAATGGTTGATCCATTGAGGAAATAAGCCTTGGTTAATGAACTGGTTGGGTTAAAGTATATGAAGGTGTGCCTCACTGATATCTTGAACCTTAAGCATACCTTTACCCCCTCTAAAGTTGTGACTAACGAGGACCTATGTTTATTAAAAACTGGGATTCTGCATGCAGCTTTGTCACCTATCCATTTTGAACCTGATTCCATCCTTTTGGTTACCGAGCAATATGAGCACGAACAGGAGGCATTCTATTTCAAGTCTAGTTGTAGGTTATTTCTAAATATGGATGAAGAGATAGTTACTAAGATGTTAGGTATCCTGGCACAAGGAATTGACATAACAGATAAGGGACTGGACCATGATTTTATCACCTGGGCTGAAAATGATAAGCTTGAATACTTGAGAACCTTGTTTGAAAACCCCGATCTAGAAGTGAAGTTGTATTTCCCTAAACCTACTCAGCCCTTCAAACATTTATATCAAGCTCTAACCTATATCCTCTCCATCATTTTTGGTCTCTCTGAACACACTAAAATGGATGAGTCAGTATTCTTGGCCATACATCTCATTACTCTTCAGCCCGAGCAACAAACCATTAATTCTCCCAAGTGACTGACCCATACCCTCATAGTATAATTTTATATTGTTGTTCCTTTCATCTCTTGTCGTCGTTGCTCATATCTTGTACACTTAGTTTTTTTTTTTACTCATCTTATTTTTTAATCTTCTCAACTCCTTCTGAGTACTACTGGTGCGGAAAGTCAAGATTGTTATTTTTCTGCTGGTCTGATGTCATTTATCCCCAACGTGTTCCTTTTACCTATTCTCAGTACACATATTTTTTTGCACACCCTCTAAGAGTTAAATTAACTGAGACGGAAGTAAGAAGGATTTCAGAAGAGCATGTCAAAACATTAATATTAACTGAGGAGCGGAGTATTGGAAGTTGTTTTTTTGTTTCCTACTTACACTGTAATTTGTTTATATGGATTGGAAAGCGACCTTTTTAGTTTCCAAAGTATGTCATCGCTAATATTTTCTTATGAAGTTCTTAGGTAGAAAATGATAGTAAATTAATCCCATTTTGTTTATAAGAAAAAAGGATCATTTTTTAGTTTTCCATATGTTATCCCTCCTTTAATTACAAATAATAAAAGTGCAATTGATGCTTTGGAAAAGGAGATGTTGTCTTTTGGTTTTCTGTCAGATTATTTCTGACCTTATGATCCCTTTGGCACCATATCAATATTGAAAAAGCGCATTGGATTATCAGCTTATTCTCATGAAAAGAGACCAGAAATAGAAAGGTTAGGAAATTCAGTGGTTCTTGTTGATGAAACCGCATAGTCAAAACCATCTACAGGAATGACAAAGGAAATCACCTAAATTGGCTCATGTAAATCTGAAGTAAAGGTACAAGAAGGGGATGTAAAACTCGTGGTCTCTATTTCCACTACTCTTGCATCCAAGAGAAAATTATAAATCTTAACCCCGCACAACATGTCTTAACGAGTGAAGCAAAAGGAGACTCACCAAACCTTGAAGGACCTAATACCCAAGGATTCAGAGATGAAAACCCTGGACATTAAGCATGCTTTTACTAAGTGGAAGGAAATCATGGCGATCGGTGTGGAATTGGAAGTATTTTTGGATCAGTCCCAATAAGTAGACACCTTAGCTCTAAAGGAGGTGATCCCCACAAGTGGACCATGTTTCAACTCTACTACAGACTTTGAGATAAATGTTTTAAATCTTGCAATTGTCTAGCTAGAGATTAGGGAAAATCAGCAGATCTTAGGCTCTGGGACCTCTTCGATAGCCATTAACCTGGGAAGGGTGTCAGATATGGATGTCATTAACCTACACCAATAGGAAGGGGATATTGTGGCATGAAGATTACTCGATTCCACTACTGAAAACATAAATATGCAAGTGATTTGAGAAGGTGTTTGAACAATTACATGTCATGCGTATAGCTCTAAAAACGAAGACCAACCAGATAACTGAGATATTGGATATAGTAGTTCAATGATTCGGCTAACCAAGAGACACTAGGACTATTAAGAAACTATTGGAGGAAAAGTAAAAGGAGATCAAAGCTCTTCAATCAATCCTTAAAATCCCTAATCATGATCCTCATGTCCCGATCCAGGCTTTTTAAAGGAAGGAAGGAAGTGAAGCTTGCCTCTGAGACATGGAAGTAGCCTTACGGCTTAAGGAATAAGAGTGGAAGAATAGTCTCAAACAGCTAGAACTACTAAAAGTGGAATCTCGTGAAAAATAAGAATGACATATGAAACTCTTTCCAAAATATAAAACTTCATCGATCAAGCTATTAGTTCTGCCTAAGTGTCTGACACATAATATTCTACACTATTACATGTCAAGATAACCAAACTGGATCAAGAACTATAATCGGCCCAAGTAGAAGCGAAAAAGGCTAAACATAGAATAGAAGTCTTGGTAGGTCAAAAGAATGTAGAGATCAAACAGATTCAAGCTACCTTGAAATACAAGCATAACCAAGCTAAATCCTTGAAGGAAGTCCTGCAAGTCACCGCGTCAGGGAGAAAATTTCAAGTGAAATTCAAAGGAGAAATATGGAGGGATATATTGCAGAATATGTCCACAATTAAAGCTCATGTGGATATCCACTCACATTGCGAAAAGGGCATGATACAAAGTGTGAGGTTAGAAGCTAAGGCCATAGCTACTGCCCTTGATGAAAGGATGAAATATATTGACTCCCTCGTCGATCTCGACAATACTTTAGAAGATGATGTTTTGACAGAGCTAGAGTTACCTCCCAAAGATCAGCGCATTTTCTTCCTTTGCATGTTAAAGGTGAAACAGGTCGTTATACAAGTAATGTTGGAGGAATTTGAAAATGTCATTAAAGAGATAAATGATTTCAGAACTAATTTGAATTATCTCAGGAGGTTTGGCTTCCCTTCATTATGGGGAAATGATAACTGGTTAATATCCTAGGAAAGCTTATGCGATCAGCTAAAAACTACAGAACAAGAACTGGGATGTCTAGCCATGCAGGGTGAGGAAGCGGTCTCCTCTTACACAGTTATAAACATTTTTTGGAAGGATTTTACCATTATGGTTAGGATAAATAACATTATATATAATCTCCTTGCTACTCGGTATTAGATTAGATCTCGATTTGTAGTGGTAATCACCAAATATAAAAATGTACCCTAGTTAGCTACCCTTGATTGGGACAAATTGGTTAAGTTGAAGAATCACTTTAAACTGAAACTGGTGATAGAACAACTCTTTGCCACATCACAAGCCTTCAAGCCAGTTTAGCCAATGCAGTAAGTGACATAGCATTAGAGGATTGGGGTGAAATCCATTTGATTACCATGCAAGCACAAGTTGTCAGGATGCGTGGAGCCCACTCATTCTCCCCAGCGAGCTCATCTAAGAAAGTCAAAACCTCCAAATCGCGAAGGCACCACAATGAATAGCTATTCCATTTAAAATTATTTTATTTAAATTTAAATTTAAGTTGTTTATGTTTCAGACAGTTACCTTTATAAAACTATTATTTCAAACCATGGGGTTATTGACATAAGTGATATTTTCTAGTTTATGTAAAACTATTTGTATATGTTGCACGGTTTTATTTTCCATTTCTGAAATCTATCCTTGTGATTTGAAGAAGCCTAGTTTGTTATTTGTTTAATTTTTGTTTGGAAATTTCAGAAACTAAATCATAGTCATGTCCTCATTTAGGAAAATATCCCTTCGGTTTCGATGTTCTAATATATATATTATAAAATGTAGGACTGGATTGTTTATGATCTATCATTGTTAACTGAAATATTTTATTCTAATTTGCAATGATTTATGCTCTATATTGGTGATGTATATGTGTGTGTTATACTTTGTTCTATTTGGATAACACTATGGTTTTAGAAATTATAAAGTTTTTCATTGCCTTTAGGGATTCTACCTTCAATATCTAATATTAAATGTGTTCATCTGTGAATATTATTAGAAGAATGTAAAGATCATATGTACTTGTTTCATTTATATTTATCTGATACTAGAACGATATTTGTCTTTAAACTTCTGGTGCTTTAGTTTGTCTTCATTTTTAACTCCCATGATTCTTCTCTAAAATCTCATTGTCAGATTCTGCGTATCGTTTAGACCGTGTTTTCAGGATTGTTATTAAATTAAGTTTTATCACTCTCTTATGTTAATACCATGACTTATTACAACGAAAAAAAATTTGTATCGTACCTTTTTTATTCAATTATTGAAAATCATATAATTAAATCTTAGGGTTACCCCATGTGGTGTGAAGGAGGTCAGTCGTATCACCTAGAGCAGGAGGACTTACTAGTCTTTAGTAAATGCGTATTCAAGTCGTTCATATGTGTGGACTATTTGAGCACCAATGCCATGCTTAGTAGAAGGAAGGTCCCCCATGTAATCCATGGACATGGATTCCCAAGGTCCACTAGGAGTATTCAAAGGAGTGTATAGGCCTTGCTTCTGGATGGTCGGTTTGGAAATGGTGTAGGCAGTGCAGTATTTGATGTACTTCCAGACATCCTATCGAAGTTTTGTCCAATAAAAATACTTCTACAGCACTACCATTGTTTTCTCTACCCCAAAATGTCCATCAAATGGACTATATTGTGCCTCCCAAATCATCTTGGCACGCTCGCTTCAAGGAACACAAAGTTGTCCCAGGTGGAATAATAGTGCATCCTAGAGGTGAAAAATTGGAACTTGCCTACCTTCCAGGAGCGTCTAGTATGTGTTTCTGAATTCTTGATGAATCTTGTAAAGATGTGTCCACCCTGAAGTCTCTTGCCCACAAGAGTCGAGCACACTAGTCAGCACCATGATCGGCAGTCAGCTGAGGCAGTTTGCAACATTGTTGGTGCTACCATTCTTGTACTTAAGGTTCAAATGGAACTGTTGTAGGTATGTGGACCATTTTTTATGGTGCTCGTTTTGAAACTTCCCTTGTGTCTGTATCAAATGTTGTCGTAATCTCTCATTCAAAATCTTTCCTAAAGATGGATCCCCATTGGGATTCGAAACGTCGACCAAGTTTTATTGATATTTTGGATTTAATCAACAACCACAGAAGCTTGAAAAACATCATCATCTCCATGCATGGAGGGGATACATGGAAAGAGGTTTTATCTCTGGAAAATTCTAGAGTGAATATTGAGAGGAGGGTTGCAGACCTACAATTTATCTCTTGTCGGTTCTCCTCTCAAGCTCTCATTAAAAATATGTCCTGAAGATGGATCCCCATTTGGATTCAAAACATCGTCCAAGTATTGTTGATATTGTGGATTCAATCAACAACCACAAAAGCTTGAAAAACATCATCATTTCCCTGCACGGAGTGGATACATGGAAAGAGATTTTCTCTCTGGAAAATTCTAGAGTGAAGATTGAGAGGAGGGTTGCAGACCTACAATTTATCTCTTGTCGGTTCTCCTCTCAATCTCTCATTCAAAATTTGTCTTGAATATGGATCCCCATTGGGATTCGAAACATTCACCAAGTTTTGTTGATACTGTGGATTCAATCAACAACCACAGAAGCTTGAAAAACATCATCATTTCCCTGCACAGAGGGGATACATGGAAATATATTTTCTCTCTAGAAAATTCTAGAGTGAAGATTGAGAGGAGGGTGCAGACCTAAAATTTATCTCTTGTCGGTTCTCCTCTCAAGATCTCTTTCAAACTCTGTCCTGAAAATGGATCCCCATTGGGATTTGAAACATCGACCAAGTTTTGTTGATACTATGGATAATCTGAATTTCATTTCTTCAATCAAAAACCACAGAAGCTTGAAAAACATCATCATTTCCCTACACAGAGGGGATACATGGAAAAAGATTTTCTCTTTGGAAAATTCTAGAGTGAATATTGAGAGGAGGGTTGCAGATCTACAATTTATCTCTTGCCAGTTCTCCTCTCAAGCTCTCATTCAAAATCTATCTTGAATATGGATCCCCATTTGGATTTGAAACATCGACCAAGTTTTGTTGATACTGTGGACAATTCAAATTGTGTTTCTTCTATCTATGTAGATGGTCATTTCCTTCCCCAGAATGTAATGCTTCCATTTTCAGTAGGCCTACATAATGGAATACATCTCTTTGTCATATGTGTGATACTTTCAGACACTATGATATGCCACTTGATGACCTTGCTGAGTAAGAACTGCAACAATAACATAGTCAGAGGCATATGTCTCAATCTCAAATGGTTGTTTCAGGTTTGATAATGTGAGCACTAGTGCAGAGCAAAGGCGATGCTTCAACTCAGAAGATTCCTTCTATTGGTATTCGAACCAAAAGAACTTTTATTTTTCTCCTCCCTTGGTGACTTGACTCAAAGGAAAAGTGATATGAGAGAACCCTAACACGAACGTGCAGTAAAAGTTGGCAAGACCCAGAAAGCTGTAGAGCTCTGTTAAAGTGGTTAGGGATGGCCAATATCAAATGACTTGTATCTTGGCTAGGTCCACATACACACCCCGCTTATCAATTATGTACCCCAGATATTGAACATGGGTCATACCAAAAGTGCATTTCTCCAAATTGGCACACAACTTGTGTTGTCACGATATTTCAAGGACCTGTTGAATGTGGTCGAGGTGTTCTTCCCAACTCTAGATTAAGATCTGGATGTCATCCAAATCAAACACCATGAATCAATTGGTGAAGAGTCTTCAGGTCCCGTCCTTTTTATGTTCCAACACAATCGAGCTCCCATAGGGTGATGAACTTGGCCTGGTGTTCCCTTTCTGAAGCAGCTCCTAATTTTGCCTCTTGATTTCATCATTCTCTAGAACATAACATCGATATATCGGTTCATTGGGTAGCAGCGTGCCCAGGGTTATATCAATGGATTGCTTGACCTGATAGTGTATAGGTACCTCTGCAGGTGAGGTGAAGATGTCCTTGTACTCCTCCACGACCTTGTCCATTTATTTTTTCCGTCCGAAGGAGCCCTTTCTGAGAGGTCATGGCCAAAATATTCTTATTTCCCTGAGGGCATTCATAAGGAAAACAAATTTCCCTATTTAGGAAATGATCTTACTACATTGCTTTGCAGTGATCAAAGAGATGGTGGTAGGTGGTGCTACCTCCAGTATCCTATACAAATTATTTCCCAAAGTAATAATAACAGTGTGAGGCATAAACTCATACACAGTATGTCACTTCCACAAGTATGGTTGGCCTAATAATACATCAAAACCTTCAAGTGGAGCAACATCACAAAATACCTCATCTCTGAAGAGCTTGATGTTGTAGGGGAAGTGACATTGTTGGTTGACACGAAGATCTCGTTCTTGGTGAAGCCACCCAATCGTGTATGGTTGCGAGTGTGTTATGGTCAGTAAGCGTAGCCACTTCATGACCTCTACTGAAATGAAGTTATTTTGGCTCCCACTGCCAATAATGAACTACATCGTAGAACACTTCACCCACATATGTCAGTGGAAAAGGTGCTCCCATTCCTCTGTATCTTCGGGTTCATCCTTTTGGATATTTATGGTGGCGACAGTGGCACTGGGCTTTGCATCAATAATCTTCTTCCCTTTTTCATTCCCCTTGCCAGGTTCTGAATTAAATTTGAAACATGCATATGATTCAGAAGCCTTCAACTCGGTCACCAGTGACTGCTTGGCTTAACAATCACTCATGTTGTGAGTGGGGCTCTTATGGAACTCACACCACTTTCTGGTGTCCTTCTTTGTCTTCATGGTGTTTTTATTTTCTTGTGACTTTGACAAGTTGCTCTGGATCTCCCCACCTTGGATTTGTCCTTTGTTCTGTGGTTTCGGGGTGACTTTCCCTTACTTCAGATTCACAAATCTAAAGTATCACTTCTTCTGTTTAAACTTCTACTCGATCTTGACAGCATATTGATAGGCGGAACCAAGCGAGGAGACGTCCAAGAACTCCATTTCATCCTGGATGTACTTATGTAAATAGTCATGGTACTTGAGTATCAAAATCAACTTAGAATCCTTGATACCCAGCTTTGTGCATAGGGCATGAAAACCATTTGTGAACTTTGGCACATCTTAGTCCCTTTCCTGCCGCAACGTGGTCCACTTTATGTATTTATCTTCATATCTCCCGATAGGGTTATATTTATCCTTGATGGCATCTTGAAAATAATTCCAAGTGGGTGCGGCTGAAAATAGTGAATATTCCCTCTTGTCATTTTGCTCATAATAGGTTTCCCACCAGTCCTTGACATGGGGGGAGACTTTGAGGAATGAAAAATTAATATGTTTTCAATTGGAAAAGTGATGAATGGAAAAATATCCTTCCAATAGATTTAACCATCTATCTATGGCTTCTCCATCTATCCAGCCTTAAAATATGGGAATTTCAAAGTTAATGTTGAGTAACCAGCTCAAAAAAGAGAAGAAAGAGATATCAACGCCTTAGAAATGAGCCACTTCGAGGGGGCAACCTCCAATACATTACATAAATGAACAATTCTTGGATGATACAATTTACAAAACCTCCTTTCTATATATAGGAGTCCATGGGGCCATAATGTAATCCTAGTGGGCCACTATGTAATCCTAGCCGACCTAACAATAATAATTTAAGGGCACAATAATAACAAAATGGGGGTTACAAGGGTACAATAATAACAATAAGGGGGTTACACTAACAACAATAAGGGACTATACTAGTAATATAGGGACCTAACATACCCCTCTCCTTCAAAAAAGTGTTGTCCTCAATGCTTGAGTAGCTCTGGGTGCTTCTGTATAAAATTCTCATCCTCCCATGTAGAATCTTCAGTGGGTAAGTTCTTCCACTTGATGAGATACTCTGAAATTGATCAATTCTGTAGCTGTCGAGTTCTTGTTTCCATGACCGCTTCAGGTTCCAATATGATTTTCCTTCCTCATCAAGTTCTGGCAATATTGTTTGAACTGGAATATTTTCACCTATAACCTTCTTTAAGCATGAAACATGGAAAACTGGATGTACTCGTGAAGAAGCAGGAAGCTCCAATTTGTATGCCATAGTACCAATCTTTCGCAACACCTTGTAAGGACCATAGTAATTTGGCGATAATTTATTATCCTTCTTAGCTTTCTTGAGGGACATTTGTTTGTGTGGTTGTAGCCGTAAAAATACCCAATCTCCTACATTAAAACTTCTCTCACTGCGATGTTGATCTGCCTGTTGTTTCATTCGATTTTGTGCCAAATTCAGGTTATCCTTTAAGAGTTGGAGAACTTCTTGCTGATGCTCGATGTGATCTTCCACTGCTTGAACCTTCGAATTTTCACTTAAATATGATGTGATGGATGGTGGATGATATCCATAAAGTGCCATAAATGGGGTCATTTTTGCTGCAGTATGGAAGGAAGTGTTATACCACCATTCGGCAAGAGGTAACCACTTGACCCATTGTGTTTGTTTATCAGATACAAAACAACGAAGATATCCTTCCAAACATTTATTTACTATCTCCGTTTGAACATCAGATTGCGGATGATAAGATGAGCTATGAGCTAATTGAGTACCCAAACAAGAAAATAACTCCGTCCAAAAATTTCCAGTAAAAATGGGATCTCTGTCGCTCACAATAACCCTTGGGCTTCCATGTAGCTTTTGAATTCTGTCCATAAATGTAGTAGCAACTGTACTTGCTTTAAATGGTTGAGACAATGCACAAAAGTGTGCATACTTGGTAAGTCTGTCAACTACCACCATGATGACACTCTTTCCTTCGGACTTAGGTAAACCTGTGATAAAATCCATTGAAATCTCCTCCCAACGTTGACTTGGAATGGATAAAGGTTGTAGAAGTCCCGGGGTCTTAATTATTTCCACTTTATTCTGCTGGCAAACCAAACATTCCGCCACAAACTTTTGAATATCAGATTTAAGGCCATCCCAAAAAAATTCTTTCTTCACCCTGTGGTAAGTTTTTAAAAATCCTGAGTGTCCTCCTAAAGGAGAAGTGTGCAATTCCATAAGAATCTTTTGTTTCAGTTGGGAATTCTTACAAAGATAAAAGCGATCTTTGTACCATAAGGAATCATTTTTCCAACTAAATGTATCAGATGTACTAGGATCTTGCTGCAACTTTTGAATGAGTGTCCATACATCTTTTTCCTTCTTGCATTCATCTCTTGCTTCGGTTATCCAATCTGGTTGGATAATAGAAATGGCACAAAGCAATGCTTCCACCTCTTCATTCTTTCTTGAGAGTGCATCTGCAACAACATTAAGCTTTCCTTTTTTGTAGATTATTTCAAAGTCATAACCCAACATCTTTGTGACCCATTTTTGCCGCTCTTCTGAAGATAGTCTTTGTTCCAAAAAGTGTTTCAGACTATCATGATCAGTTTTTACCTTGAAGTGTCTTCCCATTAGGTAAGTTCTCCATTTCTTTAGTGCATGCAGTATTGCTAACATTTCCTTCTCATAAATAGGTTTCTGTAAATACTTTCCTTTGATTGTACGACTTTAAAAAGCAATGGGTATTCCTTCCTACATTAAAACAACACCAATTCCATTTCCTGAGGCATCACATTCCACAATAAAGGTTTTTGTGAAGTCTGGCGTAGCTAAGACCGGTGCTAGGCACATTGCCTCTTTAAGATGTTCAAAGGCCTTAGTTGCTTCAGGAGTCCATGAAAATGCATCTTTCTTCAATAATGTTGTTAGAGGTGCTGCTATTCTCCCATAATTCTTAACAAACTTGCGATAATACCCTGTTAACCCGAGAAATCCTCGCAACTGCTTTATGGTTGTGGGGCTTTCCATTCCTTAATGGCTTTAATTTTGTTAGGGTCTACTTTAACACCCTCGTGAGATACAATATGACCCAGATATTCCACCTCTTGTACTCCAAAGAAACATTTGGATGTTTTTGCATATAATTGTTTCTCCTGCAATAGTTTGAGCACACTGTCAACATGTTCAACATGATCCTTCCAAGACCTGCTGTAGATTAGTATATCATCAAAAAATACTAGCACAAATTTTCTAAGAAAGGGTTTGAAAATGGAATTCATCAACCCTTGAAATGTAGAAGGTGCATTGGTAAGGCCAAAAGGCATGACCAGAAGTTCATAATGACCCTCATGAGTTTGAAATGTTGTTTTTGGAATATCTTCAGTCTTCATTCTAATTTGATGATATCCTGAACAAAGATCCAACTTGGTAAAATAAATTGCTCCATGTAATTCATCCAATAATTCATCAATCACAGGAATGGGAAATTTGTCTTTAATGGTGAGCTTATTGAGCTCCCTATAATCTGGACACATTCGCCATGATCCATCCTTCTTGTGTACCAATACTACAGGAGCAGAGAAAGAACTTTGACTAGGTTGAATTATACCCGCCTCTAACATTTCTGCAATCATACGTTTAATTTCGCTCTTTTGGAAGTAAGGATATCTATAAGGCCTGATGTTTGGAGGAACACTTCCTGGAATCAAATGAATAGCATGATCATGATCACGAATAGGTGGGAGTCCTTTGGGAGTTTCAAACACCTTGGAACGATTGTCCAAGACTTGTTGGAGATCTGCAGAAATAGATGATTTTGATGTCGGAACTTCTAGTGAGCATAATTGTGCAATTACGCCTCGTTGTTCTTTCTTTAGAAGCTTTTTCATGACATTAGAGCTTATTATCCTTCATGGCTTCCCTTCAATACCCCTTAATTTGACTTCCTTTCCTTCTGAAAAAAATTTCAAGAAAAGTTCTTGAAAATTAAAAGCTACCGTCCCCAAAGATTGTAACCATTGTACTCCTAGTACAACATCAGCACCTCCCATAGGAATGGAAAGCATTGGACTAGTCAATACATATTCCCCCATGGTTAGCTTGATATCATGGCATTTTCCAGAGCAATTTATAGTTCCTCCATTTGCAACCATCACTTGACATTCTGGTGCTGGGTATAGGAAACAATTTAATTCCTTGGCTACCTTATAATGAATAAAATTATGGGTGCTACCTGAATCAATCAACACTATTATCCTTTTCTTCTTTATATGTCCTTCTATCTTGAGAGTTTGAGGAGTGGTAATTCCTGCCAGTGCATTACACGATATGGTCGGATTCATTTCTTCCTCTTCTAGGGGTGGTTCCTGGTGTATATCCTCTTCTTGTTCATTTTCTTCTTCTTCTTCACAATCTGTGTAAAATAATTTCTTCTCAGCACACTTATGACCTTTAGTGTATTTGCTATCACAACTGTAGCAAAGCCCTTTTGCTCTTTTTTCTTCCAATTTTTGTGGTGTCAACCTTGTAGGTTGTGGAAATCTAAGCGTAGCAACACTTCCTTCTTTATAGAATTGAGTGGTAGGCTTCCTTGTCGCCATTATTTTACATTCAAATTTTCTTGCCAACGTGAATGCCTTCTCCAATGAATCTGGTTCCAAAACGCGAAATTCATGTTGGATGTTATCCTTTAAAGTGCCTATGAAGAGATCGATCTTGTGTTCCTCTGGAATATCAGTTACCCTTATATTCAATTTTTGGAAGTCCTCAATGTGCTGCCCCACTAAACCCTTTTGTTTGAGATTTATCAATTGGTTAAATAAGGTGTTGCTCTTTGTATCCTCATAATGTGCTATCATTTCCTCCGTAAAAATTGACCAAGTGACAATTTTTTTACGGGAGCAAAGCCATTGATACCATACAAATGTATTTTGTTCTAAATGTAGAGTTGCAATGCGTACCTTTTGTGTGTTTTGCACGTTATGGAGATCAAAATATTGCTCCATCTGTAGTATCCATGTTACAGGATCCTTTCCATCAAACTTCCTCATATCCATCTTTGGAATATGGTGGTTCTTCCCGCCAACATTAGAGTTTATGAAATCTCAATTAACATTTATTTTGTTCTCATCATGAGGTTCTTCTACTATCTTTTCACCATTAGGAAACCTTTCTTGTATAAACTTTGTCAAACCTTCCATGTCTGCTTTTAGAAAATTATTCATGTTTTCCATTTTCTCATCGATCTTAGCTTCCATGTCATCAATCTTAGCTTCCATGCCCACTTCCATGCCATCCATCTTAGCTTCCAAACCAATCATCTTAGCTTTGCCGTGTGAAAATTTCTTTGAATAATGATTAATTATCCACCGAGACTATCCTGATCACATATCAATTAGAATTCATATGCAACACATAATCTCTTCCACTCAGATCATCACACATGCGGAAATAAAACAAGCGATAGCACATCAAATCATCATACACATTAACACGGTATGTATGGGGAAAGCTTATAGCTGAAAACCCCGCAGCTATTGTGTATATTATAATGGAGAAATCATGTAACAAACTCAGTACAATACTCCTCACAAGTACTCAGTACTTTCTCATAAAGTTACACACAATCTAGCTCAGTTTTGAACAGGTTACTGGTTCAAAACTCACCGCCAATTGCCTTGCCTCTATTGTGCAATCCAGGCCTATCTATATAGAGATCCAAGGTTTGAATCTCCTTGGCTTGGCAGCGCAATCATCATGGGCAATTCCTCCAAGTGTGGTGCAAATCTCATGCACAACTGATGTCGCCACTGATAGCTAACTCCACCCTTTCATCTACCTCTTTCACTGGTCTCCACTGAACTGATCATGCACTGTAGTGAAGTGATGTGTTCTTGAGTTGAATAATGAGTTACTAATTAATGAATTAAATAATATTTAATTCACTCCACTCATAACTAATTGATTAGCTAGTTAAACTAATCTCAACTAGTTCAACTAAAATAAACGGAACACAACTCCACTAGCTGTCTCATTAACTCCACCAAACTTCTGCCACTGAAGTCCTAACTGAAGTCAACCATGCATGATGCCATCAAACCCTAGGAATAGCGTAATTCCTCTGTCAAATGCATGAGCCACTTCCAAGGCTCGAACTGAAGTGCTCCAAGAGAGTAAACTGAAGTTTATAGTCCAAATATTATTAAGGGTAAATAATATTTGACTTCCTTGTTTTAAGGAGAGGCAGTCTAAAAATAGACTTCGACCTCTTCGACCTAAAAAATAGAGTCTCATCTATTTTTACCAACATGACCAATGCTCCAAGAATCTCAAACTGGAATCCCCGAACCATGCTCCATGTGTCTAAAAATAGACATAGTCTAAAAATAGACTTTGCGCCAGAATTTGCCTGCGGGCCCACTTAGTGAAGGCGACTTCATTTCACTAAGCTCCATCATCTTGCTGCATTCTCAACACTCCCTCTCAGCAAGATATGGATTATCTGCAATCCCTATCCTGCTTCTGTGGAATTCGAACTTGCTCCTGGTGAGCGCCTTCGTCAGGATGTCGGCATCCTGATCCTCCGTGGGAACATATGAAAGCATCATGATCCTCCGCTGAACACAATCTCTGATGTGATGGTACCTGATGTAGATATGTTTGGACCTATCATGAAATGTTTGGATTAGGCGAGTTTAATGCAACTGCGGTTATCACGGTAGATCATGGGCTCAGTGCAACGAAACAATCCTCCCAGAGATCTTCCTCTGTCCGAATAGCCTCACATCGACTAAGCTGGGCACCGCCATGTGCCTGAAGCCTCCCTAACGAGCGGGAGTGTCGGCTCTCTTGCTTCTGCTGTGCCGAAGCTGTTGTGCTGTTGATGCGAAAACAACTCAGGATGTATATGGGTCCGTTGGACTCCACCACCCAATGCCGCATCGGTGAGCCGAAGCTTCGCGCCATCCTCTGTACGTACCATGAACCATATCCGGGTGTGCCTCTGATATCGTACCAATACCTTCTTTCCTACCTTCCAAGAGCTTGGTAGGCTTAACCATAGCTTGGGGCGGTTGGCACGCCAGCATATATCGGGTCGTGTGTTGACCAGATACATAAGCGACCCCACCAACTGTCGATAGACAGTGGCATCCACTACCTCCGCTGAAGTAGCATCCTCTTTCCTCCAACCACCAGGAAGAGGAGTGTCAACAGGCTTGCAGCCTTGCATGTTGAACCTCTCTAGAATCTCCCGAGCATACTTTCCCTGAGAAACAAACAGTCCTCCGCTGCGCTGCCAAATCTCCAATCCCAGGAAATAATGAAGGATGCCCAAGTCCTTCATCTCAAACTCTTGTGCAAGATCCTCCTTGCATGAAAGTATCAACTGCTCATCGCCAGTCAAAATCAGATCATCTACATACAGTACGATGATCAACAGCTTCCCCTCCACCACAATCTGGTACAGGTTTGGATCTGCCTCACTCTTGGAGAATCCAAGCCCGGTGAAGTAGCTGTCTATCCGAGTGTACCAAACACGAGGTGCTTGCTTCAGCCCGTACAGTGCTCTCTTGAGTCGGCACACATGCGACTCACTGCTGAAGATCTCGAAACCTTCAGGCTGCTCTATGTACACATCCTCCTCAATAACTCCATTGAGGAACACAGTCTTCACATCCATCTGATGAATGTGCCACCCCATATGCGCTGAGAGAGCAAGGATCGTCCGTATGGAAGAGTACCTTGCGACAGGTGCAAAGGTCTCCTCATAATCGATCCCCTCGATCTGTGAAAAGCCACGGGCGACAAATCTCGCCTTGTACTTCTCCACACTCCCGTCAACCGCCTGCTTCACTTTGTAGATCCATCGCGAACCCACCACTGATTTCCCCACCGGTCTTGGGACAATCTCCCATGCACTGTTCCTGATGATCGAATCATATTCTTCGATCATGGCATCGACCCATGCAGGTTCCTCCACAGCTTCCTCAAAAGAGGATGGCTCCGTTACAACACATTGAATCACAAGAGCCATGTATCTAGTGTACCGATCCAGTGACTGTCTCTGTCTGCGCTGTGTTGTAGGTGGTCCTACAACCTTCTCTGCATCCCGAGCCAGTCGCTCAGCTTCTGTAGTGCGCATGCGCCCTCTGATGGTTGGCGCTGCACGGGTGGTTTCTTCCACCTCCCGAACCTCCTCTTGTGGCTGATCCACATCCGGAAGCTCCTCCTTAGGAACTAACAGCTCCTCAGCACGTACGGTGTGGCTCTCTCCCAGTGAGCAACACATGGCTTTCTCCTCACAGAGTCTGTATCCCAGTGCTGTTTCAGGTCTTGCATTGTCTTGTCGAATACTTGCGATAGTTGTGAGGTGTATTGGTGTGCCCCACAAATATAGTGTGCCCCACAAATGTTCCAACACTCGGCCAATTGAATCCCGGCTTCCTTCTCGCATCCTTCATCACATGCATGTAGGCAGGGAGGAGCAAAAATCACCAAATGAGAAATATCGACACTACCATAATAAACTCTCCCGGTGTACGCCCGAAACCTTGTGAGAACGATGGTTCTACACATACAACATTGTAATGCATGCCTCGACCTGGTGAAGGTGAAGCCACTGATCATGCAACATAGCTCGTGCGGCACCACGATCGTTATTCTTGCGCCATTGCGTTTTCTTTTGTGGGTTGTGTGGGTTATGAGGTGCGGTAGACTCTCTCAAAATCACTCTATGTTGCGAGCTCTTGAATTCAGCCGAGATGAATTCACCACCGTTGTCACTCCTTAGAGCAATCACCTTCTTCCCCGACTCCTTCTCGACCAGTGCTTTAAACTCACAGAACTTCGCGAATGTATCGCTCTTCTTCTGCATGAAGAAGATCCAGCACTTTCGAAAGAAATCATCAACAAAGATCACATAATACCTGTGCTTTGCTGTCGAAGCAACTGAGAAAGGACCACACACGTCTGTGTGAACTCTCTCAAGGATCGTCGTGGCGCGACTATCCTTCTCGTGAAAGGTGGCTTTCACATACTTCCCAAAAGTACACCCCTTGCACTGATCTGACTGCGCAAGGGTGCCCTTAGGAAGCCCAGTAGAAATCTGCTGCAGAATCTTCAAAGCTCCATGGTGAAGGTGGCCCAATCTCCTGTGCCACAGTTCGCCCTCATCATCCCGACTCACCACTTCTCCCGCTTTGCATGCCATAGCTGCGCAGCCATCTACCTGCAACTGATAAAGGTTCTTGGTCCGAACCCCTATCTTCCGGGTCTCTCCAGTAGTCTTACTGCGCAAGAAGGCTTTTCCTTCGCTGAAGACCACATCATACCCCTTATCCTCCAACATCGCCACGGAGATCAAGTTCTTCTTCAATCCAGGTACATGCATGACATCCTTCAATACAAAGGGTTTACCAGACTCCCTCTGAAAGGATATGGTACCGATACCAGTCGCACTGTATCTACCATCATCGCCCATCTCGATATGCACACCCAAATCTTTGTCCTCCAGATCTGAGAACAAATCCCGATCTCCCGTCATATGAAATGACGCACCGCTGTCCAAGAACCATACCGATCCCATCACACTTGAAACCAAGCATGTGATCAGTGAAAAGTCAAGCTCGAACTGTGAAGCCAAAGCTTCTCCATCTGCAGATCTTCCCGCTTGCTTATTCTTCTTCTTCTTTGGACAATTGGTAGCATAATGTCCATGATCATGGCAGTGAAAACACTTCACTTTCGCCATATCCTGCTTCTTTCCCTTTGCACCAGAATGAGAGGTTTTCTTACCCTTCCCCTTCATTTCTTTGGACACCAAAGCACAGTTTTCTTCATCAGCTCCCTTTGATGAAGATCCATCTCGAGTAGTCCTCCTTATCTCCTCCTGCATGAGATCCGCCCAAAGGCGCTCCCATCCCGGCAGCTTCTCCCGACCATTGACACTATCTTGATATGAGTGCCAAGCCTTCGGAAGACCAGGGAGAGCCAGGTCGACCATGTCCTCGTCTTCGACAGTCACCCCCACACTTCCCAGCTCATCTCTGCACTGAGTGAACTTCGTGAGGTATTTGGCGATACTATCGCCCTTCTCCATCTTGATGTTCCTGAGCTTATCTTTGAGCGCCAGCTTCCTTTGGTCGCTCTTACTCTGGAATAGATCCGTCAAAGCTTTCCACATTAAATATGGAGAAGCCTTTCCATGCGGGCTGGATACAATATGATCCTTGACGCCCTCCAACAGGATCCTTCGACATTTCGCCATCTTCTTTTGCCATGCTTCGCTTTAACGGAGATCGGTGGGCCTTTGAACTCGCATCCACGAACTCCTTGGGACCATATCTTCTAATACGCACTCATGCGATCCTTCCATGCAACAAAATTCGAAGCTGCCTTCAAGAGCATATTCGGTACTTAAGCCGTTGAAAGACATTTTCAACAAGCACCAAAGAGAAACAAAACTGTTTTACCAAAATTCGAATTCCCACCTCAAAGCTCTATGCTCTGGATACGCAGAACAAATTGGCTACAGCACGGAGATTGAGCTGCGAGGCATTACCGGACCTTTCACTTTAGAAAGATGAATACGGAGGCTACAGCACGTACGAACTCATCTCTGAGAAATAAGTTTGTAATCAGCATGATCGTCCAATCTACGCTTCCAATGGCTACGTACCATGTAGAAATTTGCTGAATAATGATTAATTATCCACAGAGACTATCCTGATCACATACAATTCGAATTTATATGCAACACATAATCTCTTCCACTCAACTCAGATCATCACACATGCGGAAATAAAATCAAGCGATAACACATCAAATCATCATACACATTAACACAGTATGTATGGGGGAAGCTTATAGCTGAAAACCCCGCAGCTATTGTGTATATTATAATGGAGAAATCATGTAACAAACTCAGTACAATACTCCTCACAAGTACTCAGTACTTTCTCATACAGTTACACACAAACTAGCTCAGTTTTGAACAGGTTACTGGTTCAAAACTCACCGCCAATTGCCTTGCCTCTATTGCGCAATCCAGGCCTGTCTATATAGAGATCCAAGGTTCGAATCTCCTTGGCTTGACAGCGCAATCATCATGGGGAATTCCTCCAAGTGTGGTGCAAATCTCATGCACAACTGATGTCGCCACTGATAGCTAACTCCACCCTTTCATCTACCTCTTTCACTGGTCTCCACTGAACTGTCCATGCACTGTAGTGAACTGATGTGTTCTTGGGTTGAATAATGAGTTACTAATTAATGAATTAAATAATATTTAATTCACTCCACTCATTACTAGTTGATTAGCTAGTTGAACTAATCTCAACTAGTTCAACTAAGTTAAACCGAACACAACTCCACTAATTTTGTCTCATTATCACCAAACCATAACAAAGTCCTATGTTGAATTCAACGTGCAAATTGATGCCATAAAAACCCTTGGGAATGACGTAATTCCCCTGTCATATGTGAGCGCTTCCAAGGCTCGGCCCAAGTGCTCCAAGAGAGTAAACTGTTGGTTATAGTCTAAATATTATTAAGGGTAAATAATATTTGACTTCCCTGTTTTAAGGAGAGGCAGTCTAAAAATAGACTTCGACCTCTTTGACCTCAAAAATAGAGTCTCATCTATTTTACCAACATGACACATACTTCAAATAATCTCATCATGCCAATCCTAGGACCATACTCCATGGCAATAAAAATAGACATAGTCTAAAAATAGATTTTTAACGCCAACAACAACAATGAGCCCACTTAGTGAAAGGCGACTTTCATTTCACTAAGATCATCATCTTCTTTGCATTTTCAACGACACGCCATCCATCTTAGCTTCCACGTCTTTCTTCAAAACTTCTATTTCATTTTTTGTTGCTCTTTGCGAGAGTGAAATTTGTTGCACTTGCTCTTGTAATTTTGATAGATCATGTTGCAATTCTTCATCTTCATGAGTCATAGTAGATCTTTCCAAAGGCTTAATGGGTGTTGAATTATTTTTTGGGGCCATTTTATAATCCAATACTGATATCTATTCTACAATATGCCCTTGCAATCAATTCAACTTGATTCTTCAAACAAGACTTATGCAATTCGGAAAAACATACACACCTTTTACTTGATTTTGAGGAGCTCGATATTGAAATTGTATTATCTCTGTGATTAAAGCTCTTATATATCTGAAATTTAGCACTAAAGTAGCCCTCTGAATTCTCTTTTGAATGCCACAGGTCTGACCTGATTTGAATTCTACAAGACAAAGTTGTGTCCAATCTCCCACAATGACCTAATTATGGACTGGTTCAGTAGAGCGAACGTGTACGACTTGCCACGTGTCACTGTTTTGTCCTTTGTATCTGAAATTGATAGCCCAGAAACTTCAGTCTGTGTACTTGCGACCAATTTTTACGGCACTTCAATCCAATGCCCAGAGAGAGAGTTATTGAAGTTTTCCCACGATCACCTCTTTGAGATGCAATTCAGGAGCCTGAAAAAGCACTACCTTCCACAGATCATATCTCCACAAATATTGCGAACCAAGCTCTGAAATTTTTTGACGAATTTCCTCAGGCTTTCAGCTTTGCACCATATGAATTTCAGACTCTGAACCTTCGTAAAAAAAAATTTATGGCGCAAATGCCACGATGACCTGTTTATGAGCCTGAAAAAATACCTAACTTCCACAGATGATATCTCCTCAAATATTGCGAACCAAGATCTGAAATTTTTAGACAAAATTCCTCAAGATTTCAGCTTCGCACCCTAAAACTTTCAGCTTCTGAAGCTTCGTAGAAAAAAATTTATAGCGAAAATGCCACGATGACCTGTTTGGAGCAGCGAAACCCTAGAATCCAAAGCTCTGATACCAAATGTTGTGTAACCAGCTCCAAAAATAGAAGAAAAAAGATATCAACGCCTTATAAATAAGCCACTTTGAGGGGGAAACCTCCAATACATTACATAAATGAACAATTCTTGGATGATACAATTTACAAAACCTCCTTTCTATATATAGGAGTCCATGGGGCCATAATGTAATCCTAGTGGGCCACAATGTAATCCTAGCCGACCTAACAATAATAGTTTAAGGGCACAATAATAACAAAATGGGGGTTACAAGGGTACAATAATAACAATAAGGGGGTTACACTAACAACAATAAGGGACTATACTAGTAATATAGGGACCTAATAGTTAACGTGTACTTTAAAATGAGTGGCACCTCCAAAATGGTTGTTGGATGAATATGTGTCATCTGTGGGTAGTCGTCGAAGTATCTAGGAAAATTTATCCATCGTCGCGTTCCTTTGTTTCTTAAGGACCTCCTCAAGCAATATTTTGAAAGGATATCCTACTCCATCGTATTTATTTTCTTCCTCCATGGGATGTCGTTAGCGTTTGTGAGGCCGGTCTTGCAAAGGTTCAACCAATTCAGGTCCTAACTCCTTATATGCTGACCTCGTTGGGGACATGCAAATAAAAATAGATAAATAGCATACCTCTCTGATACCATTGATCCGAGATTATGCAGGAACACAATGGAATACAGATATAAACATAAACACAGAGGTGCAGTAAAAATAAAACTTCATTTCATTAATATCAAAGAACTAAAACATGCTTACATACAGAATGGAAATAAACTAGCTTGGGTGATGGTAGGTTATCTCTGATAAGAGATGCGGTGGTTTCATGCCTCTGAATTGTGTTACAATGAGGCTTAAAGGAAGATTTATTATTTAGAAACAATGGAAAACCCTAAGCATCCAAAAACCTAACACTAGGAGATGAATTGCCAAAACTGTGGGCCCCATTGGGTAAATTGATACATTAACTTCTCGAGGTCATAACTGATGGGCCTCCAAATTAGACATAAATTAAGGCCTATATGACCATCCTTCAACACATTAAATCTCTCTTTTTGCATTAGATGCCATATTTTTAACTTTATAATATATTCATTAGGAAGGCTTAGAGATAATTACATATTTGTGCCTAATATTTTTATATTTGTAGAATATTGTGAGAATATTGGGCATATTATGAAGATTTCGAGGAGATAATCTAGGTACTTGATCCCTACTATAGGAGGATCAATATTGGAGAATAAATGAATAAAATATCATGAAATTATTGAGAAATTCTAGAGCTCCAATGATTGAGAAAATCTGGGAATGTGTTCCTTTTCATTTAATGCAAATTCCTAGTGTTGAGAACCAGATCCACTATTTGAGGGATTTCAGAAGGGAAAGCTTCCTCCTTTAAAATGGAATTCTTCCTCATCATTTTCTATAAGTACCAATTTGAATTGGCCTCTAGGGACATGTATTTTTTAGTATTATGGTGGAGAAAACTTGTTGTCTAGCAGCTCCATTTTCATTTCTTGCAGAGATGTACTTGGATTGATTCAAATAATGAAGATTGGTGCCATTTTTAGCTTCTTAATATTGGTTTCGTCCATAGGAATCTGAGTCTCCTTGGGCTTGGCCATACCAAGAGCCTCAAATCCCTCTTGCACAATTTCTTTATGTTCTTTTCACTTCTTATTCACATGCATCTCTTATTCTTGTTTTGCATATTTCTGTATTTAGTATTGATGCTTTTCTTGTTGTAGAATTGATTTAAATTATTCAAGTGAGTTATTTTTTAGGTTATTTACATATTCAAAAGTATTATTAATCCTTATAAAGCTTTCTAAGGTCATCTTCATCATTTAGCTACTTGGATTTGGTTACTAGTTCACGAATATAGGATTTTTGGAAATGCTTTGTAGCTAAATAGTAGTAATTTTCTGTTATTTTTTAGAATCGGTTAATGATTTTCATTTGATTTTATTCCACTTGGATTAGGTCTTAAACATATTCAATTTAATAAAAAAATTTACCCCATTTCATTTTCACTTTATTAGGTTAAACATTTTATATTAGCTCACTAGTTCTTGAATTTCCAATTTTTAGAGTAGGAATTTTCTGTTACTTTTTAGCACGTGTGAATAGCGGTATTTTGGAGTGATTCAACTTGGAATGAAGACCTAATACATCCTACTTAATAATAATAAAAATTCCATCCCATTTTCATTTGATTTAATTATTCATTCGGTGATTTATCTCCTAAACGGGATTTCCTGTAGAAAAGACAGAACTTCCTGTAGCATTGTTGTAGCACGCGTAAACTTGACCAGATTTGCTCCCAAAGCTTGGTTTTTATCCCTTATGCTTGAATCATTACCCCTAGGATCTAAATCCATCATTGAGTAAAAATAAACACCACTTGGGACAAGAATTTTTACAAAATATATTAGGCTTATTTATTTGAATTCATGCTCTTAGGATTTCAATTACAAATTGTTGTTCTTGTCTAGGATTAATTTCTATTCAAATCAACACTTCCATTTCTGCAATTATTTTAGGATTTGATTTCATGACGTTCACTCCATTAAATCATATCAAAAAAGCAATGACACGTTATATGTTACACTTATAGTGTCGATACCTCTTAATTTTGTACGAACCTCAGATTGATAATTAAAGTTTGTAGCCTTGGGAGTTGCAACATTCTTTTTTCAATACTGAGGCTCATCACTTTTTGGCGTCGTTGTCAGGAAGGTGTCAAAGTATTCATTGTTTTATTCCCTAGTTGATTCATTTCTTTTCTTTCTGCAAAACATATATATATATATATATATATATATATATATATATATATATATATATATATATATATATATATATATATATATATATATATATATATAGTAGGAATATTTCATTTAAAAAATGGAAAATTGCATTAGCATTATTATTAAAAACAAAAACAAAAAAACAAAAAACAAATTTCTCCAACACCAACCCCCCCCCCATTTTATCACGCGGTGCAATAAGAACAACATCACCATCCATTTTTGTAGGTATACTAATAAGAGGTGGCAAAGAAGGTAGAATAAATGGACGGATACGATGACAATGAAGAATATCATCTTGGATACCTTTGAGAACCGCTTTTTGTCTTTTTGTTGTTGGGCACAGGAACATCGCACACAACTAACCTAACCGCTTCTCCTTGTCGCCGTGGCCTCTGGAGGGGGATCTGAACCCCTCCCACTACCACTGGAGGTGAGTGCCTTCAAGAACCTGGTGGCTTCATGCAGAAAACGACCTCCAACATCAATGCAACAGAAGTTCGTGAAAAAATTGGAGAGTATCCCCTCAAAGGCTCTCCCAAAAGAAGAAACCTGCAAATCTACCATGAATCTTGCTGAAAGAGGCCTCATAGGTCAGTTCATGGGCCTTTTCCCATCTCCCAATGTAGTGGAATACTAGGTACAGAGGAAATGGACCACATTAATCAAAGAAGGTATCAAAAGTTATTTTGTTGGCAAAGGCTTCTTTGTGTTTGTGTTTGAAAGTGCAGAGGATAGAAGTCTCATATTTAGGAACAGTCCATACTTCATGGGACCGCAAGGCTTATACCTAAATAAGTGGTCACCAAAATTTGATCCCACTAAGACGTGCCCTCTACGATTCCAGTATGGGTACGTCTCCCTCACCTCCCACTTCACTGCTGGAATCAGAAGTCCCTTCAGATTATTGGTAATACCCTCAGGAAATATATTGACTAAACTGTTAGAAAATACCAGTACTCTTGTGCCTGCATTTGTGTCAAGGTAGGCCTGGAAGAAGGGTTTCCAGAAGCCATCAAATGAACAGTCATCGGCTGGTCCCATGTACAAGATCTGGACTATGAAAAGATCCCTTTCAAATTCAGACATTACCACAGCTATGGACACTTCGCAAGACACTGCAAGAAAAATGTCGACGAACAGAGTGAGAAATCAAAGGGTGAACAATGGACCCTAGTCCAAAAAGCAGTCATGTCAAAATCAAGTGGAAAAGGTGCCATAAAGGGGAACACCACAAAAAACCAGGAGACCGAAGAGAGGAGCTCCATCCCCATCCCGGATGAGGCCACAATCCCTAATGACAAGGAAAGAACTCCTGCAGAACCCCCAGAAACAGCCCCGAGCAACATGGAACAGAATGCACCTCCCTCTTTTAATAAATACAGTGAAGAAATAGTCCTCCTTGGAGCATCCCAAGGCAGCCCCTCTAACCCTTCATATGCATAAATTACAAGAAAAAAATCAGCGGACAACTCCTGCTCCTGAGAGGATGGGACCTTTGAGAGGCCCTCGAAAAGAGCCGGAAGGAAATCTCACAAATAAGTTAGGGAAGAGGAGGAAGAAAGGAAAAAATGCAAGGAATCTAAACCATAATGGATATTTCTATTGGGAGAAACACCAGAACAAGGCCTCCCAAGGGAGGAGTCACTAAACCCTCTACCAGTAAATAATGCGTCTAATCTCTTGGAATTGCAGAGGCTTTGGGAACCCATCAAAAATCAAAGCCATCAAAGACCTCTTGAAAATATACCCCTGGGACATCCTCATGCTCCAAGAGACTAAAATTGAAGGGCTCTCCCTTCTCGACATCAGCAAGTCGAAGTGGAAGAAAAACGCAGGAAAAGTAGTAAGCTCAAGGGGCTCCTCAAGTGGAATAGCTACTCTATGGTCTGAAGATCACTTCCATCTACATAACTCCCATGAGACCCAGCATTGGATCCTCACTAAGCTAAAGCATCATACAAGTAAGTTGACCTTCGCCTTATTCAATATTTATGTCTTTGTACTATATGTTGAAAAAACAGAATGTTGTAACTCTCTCTCTGCATTTCTAGAGCTTCATTCCCCCAGTAACATCATTCTGGATGGAGACCTAAAAATAGTCCTGAAACCAAAAGAAAATAGAAGAGGTAATAGCAACAGGGATCAAATGTTACCCTTGGTGGAAGATCTTTTCTAGCAGTGGGATATCCTTGATTTCAACCCAGTGAGAGGCCTATACACCTGGACCAACAACAGAACTGGGGATGATCATATTTCTGCCCGTCTGGACAGGTTCTTAGTCCAAGGCACATTACTAAAGGGAAAAATGATAATCTCAACAAAAATTCTCCCCAAAATGACCTCAGACCACAAGCCCATTCAACTAATTTTAGAAGCAGAAGAAGACCTGGGCCCAATCCCTTTCTAGTTCAGTCCTCTCTGCATTGAAAGAGACAGATTATTTGATACTGTTTGAGTAGCCTGGGCCAAATCAATCATCGGTTCCCTAAGATATGTGTGGGAGAAAAAAATAAAGGCCAAAAAGCAAGTTTTGAAAGAGTGGATAAGAAAGCCCATCAAAACCCCAAATAGCTATAAAATAGAAGCAGTCCAGTCATTGGAGACCCTGCAACTGGAAATGGAAGGAAAAACATCACTTCTGAGGAGCTTGACCAGGAGATGCAAGCCCAAAAATCCTCCTACCGCTCCTTCCGCATGGAAGAAGAGTACTGGAGAATCAAATCTCGCATCCTGTGCGTCCAGGCAGGGGATCGGAACACATCCTTCTTCCACCATCAATACAGAGCTCGCCTTACCCGCAATCACATCATAGAAATCACAAAAACTGAGGGAGAGGTTTGCAAAGGGTTTGACCAAATCAAATTAGCAGCAGAGATTCACTTCAAAAACCTCTCTGGTCCAGGGACGGATGGCATCAATGAGGACACAGCAGACCTTCTTTCAAACATCCTCCACTTTTTCAGTATAGAAGACAAATCTACCCTCACGAAACCCTTCTCAGAAGAATAAATAATCAAAGTCAATTGTCTATGGAACCCGACCAAGCCCCTGGCCCTGACGAATTCACGATCCACTTCTACAAAATTTGTTGGGACATAATCAAAACTGACTTGCTGAAAATGATAAAATGATTTTAGAGAAAATAAAAGGTAGGGGGAGGCATCAACTCAACCTTCTTGGCCTTAATCCCGAATGAAGTCAATCCTAAAACCTTTGGCAGATTCAGACCCATCTCCCTATGCAACGCCTCCTACAAAATCCTTGCTAAACTCCTTGCAAATAGATTCAAACCTCTACTAGGGAGACTAATCTCCAGCTCTCAAGGATGGTTTGTCAAAGGCAGGCACATCTTGGATAATGTAATTCAAGTGCAAGAAGCCATTCACTCCAGCAAGCAGCGGAAAGAGAAGGGAATGCTTATCAAACTAGACATGGCTAATGCCTTTGATAGGGTCAACCTCTCCTTCCTCCTCAAAGTCCTTCTCTCCTTTGGATTCTCCCGTGATTTTGTCAATCTAATAAAATCTTTCATTGAAAAGCCTTGGATTGCACCACTATTCAATGGGCACCATGCATCATATTTTCAAGCCCAGAGAGGATTGAGGAAAGGCTGCCCTCTCTCCCATTCGTGTACATTCTGATGTTGGATACTCTTAGCAAGAAGTTATGAGTGGAGATGAACGTTGGGGCTCTTTCTGGCATAAGAATATTGAATGGTTTGGAGCCCATAAACCATGCCCTCTTTGCAGATGACTCTCTTTTTCTTGGAGGTGCCTCAACAAGAATAGCAAAAGCCTTCAACTCTATCTTTCAAAGCTACTACAGATTCTATGGAGCTCTAATGAATGACATCAAAAGCATGGTGTATGGATGGAATGTTGAGCAACATGAACTTATCTGCATTGCACAGCATATTAGATTTTTTGGATTTTCCCAATGGGAAAAAATTAAGTACCTGGGACTGCCTTTAACACTCAGAGTTAACAAAAGATCTCTGTGGTTTGAAATCTTCAGTAAAATAAAAACCAAAATAGCCTCCTAGGGAGGACACTAGCTCACCAAAGGGGGGGAATTAATCCTCATCAAAATTATGATGTCTACACTCCCCATCTATCAAGCATCCTTCCTTCTAGCTCCAAAAAATATCATGGAACAGATCTCCAAGCTCTTGCGTGAATTCCTATAGCAGGGAGGAAAAGGAAACCACTCAAAATTCCATCTAGTCAATTGGGAGCTTGTGAAAGGTCCAATTGATTATGGATGCTTATAGATATGTGATCCCTCCCTTGCTAACCTCGCTTTGGGTTGCAAAATCTTGTGGAAAATGTACGTCGAACCAAAACATTTAGTCAAAAAAATACTTAGAATCAAATATGTGCATGGCGTCCTTCTAAGGCTACTATTGACAAAAAATATAGTGACCGACACACAGGTATGGAAACTCTGTCGCAAAATTTTAAATTTTTTTAAGGAAATACTATACCGTATCCCTGGTAATGGCAAGAAAACCAAACTCTAGGAAGATAGTATAATGGGCCACGCCCCCCTCAGCAACAATGATGAAATAAAATATCTACGTGACTGGTTGATCCAATTTGGCATCTCCAGAGTTGACGAAATCTCTGCCTCAGACACTAACGGGAGCTGGAAATCCTGGGATCTCCCCAGAGTGCCGGAACAATTGTGTCAACAGCAGCTAACCTTCAAAAATCTATTGATCAATCTCATGCCAGTTCACAAGGAATCTACAGACAGTTGGGGCTGGGGAAAATCTAGCATTTATACCACAGCATTCGGGTACACAGCTCTTCAAACATGAAAAGAAAGAAAACATCCAGTCAAGCTATGGAATCAGGTTTGAGATCCATTTGGACTCCCTAAAGTGAACTTCTTTTTCTGGAATCTAATGCATAATAAGGTGCTGACAAGGGATAACCTGGCCAAAAGAAACATCGTTGGCCCTCACAGGTGCATGCTATGCATAAACGCCAGTGAAAATTAGATCCATATTTTCATATACTTCTCATTCACAAAAGAGGTATGGGGCTTCATCCTTCATGGTCTACAATTTTCTGTTCCACAACACAACTCAATGTCTGATATTTTTTCTTCCTGGAACCAGCGTTGTCCTCATAGCATCACCAGCAAGTCACTTAGGTCTCAAGTCTGGCTCTCCATTCCCAAATATGTCTGTTGGAAAATCTGGCTTGCTTGAAATGAGCAGATCTTCAATAATACTTTGCGTCCTCCAACAAAGGTTGTAGCTAAAGCCAAATCTCTCCTCCTTGAATCCATGTTGCAGCAACCTCGAAAAACTAATATTTTACTCCTCCCCGAAGAAAATACCTGGATGGGAGCCCTCTCCCCTCAAGTCAGAAAGTAACCCCTGCTCTCTCCCTTTACCAACCCTGGATGGCGAATAAGAGATCCAAATGAAATTTTCCAGGTGTTGTGGAGAAAGCAGATAAAAACAACGATTTTCTTTGATGGTGAGTCCAAGGGAAACCCCCGGGTAGTAGGTGTAGGTGGCGTTCTCTATTCCCCGGATGGAAAAAGAAGAGATAATTTATGTTGGGGACTTGGACAGTGAAAAAACAACCAGGTAGATATTTTAGGCCTTCTAAAATCCTATCACATTGCTCGCAATAGAGGCATCAAAGACTTCCAAGCCTTTGGCAACTCAAAAATCCTTATCAAGAAGCTCAACACAGAGGATCAGTTTAACAATACAATCCTCAACAAGGCATTTTGAAGACTAAAGATTATGCTACTCGACTTCACCTCCTATCAATTCTTCCACATCCTCAGAGGCTCGAACAACAAATCGGACTCTATGGCAAACAAAGGATGTCTTCTCTCGATAGAGAGCTCAACATAAATGAGGAAAGACCCCTTCAAACTTCCATCCCTTGAAATGAGGTATAAATTGTAACAGGAAGCTGGCTAGATGTTATGTAACATTGCTTGATTTGGCCTTGAACCAATAAAACTTTTCCAATAAATAAAACATACTCATCTCAATTTAAAAAAAAAAAAAAAACATCTTGGATTTCCCATTCAAGATGTTGATGTCAGTGTACATATGAATAACATCCCTCCAACTTTCCTTCCCAAGTTCCATGATATGACGTCAGAGGATCCAGAAACATTTCTCTTCGAATTTGAAATACTTTGTAGATATTATGGTTACTTAATAAACACTCAAAAGTTGAGATTGTTTCCTACAACATTGAAGGATAGAGCTCTTACATGGTTCATGATTTTACATACTAATTCAATAAGATCATGGAATGATATGCAAAATATATTTCTAGAAAATATAAATATCATGATCTTAAAGAATAAATATTTAGAATGAATCAAAAACAAGATGAGAGCCTTTAGGATATAATAGAGAGATTCATGTATAATGTTAAGAGGGAAGAATTACATCATTTAGGATTGACACACTAAAATCCCTCTTACTTGGAACAATTAGGGATGAGTGGATTCATATCATTGATCTCATGAGTAGAGGAGATGTATACCAATTATCATTCGATGAAATTTGTGAAACATGCAAACACATATCAAGAGGAAGGGAAAGAATAAGTAAATCAACATCAAGGTTGGTAAGTCAAGTTGAACTTGGAAATTTTCTTAGTAACTTTAAAACATAATTTTTTAGCAATCTAAGAAAACAAGTAGAAATGTTAAGAATGAAAAATGATCAAAATGAAGATGTTGATAATTGTGGATTTTTTTATTTTTATTTTTATTTTTATTTTTTGGGTTCGGAAGGAAAAATTTGTAATTTTCATTAATTGTAAAAAAAATTACATGTTGAATCAGTTTCAGATTGCATCATGCAAATTCAGTGTTCAATCCATAATTTAGCATAAGTTCATAAACAGTTCATCAAAATTAAAACAATATTTACAAATTATTATGCATATCCATATAAACATAAATAGCATCAAAATATGTAATCAAAAAATGTAGTATCAAAAAGCCTCTAATCAGTCGAACTAATCAGCAGGCTCTAATAGCCCTCAATCCTCTATGAACGGCTTGTGATAATGTTGGTAAGCTTCCGTTCCATTGTGTTCAGTGATATGCTAATGCCCCTATGTCAGGTTCGCGGCTTCTTTGGATAATGGGTCAGCAGCCTGATTCCTTTCCCTGTAAATATGAGTAACAGTAATGGTGTCAAAGTGTGTTTTTAGTTCCATTACTTCATCCAGAAGACCCCTAAGTGTGTGCACACGACATCTGGCATTATTTTTGAACCAACTAATGATAATATTTGAGTCCCCAAATATTTGTATCGTGTTTCATATTTTTTCTAGGGCAATGATAAGGAGTAGTCTGAGGCTGTTGAGTTTCAAGTAATTGTTTGTGCCCGGGCCTAATCCCATCTTGAGTTTATAAAAGTGAGTGTCAAAGGGATGCAGTATAGCCCCCCTACCACAACCAGAAATACCTGTAGCCCCATCAAAGTATGTCATGTGTTATCACTCATAAGTTTTAACAATTTCATTAATAGGGTCTTACATATCATTCACCTAGGTTCCATGTTGTTTTCATAGTCAAATTCATGAAATTTATAAAAAACACATGTGACAAAGTTTACCCTAAGTCTAAACCCACTATGAATCATGTCATGTCAGTGAAATCCATTCCATATCATTTAGTTTTCGCACCTATGTCGTCAAATCAAAAAATAAGCCCCTTGTTTGTTTTGTCACCATTTCGTAGCGAATACAATGGCAGAACAGCGAATTTCACTACAAAATTAACTAACAATTTCGTAGCAGATCTGTCATAAATTTAAGTATTTTTGCTACGAAACTGTGTTTTTTCTATAGAAAAGACAGAGCGGTGTGAGGTGTCAATTTTTCGATGGCCAAGGGTAGAGGTGAGGCCAGCAAATTAGTTACCATGATCACCAAGCATGCAAGATCGTGATTTCTCTCGTCGTTGCTTTTTGTGGTCACATGCCACCATCATTCTCCCTCAAGTTGTCGAATTACATTTTAAATCTTGCCCCTAAACTTCTCTCTGTCATTCATCATTCATAATATTGCATGTAAAGCATCTCAGTGTCAACCTTGAAGAGTTGGTTCACAGCGCAAAACAACTTACTGTCTAGGTTTGTTCATCTGCAGGTGTCACAGCTAGGAGGAAGCGAGGGTATAAAGGAGCAATGGCAGCGAAGAAGAAAGTGAATAAAGGAGGTTAATGTGTGAGGTACGAGCCTATGGATTTAAAACTATTGAATGAAGATCCTAGTGTCATGGATGCCTTCAAGAATGTTAGTTGTCTACAATTCTGTCAGAAGCTGTAGGGTTTTCATGCTCAGATATCCAAAGACTTCGCAGCCAATTTCATAGGGACAGCCTCAAAGGTTAGGGTATTTAATTTCATAGTATCACCTGATACTATCTCTCAAGCTATAGAAATACCCAAAGGAGGTGACGAATGGTTCAAAGGTACAAAATTCAAAATGCAGAGCTATGAAGGATTTGTCAAACAGGAGCACATACGGGTGACATGGCAAGTGGCATCCCCAGGAGTTATATGAAAGAAAATTATTCAAAGTTTTTGTTTGTGGTCTAGAAGTAATTTACCTGCGAGGGGAGGTTTCACATGGTCTACTTTTATCACTTCATGCTCCTTTTGCATTTCATTGGTAAGAAACCCCTTGATTTACCTTTATTTTTATTTAGAAGTTTGGGGAAGATGTCAAATAAATTCCAAGCCAAGGTTGAGGGTAGTGAAACATCATTTTTTCACCATGGCCTGATTAAATTATTAGTGTTGGAGGAATTAAAAAGGTTAAACAGATATTGGGCACCCTTTCTCTTCCTGAGTGGATATGAAGTAGATTCAGTGACACCTAAAAAGATTTCAAAGCCAAAGCTCACTTCATCTCCAGCTGTGATAGAAGAAATTAATGAAAAAGGAGGACAACCTATTGTGGAACCAATGGATATTCAAGTTGAACCTATTCCAGAGACTGATATGCCACAGCCATCACCTGAAAGACAAAAACAGGAGTGTTACATTCCTTAGGTGATGCACCAGAGTGCCACCAATTATGCCAAGCCATAGATATTGACTCCCCCTGCCAATTATAAGTTATGCCTAGATCCAGAGTAATCAACTACCAAATTTTTCATGTCGTGGGGAAATTAAGGAACAGCTAATTAATGTCCTCTCCCTATTCTTTACATAATCCACACCTATATGGGTTGTTAGCAATCCACCAGATCTTCGAAGGCTGGGGAGGAGACCAACAAAGGTAACCACATACCACTTTGACCTAGTAGCTAGCCCTATTAGGCTGAGAGGGATCTCTCAATGAAATTCACAGCCAAATTGACTGGATCAAGGATATTTTAGGCTAGATATGTAGATTAGGGTTTGGTTGTTTTGGATTTTTGCGCTCGATAAAATTGAACCTTTAGAAACTACGCTTGAAACTCTTTTAGGGTTACAAGAGAAAAAATTGTAGAGGAATGAAGGGGAAAGATTGAAAAGCTCAAATGACCAAATAGTTTGTATGGTTGTGGTATAGGATGATAAAATGGATCAGGAATAAGCATATAAGTATGAATTTATTCCTTAAGAAGAAAATTAACACATCGTCATCATCTCATCAAAACAGGGCATGTATTACTCATGAATCCTGCTTAAAATCTTTAAAAACAGTTAATGAAAGTAGTAGATGTGTAATGGAAAGAGAGAATTCAATGGAGTGACTTAAAAATGAGAAACATAGCCATACAAGCTCACCACATGAATCCCTAAATTTAATATGCAACTTTTCTCTGTATTCACTGTATTACTTTGTCAAAATGAAATATATTAGTTCAATTCCCAATGTTTCGAACATCCAACCCCTGAAAATGATTACAAAAGGCCTCATATATCTATTGAGGTCGAAATCCTCCCTTGTAGGTCGAATTTTCCAGCAATAAATTCAAATACATTCATCTATCTGAAGTTAGCTACACCCTAGAGAGGGTGCACAACAAATTCCTCCTTTTCCTAACCAGTAGAGACATATCCTCAAAGAAATAAACGGAGGATAAGACAACTATTGAACTCAATTTTTACCATTTACATTTACATTTTGAATTTTCAATTCATCCACATTCACCTTTTTACTTTTACAAAGTCAAATTAGGAATTATCAAAAATTACACAGTGAAAATTCAATTAAAATCTCAGAAAACTGGAAAAAGTGTAGCGCCCTATTGGAGGCCATTTTTAGGCACCTTCCTGAAGTCAAAATTGAAATGTGAGAGAATGGTAAACTAGCCATGTCTGTCTAGTTTCCAAAACATATTTAATTTTTTAAATTTACCCATGGGAAGGCCTTCAAAAACTCATTCTCCCAAGACTGGTCAAAAAGTGTAGCGTGGCCTCAAAAAACAAGGTAGAATGGTGTTTTTTAGGTGATTTTTGACCATTTTCTCCCTGTAAAAGCTTATGAATTGGGCTTCCAGGTGTCAAAATTTGATGTAGGAGCCATAAGATATCCAACCATGTAGAATTTGTGCCATTTTTATCTCTCCAGAGAAAGCGTAGTGTGGCCCACGCTACGCTTTTTGCAGGGTGACTGTGCCAAAAATTGCCAAATATCTTGGTTTTCTGGAAAAATGGGCCTCAAATATGGAGAGATATCTCACTAACCATGAACTTTTTTGAAAAATTGAGAGAATTTTTTTTGTTCTTTGGCATGTTAGTAACAAAACCGTACTATAGTTTCCCAAGATGCTTCACTTATTTTCCACAATATTCTCTGCAAAAATGTGACTTAAACAAGACATTTCACAGTCAGAAAAATAGGTTGTGAAGATGTGAATGGATATCTCATTCTGTAATACCTGTGTTTTTATATCTTAGGAAAAAAAACCTCCTCCAGTTTCCCAAAATTCATCTTTTTTTGGCCATAATATGTTCTACAAAAAGATGACTAAACAGGACATTTTTGGAAAATGTGCCTTCACAGACTTTTTCAAATTTCCCAAATTTTCTCCAAATTTACTCCAAATTGCTCCATAATTGCTTCATGGAGACCTGGGATGGTATTTTATGCTATCATGGAAGCATAAATAATAAAATACAACTTAACTTCTCCTTTTGACTAATTAGGGTTTCCTTGTATTGTGATTTCAAGTAGGGTTTGTACTGCTCGAGGTCTAGGTTCATGCCTTTGAACCAATACTCACCATGGTTTCATATTCTTATAGCATGATATATGTTATCTATTGAGAATATGAAATCAAACCCTGCAATGATGGCATTTTCTTGAGGTTGGTGATAAACAATCTGGTCAATTCAGGATGATGTTGCACTTCTTGGACCATCTCACAAAAATAAAAATACCCAATATGCTGAAAACACTTGACTGCAAGTGGTGATGAAAATAGCTCCCAAGAATCTGATGGTTAATATCATGACACTTTCCCACCTTTTTATAATTTTTCTTCTCCTCCTCCATAGTAGACTATGATAGCAAACCGGCCAAGGGGAAAAACAGGGGAAGAGAAAAAGGAATGGGATAGTGGGGTTAGGGAGTAGTGGTGAATGTAGGAAATATTTAGGAGGTGAGGAGGGATTTTAAAGACCTTAGGGAAGTGGAGGGAGGTGAAATTTATAAGGGAATAGGGCTATGGAATTTTTACACGGGCATGTACTTTTGGCTGCCCAAAAAACGCAGCGAGTAGGTGTAGGCTTGGGGATAGGTCTTAGGGAATGAAAGTGAGAGGGGCTTAGGTTTTTAGGGATGTATTTGGGTGTGTATGAGGTTAGGTTATGGTAGGAGAGGGAGTCTAGGGTTTTCAAAACTGAAAAAACATAGTCTTCAAGAAAAGTGTAGCATAGGAATAAATTAACAATTTTCCCACCATTGGAATGAAGACATTGAGTGAAAGACAATGTGCAGTGACTCAACTTACTTATTTTATCATTGTCAAATCTTTTGCTAAGCTTGGAGACATTTTTCAATCCTTTATAATATTTTCAATACAAATCGTATCTCCTCTACAAAAAGTGCAGCGTCAGATGGAAAATCACATCGTCAAAAGGAAAAGCACAACATGAGATTGCAGACCACTTTTGGAGGCCTTTCTAAACTCAAAATGTATCTCATGATATCTCATAGTAAATATCTCTTTGTCTTCTACACAATGGACCCCTCAAGCACTGAAAATGATCAAGTATATCCCCTCAAAAATTGATTCTCCCAATACTGGTAAAAAAAATGCAACATGGCTGAGGGAAAGCGCAACGTGATTTTGCAGACCACTTTTGGAGGCCTTCTTGAACTCCATATTTATCTCATTATAGCTCATTGGAAATATATTTTTTTCTAGCTATCATTTTACTCATCAAGCAGGTCATTTAGACACTCTATGACAGAGAAAATTCATCTTCCCAAGAGTAATCCAGAAGTATAGCAACTCTCTTGTAGAAACTATATTTTGGGAATTTCTCCCAAATCATAACACTATGTATAAAATGAAGGAGGTTTTTTTGTCCTTGCTCTATTTTTGAGAAAAAAACCTCTTTCATTTTTGTCAAATTCATCTCCATTTGGTCGGAAACATATTTTGAAGCATATATGTTCCTATGTGCAGCAAATGGCCGCTTGGTGAGTTTGTGAGGCATTGATCTCTTTGATGTTAAACGGATCAAATCTTGAGGCATGTCCTCCGTTATTGTATTTCTTCTTGTCAATGTATGGGGTGTTTTCTTCCATGGAAAAATCTTATCTTACTAGGAAGACAAATTAGGGTTTTCTCTTGGGAAACAGGGGATTTTGGGGCAGTTTTGGTGACCTTGAAACCCTAATCACCTAATGGAGACATTAAACTGAATGAAATCATGATGGTGATGAATGGAATGATGATGAAAATTTCTTAATGATGGCGCACTCAGTTGAGTGATGAGAATGACCGACATGTGAAATTCTTGAGAGAGTGGAAATAACCCTAGATACACTAGCGAGTGACCAAAATTTTATTTGAAGACTCTCTGAAATGACAAAATTTTGACTTGACGCCCTAAGAAAACCTTGTAAGAGCATATTTGATCATTGGTGACAGGCTGAAAATACTAACGCTAACATGGGTCGTGAAAGGATATCCTAGCAATATTGTACTCTGTAGGAGCATGATTTGTGAGCAGGCACCACATAAATAACTTGGCCTTTGGGGGTGCCTTCAGCTTCTAGAGATGTCTCCATCACTAGATCAACTCATGGGGTTCTTGTGTCGTGATTAGTGCAGAGTAGCCTTCTTTAGGGGTGTATATGCCACTTGGGGATATAACCCATATAAGCTCATCCTCTCCATCTGTTATCCTAACATGGGATGTCATAAGAGTAGTGGCATATCTATTCCATGCCCTCCACCAAGCCTCCAAAATATTCAGATCTTGTTGATATTTCCAAGCCTATGATTTCAATTTGAATTGTCTCCATCAATAGCTTGACTTAGTTGTATAATTCTCGATTCCTTGAGGTGTTGTCTTAATTCCATGGGAAGCAAGTGTTCCCTCCCACAACCTGACCAAGAATCCATTCCAATCCTAACCTGTGTGCCCAATCCAATGCGCCGAACAATATATGAGCCTGACTTGCATCTTATGGGTCCTCTGATCCAATCAAGAATGGACATTGGTGTAATGTATTTCATATATGTTACCTCTTACCAAAGGTTATTATAGAGTAAAAGTTGCCATCCCATTTTTGTTGCCAATGCAGTGGCGAAAAGATTCAAGTCCTTAAGTCCCCAATCTTCCCACTGTTTGGGCTTGGAAATTTTTCCCCAGCTGACCCACTGGCAAAGGTATTACCTTCCTTCTTACCTCTCCCAAGGAAGGGCCGGCAGATTTTTTGAATTTTATCAGTAACACCTTTAGGGATCCAAGCAAGAGCCATCCAGTTTACCATGAATGCCTCCAAAATAGACTTGATGAGAACAAGGCACCCTGCCCTAGAGAGCCATCTCTGTTGCCAGATGTTGATTCTTCTTTCCACTTTTGCAATGAGCCAGTTCCAGTCCATGATTCTATAGTCATTGGGTTTGACCCTGAAACCCGGGTATTTGAGACCCTCCTCTATATTCTGGTGTTCAAATTGGAATTATTGGAGAGCATGTCTACTCTCTTGAATGGTGCATCTTGTCATCATGATAGTGGATTTTCTTAGATTGCGCAGCATGCCAGTGGCTTTACAAAAGATAGATAAAATCTTCTTCAAGTAGTTGGAGTCACAAAAGGATCCATCTATAAATATGAGAACATCATTAAAAAATAGAAAATGATTCAAATGAATAGTTTCAGTAATTTTGACACCCAATAAATTCCCTTTAGCCCTAGATGAGGCTATAATTTGTGTTATCCCCTCCATGATCAAGAGGAAGATTAGAGGGGATAACAGACATCCTTATCGGAGGCCCTGTCTCGCATGGAAAAAGTCAGATGCATCCCCATTGATGAGGATGTTTAACGAATCATTTGTAATGCAGTACGTGATACAGCTAATGAAAGAGTGGGGGAAGCCAATATGGGTGAGGATCAGTTGAAGGTAGGTCCAGCAGGAGCAATCAAAGGCTTTGGCTAAATAAATATTGAGAATGTTACTTTTGAGGCTTTTGAGATCGATATAATTTAGTGCTTCTTGAGTCGTGCCTATGGCCTTGCAAATTTTCCTTTTATGGAGGAAGGCAAATCGTTCCTTAGATATGTGACAAGATAAAATAGGCTTAATATGGTTAGTTATGATCTTGGCAATGATTTTGTAGAGGAAATTTCATAAAGAGATGGGCCTGTAGTCGTTGAAAGTTAGAGGCTTGTTAACCTTGGGTATGAGAGCATTGAAAGTGGAGTTGAATATGTTAACACTCCGCCAAATTCCCAAGGTTGAAGAAGGAATCCCAACAGAGGTAACCACGGACCAAGCTTTTGACTTGATAGCTAGCCCTATCAAGCTAGAGAGGGCTCTCTCCAAAAGGGTCGCGGCTAGGAGGGCTACAGCAATTAGGGTTTTTAGGCTATATATAGAGTGTAGGGGTTTGTTTGATTTGATTTGGTTGGGGAATCACTAGCTGAAGAAACTAGGTCAAGGAAAGCAAGGTTAGGGGAAATGAGTTAGGGTTGTAGGGATCAATGGGGAAAGGTAGGTATAATTATTATCACTTGAAAAGGATTGTGATGGAATGGTGTTTAACCTGAAAGAAAGCTAAGAAAAGCATAGGAGATGGATTTTTCTCGGACAGAAGAAATGAAAAAAATATGATCAGTTACCCAAATTAGAGCACGTGCACACATGTATTTTGATTATCCAACTTGTAATAGGTCATAACATAGAAATGAAGTGAACATGAAAAAAATACTTTCAAACATATGATACTGAAGAAGAAACAACGATAGACATTCAATACCACAAGTATCCCATAAAAGTAGTTGCAACTCCTCTTTATTAGCTTGGGCAAATTGAGTACAAATTTTCCTTGATCAACTAGAAAACATCAAACGGATTCCAACCCTTGTCTATTGTGAAGAAAGGGACTAAATAGACATGAAAAAAACTTCCACTCATCCTCAGGGGTCAAATCCATGAAGTGAGGAAGATATTACACAAAAAATTGAACTGATAGCTAAAGTATAGGATGGTCCAAGTGACTAATTCCTAACTTAAGTGAATTGATTCAATACACCTCTTTTGTTTTATTTACCTAATGTATTTACCCTAGGTAATAGTAAAAACATGATAATTACCTTTATTTCATAATTTACATTGGTAAAATCATCATTTCCCAAGATGAAAATCAAAACAAGAGTGAAACTCAGAAAATTTCATAAGACTGCCAAACGCACCATCTCCTTGTCAAACATGCCTCTATGTTTCAAACACACCCTCTCTGTTCAAGGCTTCTTTTGTGTCACTTCTCAGTGTCTAAATTTTCTCCAAGATGGCTTATTAGAAAACCCTTCAAGTCTATTTTCTATACATGCCTTCAGTTTTCAAAATTAAGCTCATTTTCCCTGTAAAAAACTCATATTCCCAAGACTGGTAAACACGCAGCCAAAAATGAAGCAGAAACATGGTTTTTTTGGTGGTTTTTTCCCTTTTCACTGACTATTTTGCCTCCAAATGCTTAGAAAATGTATAGGACGCATGTCCTCATCATTCTGAATTCAATGGTGGTGACCATTTTATCATTGGATGCCCCAAAAAAGAGTGCATCACCCTAGGTGTTGTGCGTTTGAAATTTTTGATGTGCTAAAAATGTCCCTAAAACACATAAATTTACAAACTTGCAAAATTTTCCAAAAACTTGTCAAAATTGGTGGGATGATTGTTGATCATGCGTTTGAGGCATGGAGTGTTACCTCCGCAAGTATTTCTAGCCTCCTTTTCTCCTCTTTCTTGGTAAAAGGCTTCAATTTTTGCATTGGCTCTTTTGAGGTTGGCCCTTGCAATTTTTTTCCTCATGGCATATTGCTTCGCCATCCTTATTTAAATATCATTGTCTTTTTTAGTCTTGTACAAGAGCTTATCCAAGTATTGGTTAGCTCTATCAAGCCATGGTTCCTTGTTCTCATTGATTTCTATGGCAAGCTGCTCATTTAGGGTTAGCTGGTCAACTAGCTCAACTTCCCTTTGTCTCTATAGGGCTAGAGCTATTTTCAGCCCTCTAGTCATAGGTCTCTTTCTTGGAGGCTAGTGCTCATCATCATTAGGTTCACCATAATTTTCTAGTGTCTTTTCAAGGAAGGATTTAGCCTTCTCTACATCTCTTTGTGCTTTGATGCATTTCACTTCATCAATGAAGTGTTTGGTCTTCAGTTGTTTGTTCTCTTGCTTGAGAAAGGTAATGAAAAACGTGGACCTATCAAGATTAGCTTGAATCTCTCTAATCTTGGCTTCCCTCTCTTGGATGATCAAGGAAGGATCGTCATCATCAATTGTGTCCAAGTCTACAAGTTCAAAATTTACCTCTTTCTCATGGAGGCCTTTCTCTTCATGCATGTCCACCTCTGCCATTTTTTCCTTGCCTTTGTGTACCTGCTTTGTTGGTGAAGAAGGAAGTTCCCCTCCCATAATATTTGGGGAAAACACCTGCCTATGACCTCTCTGATAGGTATGTGCCAATGTGCCCAAACTAGCCCTCCTAGGCTTGTTAATTTTACCTTTGCTAGGTGACCCAGTCTCAATGTGAAATGGAGATGACAGTGGTGAGGTGGGTGAAGGAGACTGATTTGGTGATGATGTATGAACTGTAGGCTGAGATGGAGGAATGGATGTGGAAGGATGACATGATGAAGGTGCATCTTGGCCATGCTGAATAGGTGGGACAATGAAAATCTCATTGGATATGAAGATGTCCCATGAAATTTTTAACTGATCAAGGTGATGGAGGACCATCATCTTGATGAGGGAGTGGTGAAATAAACTTTGCATTTGATGATCATAATCTCTCTTTTGGGAAATAAATTCCATATTTTCAATGCTCCTGTAGATATATTAAGGTATATTGAGCATTCTGACCCTTGTGAATTGCATGAGTAGACGGACATGATAGGAGTAGAGTCTAGAAAACCTGCCCTCACAAGTAAAGTACCTCATGATTATTTTCATCCTGGGAACATATCTATACAGGAGGTAAGAGAAAGGAAAAATCCTCTTTCTCTCATTCTTTTACATTGTTTTAATATATGGCTCATAATAGAACTGATTCAATTCTCCTTTCTTGAACCATTTTTCCCCAACATTTGGGATCCCAGTGGCAGCTGATATGATGGCAGGGGACACAGTGAAAGTGACACCATAAAGGGTTACCTGGTTGTCATGGAGGCTGGAAATGAATAATTTGGTCAACATAGGATGGTATTGGACCCTTTTTACTTTCTCATAGAACTCAAAACAACCTACATGCTTAAAGCATGTCAAAGTGATGGGAGATGCCATGATTTCTCTGGTATGTGGTTGCTCATGTCTAATGATTATCCATCCTTTTTTATATGGCCTTCTCTCCTCTCTTTCTTCCTACTCACTATGAATTTTGTTCTCTTATTCTGCAATGATATATTTGGTGTCAAAACCCTAGGGAGATGATGGAATGGAATGTGGGTGTAAGAAGTGTGGGTTGGTGTGAGGAAATTTGAGGAGATGGGAATAAGGATTTGTGATATGAGGGAGGTGACAGGGGGTAGTGATGATGAGGGGTTTTAGAATAGAATATTTAATTATAGGTAGGGTATAGAAATCCTAGACAAATGAATACCTAGGGCTTATGGTTTTGAAGGAGATGAAATCTTAGGGAAGGAGATAGTTATGTAGGGGTTATGGGAAAGTATTTTATGATATGGGGGGTTGGGATAGGGTAAATTGAAATGTGGGAATGTTAGTGGGATACTAGTAGAATGATACTAATGTTTTGAACTTAAGATGACACCAAAACTAAATTAAACATCACATAAACTGATTAAAGAGAATAGGAGTGATGAATTTGTGGCCTACTTGCTTGTTGGAGAGTGTAGGCAACCATTTTTGAAGCTTGAGAGCGTTGTAGTGGTATTTTGGCAATCCCTGAGAGTTCTCAGGCAAACACATGGCACCCATGTTAAAATCACCCTCCTCTTGACAGGTTCACAGTTCTTTTATCAAATGCACATCATTTTCAGGCAAACAAGCAACGATAGTGAAAAACGCACTCTTCGCCCCTATTTTTCACAATTTGACCTAACAACTCGAAAACTTCTCCTTTTCTGAGTATGCTTGAGGGTGTAGGAACATAATGAACTTTTAATTTATGTCTTTGGGGGCTTTTAGACTAGAGTGGGTTTGATTTATGTTTTTAAAACCCACTTTTCTAATGTTTCATTTCACCTTTCAAATTTTCACACTAACGCTCTTTGACTTCTAACTTTTTGTTTTGCAAGTTGGTCTGTTGATGGGATAGGACCTCTAACACTTTGAGATGTAATTTTTTTGGTATTTATTTTGGCATATGGAGTTGAGTTAGTAGCTTTGGAAGATCAAGTACTTATTACATATAATGGACATAAAATTACAAAACTAAAAATAAAATTGCATCATTGTTTTTGGAATGAAACTGATAATTAAAATGAAAATTACAACCTTGAAAACATATTTCATGTTTATAATCCTCTGTAGCTGATGATTAAATTTTTATTGAGTCACTCTCACACCTTTGCTGACCTTATGATATGTCATGGTGCATTTTTGGACCTTGAACAATGAAACCTAATGACCTAATGTGAACTTGAAAGACCTGACTCCATGGTTGAATTTGACTGAGATAATACATAGTGAAATGAGTTTTTCATAGGTGTTTTTATGCTCAGCAAGACATAAAGGTGAGCCTAAAAATGAGAATTTTTTAGGGAGAGTGAGATTTTGAGACTAGGGCTACCATCAATGAATCAATTTTATACATGACCTAGTGGAATGATTAAAAATTTTCTGAGTGGGACACCTAAAATGAATATGCAAAGAGTGATTTTTATCACTGATGGCAGAATGCATATTTTGACACTAACATTGGCCTTATTCAAGAACCATATAACTCTAGATTTTGCAGATCATTGCCTCATCCATTGGGCCAATACGGTCAAAAACTCAAACTGAAAAACTTGACTGAAAAAATAATAATTCGGAGAAATAGACTGACTCAAGACTGACTTAAAACTTACTAAACGTATTTATAATAGTATATCACTGATACTTGAGGGCTTCAAATCCTGATGACAACCACCTGCCTACTGAAGACATATGTACAATCACGTGAAGTGATCCTTCCATTGTAACCAATCCAGCAGATGGCTACTTACTGAAATTTTGCTCTCATTTTCCTCGAGTAGGCAGGGAAAAAAAAAAAAATAGGCCACTCCAAGTGTCCACTGAACATGCACTTCAGATCCATGAAAACAAGAAAATACAACTTCCTTGATAACTGCAGCAAATCATGAGTAAAATTATTTTCAAAAATATGAAAAGTTACCTTGTCTTGAGATCCAGCAAAAACACAAGCACACTCTTCATTCTAATCTAAAAGAACACTTGGATGTTGATCCATAGGAGAGCACAGGGAAGTATGAATTTCAACTATCTGAGTGTTGGCTGCAAATTCCTGAAGCATGAGAAACTTTGATTCTATCTCTAGCATATTGTCTCTTTTATGCTCATACTCTGCAAATTCATAGTCTAAATCATCTTTGAACAGGAAACATTCTTCAAGATTATCAAAAATGACAGCCCCATCATCTTCATGAAAGAAAAAAATATATGTTAGTTGATCTTCTTGCAGGGAATCATCATCATAAATTGGCTTACTCTCAACAATTTCTTGTATGGCTTCATCAGTCTCATTACTATCATCATTGAAACCCAGACTTTCATTTTCAATAATGGAAGAATCTTCACTCACACATTCTTGATTGTGTGAACACTACAAACCTGCATTAGCTTGGGCTGTAATATGATTGTTCAAGAGTTGATCTATCTCATCTTCAGACAGAGGAGAAAGTCATTTTTTTTTTTTTTTGATAACACAATAATTGTCTTCTTTCTCTCCTAAATATTCACAAGTATGTTGAATATCTTCTTTAACCTTTGGATGATCAACTTGTTGTACTGTTGCAAGAATTGTCTCTTGTGGGTAGTATTTATGAACATCAAGAAAATATACATCATCTTTTTCTTCCATGAGATAAAACACTTTCTCTTTTTGGTGATGAAAAGGATTGTCATGCAAAGCCTCCAAGATCTCTTCATCCATGAACTCATTATCATCATAAGAATCCTCTAGTTTTTGAATGAAAACCTCAAATTGATCACAAAAATTATTAACCAAAGACAAAGAAGGGTAGGACTCTTTGTATTCTTCATAAAATATTGAATGCAAAACTCTAAGAGAACAAATACTAGCAAGTGGAAAAATTTTATCCCAAGATCATGCTTTTCCTTCAAGAGAAGCCATGAACATATTTAAGAGACAATATTCAAGAATTCAACCTTCAACTTGCGTGTATGCATGTGAAATTTAATTAGATGTAAAGCAGCAGCATTCCTATCATCATATTTAAACATAGGCAAATTATTTTTCCAATATACCTTAGGCATTTTATTTGGGAAACCTGGAATGTGATTCTGGCTCATGGGAGCATACCTTCTTGCAAAAATTTCCATCTTGAAAATTCTTGAGGCTAATAATCTTCATGCAATGGTGTCGCCATTAAGTGTTGATTTTCTGAATCTTTTAGTCAATGTATTCGCCAGGTTAATGGTTCAGCCTTTATTTGCATGTGACCATTGTCCACCATCAGCAATCAGATCTAAACTTTGTCGTTCTTTCCCAGGGAAGATATTGTCCTTTCAATTCTCGGCAGTGGCACCAAGATGTTAACACTCCACCAGATTCCCAAGGCTAATGAAGGAATCCAAACAGAGGTAACCACATACCAATATTTTGACTTGGTATCTATCCCTATCAAGCCAAAGAGGGATCTCTCCAAAATGGTCAGAGCCAGGAGGGCTGGAGAAATTAGGATTTTTAGGCTAGATATATAGTGCAGGGGTTTGTTTGATTTGATTTGGTTATGGAAGCATTGGATGAAGGAATTGGGTCAAGGAAATCAAGGTTATGGAAAATGAGTTAGGGTTGTAGGGATCAATGGGGAAAGGTAGGTATAATGAGTATCACTTGAAAAGGATTGTGATGTAATGGTGTTTAAGCTGAAAGAAAGCTAAGAAAAGCATAGGAGATGTTTTTTTCTTAGATAGAAGAAGATGAACAAAATACGATCAGTTACCCAAAAAATAGCATTTGCAAACATGTATTATGATTATCCAACTTGTAAGAGATCATAACATAGAAATGAAGTGAACATGAAAACAATACTTTCAAACATATGATACTAAATAAGAAACAATGATAGAAATTAAATACCACAAGTATCCCATAAAAGTAGTTGCAACTCCTCTTTATTAGTGTGGCCAAACTGAGTACAAAGTTTCTTTGATCAACTAGCAAACATCAAACGGATTCCAACCCTTGACTATTGTGAAGAAAGGGACTAAATAGACATGAAAACAAAATTCACTCATCCTCGAGAGTCGAAACCATGAGGTGAGGAAGATATTACACAAAAATCTAAACTGATAGCTAAAGTATAGGATGGTCCAGGTGACTCATTCCTAACTTAACTGAACTGATTCATTACACCTCTTTTGCTTGATTTACCTAATGTAATTACCCTAGGTAATAGTAAAAACATAATAATTACATTTATTTTCATCATTTACATAGGTAAAATCATCATTTTCCAATATGAAAATCAAAACATGAGTGAATCTCAGAAAATTTCAGAAGACTGCCAAACACATCAGCTCCTTGTCAAACGCGCCCTCTCTGTTCAAGCCTACTTTTGGGTGCCTTCCCAATGTCTAAATTTGCTCCAATATGTCTTGTTGGAAAGCCATTCAAGTCTATTTTCTAGAAATGCCTTCAATTTTCACAATGAAGCTCATTTTCCTTGCCAAAAACTCATTTTCCCAAGATTGGTAAACACGCAGCACCAAGGCCAAAAATGAGGTAGAAACATGGTTTTTTGGTGGTTTTGTTCCCTTTTCACTGACCATTTTGCCTCCAAATGCTTAGAAAGTGTACAGGGTACATGTCCTCATCATTCTAAATTCAATGGTGATGACCATTTTCTCATTTAATACCCCAAAAAAGAGCGCAGCACCCTAGGTGTTGCGTGTTTGACATTTTTGTTGTGCTAAAAATTTCCCTAAAACACAGAAATTTACGAACTTGCAAAATTTGCCAATAACTTGTCAAAATTGGTGGGATGATTGCTGATCATGTGTTTGAGGCATGGAGTGTTACCTCGGAAAGTATGTCTAGACTCCTTTTCTCCTCTTGCTTGGTCAAGGCTTCAATTTTTGCACTGGCTCTTTTGAGGTTGGCCCTTGCAATTTCGTTCCTCATGGGATAATGCTTTTCCATCCTTCTTTGAATATCATTTTCCTTTTTAGCCTTGGCCAAGTGCTTCTCCAAGTGTTGGTTGTCTCTATCAATCCACGGTTCCTTGTTCTCATTGATTTCTATGGCAAGCTTCTCATTTATGGTTAGCTAGTCAACTAGCTCGACTTCCCTTTGTCTCTATAGGGCTAGAGCTCTTTTCATCCCTCTAGTCCTAGGTCTCTATCTTGGAGGCTAGTCCTCCTCATAATCAAGTTCACCATAATTTTCTAGTGTCTCTTCAAGAAATGATTTAGCCTTCTCATCCTCTCTTTGTGCTTTTATGCATTTCACTTCATCAATGAAGTGTTTGGTCTTCAGTTGTTGGTTCTCTTACTTGAGAAAGGTAGTGACAAACTTGGACCTATCAAGATTAGCTTGGAGCTCTCTAATCTCAGCTTCCCTCTCTTGAATGATCAAGGAAGGATCGTCATCATAAATTGTGTCTAAGTCTACAAGTTCAAATTCTGTCTCTTTCTCATGGAGGCCTTTCTCTTCATGTATGTCCACCTCTACCATTTTTTCCTTGCCTTTGTGTACCTTATTTGTTGGTGAAGAAGGCAGGGCCCCTCCCACAATATATGGGGAAAACACCTGCCTATGACCTCTCTGATAGTTATGTGCCAATTTTTCCAAATCATCCCTCTTAGGCTTGCTAATTTCACCTCTGCTAGGTGACCCAGTCTCAATGTGAAATGGAGATGACGATAGTGAGGTGGGTGAAGGAGACTGATATGGTGATGATGTATAAAATGTAGGCTGAGATGGAGGAATGTATGTGGAAGGATGAGATGATGAAGGTGAATCTTGGCATGTTGAATAGGTGGGATAGTGAAAATATCATTGGATATGAAGGTGTCCCATGCAATGTTTAACTGATCAAGGTGATGGAGGACAATCATCTTGATGAGGGAGTGGTGAAAGACACTTTGCATTTGATGATCATAATCTCTCTTTTGGGAAATAAATTCCATCTTATCAATGCTCCGATAGAGATATTAAGTTATATTAAGCATTCTGACCCTTGTGAAGTGCATGAGTTGCCAGACATGATAGGATTAGAGTCTAGAAAACCCACCCTCACAAGTAAAGTACCTCATGATGATTTTCATCATGGGGAAATATTTGTCCAAGAGGTAAGAGAAAGGAAGAATCCTATTTCTCTCATTCTTGTACCTTGGTTTAATATATGGCTCATAATAGAACTGATTCAATTCTCCTTGCTTGAACCATTTTTCCCCAACATTTGGGATCCCAGTGGTAGCTGATATGATGACAGGGGACACAGTAAAAGTGACACCAGCAAGGGTTACCTAGCTGTCATGGAGGTTGGAAATGAATAATTTGGTCAACATATGATGGTATTATACCCTTTTTACTTTCTCACGGAATTCAAAACAGGCTACATGCTTAAAGCATGTCATAGTGATGGGATATGCCATGAGTTCTCTGGTATTTGTTGGCTCATGTCTAATGATCATCCCTAATTTTTTAGATAGACTTCTCTACTCTCTTTCTTCCTCCTCACTATGACTTATGTTCTCTTCTTCTGCCATGATATATTTTGTGTCAAAACCCTAGGGAGATGATGGAATGGAATGTTGGTGTAAGAAGTGTGGGTTGGTGTGAGGAAATTTGAGGAGATGGGAATAGGGATTTGTGATATGAGGGAGGTGAATGGGGGTAGTGATTATGAGGGACTTTAGAATATGGGATTTAATTATAGGTAAGGTATAGGGAGCCTAGGCAAATGAATACCTAGGGCTTAGGGTTTTGAAGGAGATGAAACCTTAGGGAAGGAGATAGTTATGTAGGGGTTATGGTTATGGGGGGTTGGGATAGGGTAAATTGAAATGTGGGAATGGTAGTGAGATGCTAGTATAACGATACTAGTGTTTTAAACTTAAGATGACACCAAAACTAAATTAAACATCACATAAAATGATTAAGGAGAAGAGGAGTGATGAATTTGTGACCTACTTGCTTGCTGGAGAGTGTATGCAACCCTTTTTGAAGCTTGAGAGAATTGTAGTGGTATTTTGGAAATCCCTAAAGGTTTTCAGGAAAACTCATGGCACCTAGATTAAATGCACCCTCCTCTTAACGGGCGTGCAACACCTTTATAAAATGCACAGCGTTTTCAGGCAAACGCATTGCGCCAGTGCAAAACGTGCCCTCTGCCCCTATTTTGCAAATTTTACCTAAAAACTCGAAAAATTCTCCTTTTATGAGTATGCTTGATGGTGTAGGAAGAAAATGAACATTGAATTGATGTCTTTGAGGGATTTTATACTTGATTGGGTTTGATTTATTTTTTGAAAATCCACTTTTCTAATGTTTCATTTCACCTTTCAAATTTTCACACTAATGTTCTTTGACTTCTGACTTTTTGTTTTGCAGGTTGATCAGTTGATGGGGTAGGACCTCTAGCACTTTGAGATGTAATTTTTTTGGTATTCAATTTGGCATATAGAGCTGAGTTAGAAACTTCAGAATATCAAGTACTTATTACATATATTGGACATAAAATTACAAAAATAAAAAATAAAATTGCATCACTACTTTTGGAATAAAAATTATATTTTGGAATGAAACTAATACTTAAAATCAAAATTACAACTTTGAAAACATCTTTCATGTTTATAATCCTCTGTAGTTGATGATGAAATATTTATTGAGTCACTCTCACACCTTTTCTGACTTTATGAGACTCCATGGTGCATTTTTGGACCTTGAACAATGACACCTAATGACCTAATGTCACCTTGAATGACCTGAATCCATGGTTTACTTTGACTGAGATAATACATAGTGAAATGAGATTTTAATAGATTTTTTGATGCTCAGCAAGACATGAAGGTGACCCAGCAAATAAGAATTTTTGAGGGAGAGTGAGATTTTGATACTAGGGCTACCATCAGTGAATCAATCTTTTACATGACCTAGTGGAATGATTAAAAATTTTCTAAGTGGGACACCTAAAATGAATATGCAAATAACGATTTTGATCACTGATGGTAGAATGCATATTCTGACACTAAAATTTTCCTTATTGGGGATGGAAGATCTGAAAGAGGTGTCAAGAACTAGAGAACTCTAGATTTTGCATATCAGTGCCTCTTCCATTGGGCCAATACGGTCAAAAAATCAAACTGAAAAACTTGATTGAAAACTAATAACTTGGAGAAATAGACTGACTCAAGACTAACTCAAAACTGACTAAAATAAAAAATTTACTAAACTTATTAATAGTAGTATATCACTGATAATTGAGGGCTTCAAATCCTGATGACAATCGCCTGCCTACTGAAGAAATATGTACACTCATGTGAAGTGATCCTTCCAGTGTAACCAATCCAGTAGATGGCTACTTACTGAAATTCTTCTCTCATTTTCCTCGAGTAGGCAGAAAAAACAAAAACTAGGCCACTCCAAGTGTCCACCGAACATGCACTTCTGATCCATGAATAGAAGAAAATAAAAATTCCCTAATAACTGTAGAAAATCAGTAAAAGGATCTTCAAAAATCTGAAATTTTACCTTGTCTTTAGATTCAGCAAAAACACAAGCACACTCTTCATTCTGATCTGAAAGAACACTTGGTTGTTGATCCATAGGAGAGCATAGGGAAGTATGAATTTCTATTATCTGATTGTTGGCTACAAATTCCTGAAGCATGAGAAACTATGATTCTATCTCTAGCATATTGTCTCTTTTATGCTCATAATCCTCAAATTCATAGTTTAAATCATCTTTGAACAGGAAACATTCTACGAGATTATCAAACATGACAGCCCTTTCATCTTCATGAAAGAAAATAATATCTATTAGTTGATATTCTTGCAGGGAATCATCATCATAAATTGGCTTAGTCTCAACAATTTCTTGTATGGCTTCATCAGTCTCATGACTATCATCATTGAAACCCAGACTTTCATTTTCAATAATGGAAGAAGCTTCACTCACACATTCTTGACTATGTAAACACTGAAAGCATGCATTAGCTTGGGCTATAATATGATTGTTCAAGAGCTAATCTATCTCATCTTCAAACAGAGGAGAAAGTACTTTTTGTTTTCTTTTGATAACACAGTAATTGTCTTCTTTCTCTCCTCAAGATTCACAAGGATGTTGAATATCTTCTTTAACCTTCGGTTGATCAACTTGTTGTACTGCTGCAATAATTGTCTCCTATGGGAAGTCTTTATGAACATCAATACAATATACACCATCTTTTTCTTCCATGAGAGAAAACACTTTCTCTTTTTGGTGATGAAAAGGATTGTCATGCAAAGCCTCCAAGATCTCTTCATCCATGAACTCATTATCATCATAATAATCCTTTAGGTTTTGAATGAAAACCTCAAATTGATCACAAAAATCATTAACCAAAGACAAAGAAGTGTAGGACTCTTTGTATTCTTCATAAAATATTAAATGGAAAACTCTAAGAGAACAAATAATGCATGTGGAAAACCTTCATACCAAGATCGTGATTTTCCATCAAGATAAGACATGAACATGTTTAAGAGACAATATTCAGGAAATTCAACCTTCAACTTGCGTGTACGCATGTGAAATTTAACCAGATGTAAATCAGCATCATTCCTATCATCATCTTTAAACATAGGCAAACTCTTTTTCCAATCTACCTTAGGCATTTTATTTGGGAAACCTAGAATGTGATTCCGGCTCATGGGAGCATACCTTCTTGCAACAGTTTCGATCTTGAAAATTCTTGAAGCTACTAATCTTCATGCAGTGAATTCGCCATGAAGTTTTATTTTTTTGGATATTTTAGTCAATGGAGTCACTAAATGCATGGTTCAACCTTAATTTTCATCTGACCGATGTCCACCATCAACAATCAAATCTAAACTTTGTCCAGGTGCACCAGGATTCTGGCCATTAAGATGTTCCCTGTCAACATGTAGGATCGATCGTGGTCTAACTATATTCCCAAATCCTTGCCTATGCATCTGAGAACATCCTCCATCCAGAATTTCAAACGAAAAAACAAGTAATCGCACCCATATTAGACTTGCTCCCATCTTTTCCCTATCTGGGTCAAATAAGGGTGTCCATCGCTTGAGGAGTGTCGGAGTCATCTCCATATGCCAATACTTCGATAAGATCCAGTTGGCCATATCAGAGTGTGGGAATATTAGGGAAAACCATCCTCTGTTCATGGTGAGGACGGCTGGGAGATGTTCCAATATATTACACCAAATCTCGGATGTCCATATTTTGAGTCTAGTCGAGGTGTAATTCCAACCTCAAACCCTTACAACTAAGACTATTTTCTCTGTCTCCTCTTCTTTTTGCATGCTTATACCCTCACCGAAAACAAGTTCTCTATACTTTTCGTGACTCTTTGTGCACCTAGTCTTCTTCTTCCAAGATCGTATCGTCAAAGTCCGATGACCTATTTTCTTCCAGCTGCAAAGTCAATATTTGTAACCGTTCAAAGTTTCCTAAAGCTTTGACAGCAGTTGGGCACCTTAGAATGTCCTATGAATCAAGAAGTTCCTCTGTCGGTCCTATTCCAAGGTGTTCAAAACTGAAAGCCCCATCATGGGCACCCAGTCCTCCCGAGCTTTCAGTGACTATAGTGAGTTCCTCCGGGATGGATGGCGGTTTTTTTTGGTTCCACAGGCGGAGTATCGATGGAGAGGGGATGGACAAAATAGGTGACCCTGGAATGTTAGGGCCTAAAATAGGAAACTACTCCATTAAGGTCAGATTAATAATAGTAAACCTCATTTTTCTAGGTGATGACGCGCCTTCCTCCATGTCCATGAGTTGGGGTTCCAACTGTTCAGTCTTCGCCAACAACGCACCCACATGAGCCCCAGTAATTTTCTACTGAGGTGGGTAGTTCGACCAAATTTGAGTTGGATCCAGCATATCATAGGATTAATCAAGTTTCTCCTCTTCCATATTGATGTTTCCTACAGAGTCTGAGGTATCCCTCAAAAACTACAAAACCTCCAAAACCTTCTTCCCTTCGTAATAGTTCTAAGAAGCCCGGTGACTATTGTCATCAATTACACAGATGGGGTCTAGAGGTGTGCGGGGCAATTGTTATTTCCCCGTATTTCAGGTTTCCACCATCCGAAAAAACACAAAACCTTCAGGTGGTCAACCCTTCTTCCACTTCCCATGAAATTTAATGGTATCAATAATGCTTAGGGTTTGTCGCATTCCTATGGTGCCTTAAACCATAGCTTGGACCAGTGTTCACAAGTGTACATCATTGGGTGATATGTTGCACAAGCCACCCTGGTTAGGGTATCAAATCAGTGTATGTCCCTCAACCTCCATTGCTAGGGTTTGAAATATCCATTGCAAGGTTTAGCAAGCTCTTGTTATCGAATGGCTCTTACGGATATTTGTGTTATCCATGCATAATCATATGTTACTAAATGTTTTCCATCATTACCAAGGTTGAAGGAATTGTACCAAGAAGACAGTGAAGCAATTCAATCACCAAAGTAACTCTATTATGTAGCTCCAAGAGTACCATGGCAACCTAATCAACTTGGTATGGTTCAATAACCTAATTCACAATTTTAAGGTTATGCACATCCATCTCAAAGTAATTGGAACACACCCTTTCCTTGGAAACCTTCGCCATCTCAACCCCAAAACAAATCTTGGAAACAAGGTTGGCAAGAATATTAGGAGAAAAATCCACAATATCCTCAATATTTTCCTCAATGTCCTCCATACCCAACTTCACTTTATCCCTACCATCCACCTCCACCATAATAAAAACCCCAACCACATCCATCTCAAAGCTCCACTCCCACTCAATTACTTGTACCACCATTTCTAAACCCACACGATGAAGTAGCTCAGCCCACTTACAATGTTGAGGTACAACACTTTCAAACATATCCTCTTGATCTAAATGGAATTCATCTTAGTTCAATAAAGATATTGCAAAAAATAGATTCTATTGATGTCATTGAAGGACAACATCCAGAAGAATAAGATTCAAGTTAGGAGACCAAATAATCATGGGTTGCACTTGATGGAGAGAATACATCAGAATCAAAGACTGAGAAATTTCCCTCATGATTACTATCAGACCCTCCATGTGTTTAAAAGAACAATCAGCAAAAAGAGGAAGATTTGAATGTCATGATAGAAGACGACATAGAAAGAGACCCAAATGTACAAGTGGACCAAGGGCATCAAAAATATATTGAAATATGGTTCTAGACAATCATTAAGTCACAGCAACACACTCTTCTTCAACAATTTATGATCTCCTCTCATTCAAATAATTTGGTCTCTCACATTCAGGTACATGTCAAAGCATATATTTCAATCCTACACATGAGTTTATCTGTCATTTTGTTGTGCACATGGCTCCATTGGAAGTATTCCTACACCTGAAAGAGATTTTGTTTTTTTCAAGTAGAGTAGGATAGAAAAAATAAATAAAAAAGAGAAAAAGAGAAAAAATAAGAGGAAAAGAATAAAATATCAGGTGAAAACATCTTTTGAGGTGCCTGATATTGGCTCACTGATTGAAAACCTCCCTGAGGAGATAAATGGGTTGGAAAAGGAGAAAAAAAAGAGAAAAAATATCCTAGGTGAAAACCTCCTTTGAGGCGCCAAGGTAGACCTACTAGTTGAAAACCTCATTGAGGTGGCTAGTAGGCCTAAGAAAAAAGGAAAATTTGAAAAAAAAAAAAATTGCTCCATGCATATCTCTCTAATGAATGCAGTTGCTCTCCAACCTTTGCAAGCAACAAAAACAAGTTGGTTAGAAATCTACTCAAAGGAAGTCAAACTTGTATTTTTTTTCCTTTTCTCAGATGCTCCAAAAGGACCATGGTCATGTAAATCCATCACCCTCATCCATTTCCAACATCTACCCATCATTTCCAAGATTTTCTCATTCATTTTCCTCGATGTCCTAAACTGCTACAGGAAGTCATGTTTTTGCTATAGGATGTCCTATTTTTTAGCAGAAATTTTTTTTTATTATATCTTGAAAACCTTGCATCCATTTGCCAAGATATTTCATGGGGAGATGCATATGGATGATGGTAACATGATCAAGCACTTTCAGCAAATTCCAGTGCACTTTTTTTGAGAAATCGGCCTCCATCACCTACAACCATTTTTAATTTTTCTCGAGATTTGTGAATCCAATGGCTGATATTTTTTATGGGGAGGTTCATAAGGTTGGTGGTACCATGCTAAAAAAAATCAGGTTAATCCAGTCCACCGTTTGATAGATATGGATAAAAATATTCTACTACAAGGGTTTGCAATGAAATGCTATAGGAAGAAGATTCCTCCTGTAGCAGCATGTACAGTTACAACAGAATTCATCATCAATTCTTATTTTTCGCCCACACAGAAAAATATATTTCCATCTTAAGAATCATCAAGCCATTTCTGAATCTGAGAAGGGGCACACCCTCTTTAGGAAGCAATCCATCCACTCCACTAGCAGCAGATTGGACAATGGAAAGAAACATGCACACAACAACCTTATCAGTCAAAGAATCATAAAGTTGTGAAGACCTATGCAGAAGCAAACAAAGGAAATTAGCACCTCTAGAGAAGCATGGATCGATCATAAACTCAGCAGCAGCATGCATGCCTCTCCTGCAACCATCAGGTAGGTACAGTATCCAATATTATTCACCTCTTCTCTTGAGTGTGTTATGGTTAGAAATTTTTTGTCAATGCATGAGAGATGAGCTTTTATAATCTAAGGATGGGTCAAAAGTCTCGGCCACCCTCACCCAATTAAGTGAAGCTAACTCCCTCACTCATGCAACATGGAAAATATAAATTAAGAAGGGTGATGATTATGAGGACTGGGGACAATATTTAAAAGAGGAAATTCATGCAAAAGGCCAAGTCACCCAAGCACACCGAGCCCCCTATCAAAAAAAGAAATAGAAGAACAAGGCTCAACTTCAGTTGTATCAATGCTCATTCCCAAAACAGCTAGAGAGGCTCATTAAGGCATTGAGGGTCTTGCTAGATGATACCAGGGGCTGTCTAGGGTGCTACAGAATAGCTACAAAGTCGATTTGCATGTGCTACCAGATTGGGAATAGCTGCTACAAGAGAAACAGGGCTGCTACAGGACAAACAATACTGCTACAAGAGAAAACAGAGATGCTACAGGTAGACAGAAGTTGTTGAAAAAGACCCTTATTTTGAGTAATTTCACCCCCAAACCCTAGGATTCAAAGGAAAAAATCTAAAGGAAGGGTAAATAATTATTTTCCCTTACTATATGTGAACAATAAACCTGCAAAATTTTCATTTTTTTAAGTAGTACAACCTATCCACGTGTGTATCATACTATCATAAACACATCTATATCATATCACAGATATACTCTATACCATAACACAGATATATTCGCAGCATAAACAGATAGCACAGATGTATTTGTAGCTTCAAACAGATTCCAAAGGTTCACATCAACAGTAACACAATAGATCCAGATGACAAAGAGATACTTCAACTATATCTGCATATATTAGCATCCAAAAACCCAGTTAAAATCCAAAACACAGCCTGCGCACATAGCCAGTAGGGTCCACACACAACAACACTAAGGATCTATGTGCACATAGCCAGCAGCAGTCCTTACCCAAACCAACCCCAAACAAATCTAACAATTCGTACGTAGCATTAGTCCAAATTCTTTCCTACCTCTAGACTCAAAATGTTCATCTATTTATAACGACTTAGCCTACGCTTTCCTGTGGTCCGTAAACCATGGTTTGTGAACTCTAGGTCTACCCTTGACCCATTACAATGCATTTGGGGCTTTGACCCACCCCAAAACCCCTGCGTTAGACTAATTAATACCAAAAATATGCAAAATTCACAGCTTTAGGGGACCCTGTTCCAACATTCCCCCAACACAATCTTGTGACTCGTCCCGAGCCACTGCGGTCATGGTTTCTCCATATTTTTTTGCAGCTACTTGATTGCATCCACCAGCGGGGGCATCACTCCTTCACTTTGCGCAGTAGCATTCTGGGCTACCTCCACCAACTTCTGTGAAGTTGGGCCTTCTGTAGTAGCTGTGACACTCTCTAGAGTTTGGTTCAGCTTCTTTACTGCGGTATAAACATCCTGGGATAGCTTGAGGTCCTCATCCGCCCATGGCTTGAGGTGATCGCTCAAAATATTCTTCCTCTGTCGGAGAGCCTCCATGTCATCTCTAATCACGTTTCTAGTTCGCAGTTGGGCCAATCGCTGAGCAGGGACCAAAGTAGTCAAGGTAGCTTCCATCTGATCAAACTCTTCTTATTTCTGGTGCAGTGCTTGGTTGATTGCATGCAGGAGAGGATCACGCTGCACCTTGGTCCACAGATGCATCTTTGTTTCTAAAAATTTAGCACGCTAAGTGATTTGACCTGTAATAACATTTGTGGCTTCTGTAACCAGCACAGCTCGTTGGGCCCTTACCTCCGGTGGTGTCTCTGGTTGTAACTTGGCCTGCAATTCTACAATCTGTTGTTCCATCGGTGTTTTGACCGCCTAGATCTCGGTCCTTGAGGCCTTTAACGCTGCAAACAACCACTCAATCTTGTCCTGGGGGGTGGCAGTAGCTGGGATATCTTCGGTAACGTCCGCACAAATCCTACCAATTAGGTGCTCCATCTCTATTTGCTGCGCAGCGACGAGGGTACAGGCAGCCTGTGCCTGGGATACCTCTGCGCAGGCCTGGACTTGCACTCCTAAGTCATGTGGACTCAGTATGAGGGTTGCACCAGGTAGAGGGCAGAGGCAGCTTTCTGGCGTATTGATCGATGCACTGCTTATTGATGGGGCTGATCTGACCTGGATCATACTCGTTTGCAAAGTGTCAGTCTTTAACTGTAGAGCATGGAGCTCAGCCTAGAGGGTGTCAACCGTAGCTTTCTGCTGCTCTTCCAGATCCAGCCATTTGTCTTCTGCAGCCAAAGTGACCATGTCTGCGATCTGCTCGAGGTCCCCTTCTATCAGCATAACGCCTATGTCGCATCTTGGTCATTGAGCTCGTTGCTTCTTTCATGGCCCTTTAGCAGGGTTAGCAGTCCTCTTCGTGCCTCTAGGGGAGTTAGCACCTCCTGTATCCAAACCTTCTACTCCCGAATCCGGCTGTGAATCCTTCTGCGATACTAGTTCGGTGCCCTTCCCAGTATTATTTTCTTGTCCTCCTATCTCCTTGGCAGTGGTGAGTGGCGTGACCCTTGTCGTGCTTGGTCCTTCAATTCCCTTCGCACCTATTTTGAAGCCAAGCTTCCAGTGTGGAGGCCATGTCGCAACTAAACGTTCAATATCTTCATCGGCAACCATGTAGGGAAGTGAAACCCACGCTGGATCCTTGCGGCCTCTGACTTGTACATTATGCATGGTTACCTAGAACGTTGTGATGCTTTTATACTTATCATACACGGTTGGCGACAAGCGCAGCTGGGAATTGATAACTTCTGCGAGCCCGCTCTGAAACAGGACCCAGAAGACTTGATTGTCCTCAATGCGTTGCGCGTCCTTTGAGTCCCATAAGTTCACATATCTTTCCCCTTCACACATATCTAGGGTGAGTTCCGTGAGGACCGAGTCCTCAAGGGCTTCCCATGAGACCAACGCGATGAGAAGGAGCAGCCAAGAGTAGCAGAATGCTCGACCCTGATCCTAAGCTTTGTGTACATTCTCCATAAATTCCTTGCATAGGAACTGTGAGAAATTGAAACAAACCCCCTTTTCGCATCGCCCTGGCAGTTGAATCACGTACGCTGGGATGGTGGCAGCCTGGCATTTGCGCATCATCTTGCATGCCAGCAACAGGGTACCCATCTGCGTACCGGGGTCGTTGATTGTGCTAATCATGAAACCCTGAGTGTTCCATTCCACATGGTAGTCCTTACGTACCTGATCAATGATATTTTTCTCATATTTTTTTTCCAACATGTAGCATAGAGTCTAGCCCTTCCATGGGGAGACCAGTAATTCAGTGAATCAGTGCAGCATCGATGGCGATGCAATCCTGGATCCACATGCAGCCATCGTGGACCAGGGCAAGAAGATGGTGCACAATTCGATCCGTGATATTGTAGTAGCCAAAATGTAGCATCCGTAGTAGGTTTAAGAGCCCGGAACTAGCCAATCCACGCACCTAGCGCATGGGGACTATCTTTATCCCGTCATCTTGCAATACCCTTTCAAGATATAGCTCTGGCGCCAACTCAGGGAAGGCCTCCAAACTAGCCAGGTCATGGTCATCGAATTTTACCTCATGGAGTTTTCCAAAGGGTTCTCTAATGATGGGGACCTCCCCCGGATTCAGCGGCATCTGCAAGTAGGTCAGCAGGCCATTGAGATTCTTCGGCGTGCGTGTCGAGGGCCTGCGAGGCTGAACAAAGGGCGGTAGCCAATTGATTTTTTTACCTATCTAGGCCTTTTCCTTAGCAGAGAGAGGTCTCCTTACAAGGTTAGGTGAGCTTGCCTAAGCCGCCACCCATGGGGACTTCACATTTTGAGGGGAAGTGCGGGGCTTCATGCCAGCCCATTTTGAAGGTTTTCCTGACCCTTGTGCTTTTTCTTTCCCCTTCTGCTTCTTTAAGATTGGTGTGGACATAACCTCCTCCACTTCAGGGTTAACCTCCAACACTTCCTCAGATTCTTGCTCCGTTGAGGTCACAGGCTGGGGAGACTCAGCGGGGTTAGTTTCAGTCATTTTGGCGCGAAAAATGAACTCAGGGTTGCTACTAACAGAGGGTGTAGGATGCCCAGACATTTAATGAAGTATATAAGCACAGAATTTCTCAAGGCACAAACTTGCAAAACACAAACTGTTCAGGAGATACGAAACCCTCTTCTAAGCTATCCTACTCCTTTTATAGGCATGGGGATCAATCAACGTGTGAATGAAGCTCATCAGAAACTTACCATCAAATAAACAGTAAAAAATCTTCGTAAATTTCCTCATTAAATGCCAGCCGCCCGCTCCTTTCAATGGTAAAATTTGCTTTTTTACTGTTTATGCGCGTGGTTTTGCACCTCACCATGTGCTTGCTTCTGCCTCCTAGCGTGCCTTCTGTACCTTTGAGCGTGCCCCTGCGGCTCTCGGTGCACGGCTACATGCTCAAGCTTACACCTTTGCGCTCCCGGGCGCACCCTCCTGCGGGCCTCCATGTTAGTATGAATCCTTTGTCGAAGTGTGCGAAAAAGGACCACTTTAGCTACGCATAACTAATAGCCCTAACAACAAAAGTGGCTGCCAATATCTTCAGATCTGCTGTTAGTTGAACATAAAAGAGCTGCAAAAACCAGATCTATGCATGGAAAGACATTAAGCAGAAAAAATAAGGGTTTGCTCCATATACCAATAGACAAGACAAGAGCAATTTTTGAAAGAATTTTTATATTAATTGGGCACCTGGGAGGAAAACAAGAAGGCGTATCCAATTCTCCTCAGTGGGATGGGTTCTTGGAAGTCCTCAGCACTTCAGATCTAAGATTTCTCTCTCTTGTTGGTGTAGAAAACCCACACAAAGAATGGAACTCAAAGGGAGCTCACACAGCAAATGGTAGCAAAGAGTGACCAAGTGTATAGATCCAGAGTGATCTAATAGGCAACAAAAGGTGAGGAATGATAGGAAAAACCCTCCTATTTATAACAAAATATTGGGTCATTCTAGATCTTGGTGCATGGGTTAACCGGATCTAGATCCACTTTTTATGGAATATTTTATTATATTTGTTGGAGGGAAAAGGTATTTGACTTGGGTCAAATCCCTTAATTTGTCAAAAATAAATAAATAAATGATTTATTTATCTTTTTAAGGAAGCAGTTAGAAGATAATCAAATAAATAATGATTTATTTAATTATTTAAGGAAGTAGTTGAAAGATAATTAAATAAATAATGATTTATTTAATTATTTGTGGGTGATTTGGTCATATTTAACAAGGAATATTATCTAAATAAGATTTAAATAATTATTCCTAGAAAATAATAAGATAAATAAAGGTTTATCTAATTAATTTCTTTGTTTTTGGGTTAAACATGATAGGGAATAATAATTAAATTATGGTTTAATTAATTATTCCATGAGGAAAATCAAACAAATATGGGTTTGTTTAATATTTCCTTTTGGGGTTTCCTGTTTTAACATAGTGAAAGCAGTTTTACTTAGGGTAAAACTGATCTTACCTAGTGTACTTGGGTCCATCTAATGATAATAAGTTAGATGACCAAAAAATGGTGTAACACTCCAAACCTGCGATCGACCCCTACGCGTACCAGGTCCTACCTGCAATCGCATCCCTTTGTGCGTGTATTCTGCCCCATACAGCTACTCCAGCCATATAGTCATTTGATATGATATGGTTTGAGTCGGATACCATTGAAATAGCCTGGTAACGTATTGCCGTGTAGGGTAGCTATCCGAACAACTCCTCCATCTGTTATTTCTTTTACCACATAGGGGCCTAGCCAGTGCTGTTGAAACTTCCTCGGGTGTTTCACAAACTGGCTATCGTACAGCAGTACCAATTTTCCCTCCGCAAATGTCTTCTTTCGAATATGTCGATCATGCCATGCCTTATCCCGAGCCTTCTGAACCTGTTGATGGAAATTAGAAATGAAACGATCTTCCTCCAAAGCTACAAGCTGCACTAAACGCTCCTGCATAATATCAAGCTCTGCCATGTTCATAAAGGCTACGATGCGCAGGATAGGAACAATATACTCCATGGGCATAATGGCCTCCTTTCCATAGACCATTCTAAACGGTGTCTTCCCAGTCAACTTCTTGCAGGTGGTTCGATAGGGCCAAAGAATGGATGGGATGTGCACGTCCCAGTCACTGCGATCGGCGATACAGACCTTATTCAGTGCTTGCTCCAAGATTTTATTGAAAGCTTCTACCACTCCATTTGCTTATGGATGATACGGAGTGCTATTCGCATGATGGATCCGAAATTCTTTCTTCAAGGCCTGTATCGTTTCATTAACAAAGTGTGTACCTCTATCGCTCATTAATATCTTGGGACAGCCAAATCTGGTCAGGATCTGCTCAAAAATGAAGTGCGGAGTGATATCCACAGTGCAATACTTCACAGCTTGTGCTTCGGCCCATCTGGTGACATAATCGGTTGTAGTGATAATGTAGCACGCACCTATCTTCTTCCCTGGAGGGTTGATGGGCCCAAAAAATTCGATGGCCCATTTGTCAAACGCTTGCAGAGCCATTTGTGGTTGCAAGGGCATTTTGTCTCTGCGTGATGGTTTTCCTTTTCATTGGCATGTATCACAGGCTTTGCAATAGTCGTGAGAGTCACTATCTAGGGTAGGCCACCATAGTCCAGCTCTCAAGATCTTTTACATCATTGCCTTCCCTGCGTAGTGACCTCCTGCTACGCCCTCGTGAGCTTTTGCTAAGATAGCGTGCCTTTCATGCTCCAAAATGTATCTTTGCAGCACTATGTCATCTCCCAGCTTATACAGATGACCTACGATGATGGTAAAATATGTTGCACGGGTTACCAACTCTTTCCTCTATTGTACCAAATACTCCGCAGGTGCCATCCCCGTAGTTAGGAACTGAATGATGTCGGCGAAGTGGGCATCAAATACCTTAATAGTGAACAGTTGTGCATCAGGAAATCCCTCTTCAAGGTTGGTCAGTTCTTCACCACTTTCGATTCGAGACAAGTGGTCTGGCCCAGCATTCAACTTCCCCGGCTTGACAATGATCTCAAAATCATATTCCTGAAACAGTAGTAGCCATCAGCAGATTTTCCCCCCCAACACAGGCTTATTCACCACGTACTTCAAATCCGATTGATCTATAAAAATTTTGAAGTGCCCTCCTAAGAGATAATGCTGACATTTCTGCAATGCGTAGACCATGGCCAATCCCTCCCACTCTGTATTAGAGTAGTTGTGCTCTGCACCAGAGAGTTTCCTACTAGTGAATGCAATAGGATGATTAATTTCTCCGTCTCCAGGCTGCACAAGGACACCTCCCAAGGCGATCCCCAACACATCTACGTGAACATGGAATACCTTTGCCCAATCAGGAAAGATGAGAATAAGCACAGAGACCATCTTCTCCTTGAGTAGCTCGAAGCTCTTCTGACACTCATCATCCCAAAAAAAACGAAACATCCTTCTTAAGAAATTTTTCCATAGGCGCTATGATCAGCGCGTACCCTTGAATGAACTTCCTGTAGTAGCCTGTGTGTCTGAGAATCGCGCGCAGTTGTTTCTCAGTTGTAGGTACTGCTAGGTTTATGATGACTGCGACTTTGGCAGGGTCAACCATCAATCCTTGTCAACAAACTATGTGCCCGAGCAGGATTCCGAAGGGTACGCAGAATATGCACTTCTTGATATTTAGGGAAATCTGGTGCTTTCTACAGGAATCCAAAATCATGCGCAGGTTTGAGACGTGCTTCTTTACCAATCCGAAGGCAGTCTAATCATCAAAATATGCCTCCAAAAACTTTTGGATGAACTCCTTGAACACTACGACCACCACCCGCGAAAATATGGTAGGGGCATTATTGAGCCCAAACAGCATGACAGTATGTTGAAAGGATCCCCATTCAGTAGTGAACGTAGTTTTGCTGCAATCTTCTGGTGCGATCCTAATCTGATGGTAGCCCAAGAACCCGTCTGTAAATGAGTATGCTTCCTGCCCTCCCAAGTTGTCTAGGATTTCATCTGAGAATGGTGTAGGGAAGGGATCATGTACACAGGCATCATTCAATTTGTGCAAGTCAACACATATTTGTATCTCTCCCTTAGTTTTTTTCTCCTGAACCACCATCGAACTTACCCAGTCTGACTATTCTATCGGTTCGATGATACCTGCGGTGAGCATTTTGTTAATTTCTTCCTTAACCTTTTTCTTATACTTAGGGTTCATTCGATAAGGGCGTTGCTTCATAGGGTGCACATTTGGTTTTAAAGTGATGCGCATGACCCCTAGGTCCCCTATAATCCCTTTGAGTTCAGAGAACTTCGTCGGGAATAAGTCTTGGTATTCCATGGGTAGTTCTGCAACTTTTCCTACTATATCATCAACCCATTAGTCCCCAATTTTGGCCAGCTTAGGTTGCTCCTCCGTTCCAATGTTGACTTCTTGCAACTTCAAAGGCTTAGTAACATCGACAATTTGCATGGGGGTCCAGGAACTATGTGCTCTCCCTCCAATTCCGGGATAGAGACATTTCGTGGATCTTCATCGTACTCTTCTATTGCTAAATTGAGGCAGTTGACAATATCATGCATCTGCGTTTCCCATGTTGGTGCCCCAAGTGTTGCGTAAGGGCGTGATTCATCAAATACTAAGGCAAGTATATCCTGCAGAGCTTCGTCGAGCGCCTCTGTTCCACCTACCAACCCAAAATTCCCTACAAACTCATCCTTCAATGTTTCCCAGTGGCAGGTGCGCTGGTGTAGCTCCGCATCTAAATACCATGCAGTGGGGATTGGCCCCAAGACATGAATAAACAGGTGAACCCATTATTCTGTATTTTTTTCGCACCATTTCTCCATCCAAGCGAACAAGTGATCGTGCGGGTCCCCTGGGCCAAGGAAAGTCTTTACGTGCAGGTGAACAGGAGGTTCAAATCGCAAGAACATCATATTTCAACATTCTTCCCAATCCTGGAATGTCCCTTTATGCGTGTCCCACCACCTCGCAGGTGTTGCGTGCATGGCTAGATTAAGAGCCCATAGCCTCCGCTCTCTTGGGACCTCAGCTTCAAATGCTCACAAAAATTCTCTAATACTACCAGAACCATCAAAGTAGGGTAGTTCTCTTACCTTTTAGGAGATGCATCGGAAGTTCTTTTTTATTCTAAGACATCGCAACGCAGATACATCATGTAATCGATTCTGCCAATTTTCCATCTCCATGTTGGAGTCAGAGAAGCATTCATTGTCCTTTTCCCAGCAAAGCATACCACTAGCCGTAGGATTGATCCAATATTTGTCCCGAGCAGTTAACTTATAGATTTGATCCACATTCCCTTCTTCGTGCACTGGTTTTTTATATCGTTCTCCTTCCGCAGGGTCTAGCGGGACTATCACCCTTGTACCTTCATTCTCAAACACCATGTTTCATTTCTTTAGGTTGATGATGCCTCCCATATCTATGGCCCAATCCAACCCTAGGAGCGCAGGATAGAGATCCGCATCTTCCACAATCTGAATTACCTCAAAGTCGACCTGAACCTTAACTCCTGTGATATCTACCATAATCTTTGACAGCCTCCCTAATGGTATGATCTTCTATTGGTTGGCCATGCGCAGCTGGATAGTGGAACATTCCAACTTAGGCTCTCCCATTCGCTGCCATGTTTGCTTGGTTAATACATTTGCTTATGATCCTAGGTCCAAAATAACCTGATCCATTTCATAGTCACCAATCTGCGCTGTTAGCTGCATTTCCCTACCAGTGTGTTTCTTATGCTTGTATGGTTTGTGCACATCCTTCACTTCCAGGGGTGGGTTATTTCTCTCTACGCAGTTGTCTATTAATTCTTGCAGATTCTCTACTACCTTTTGGTTGTGTAGCAGCTTCATACATGCCTGTAGAAATGGTTTAACTTCATCATCTGTCCTTAGGGTTGCTGGAGCTTTTGAAATGGGCGCCTCATCCTTAGAAAAGTATTTGCGGGCTGCGATGAAGGTTTCATTTTCCTTATATAGGTCCAAGTTTTCCTACTTGGTAGCTACTTTCTGGATAAGAGGTTCAGCTTTAGCTTTCTCTTCAGCCCCTCTTGTAGCCATCCCGTTGTGCGTTATGACATTAATACTTGGTCCTTCATCACGTGGTTCCGATTTAACCCTCTGTACATTCTGCGTAGGTGTCTGTTGTTTCTCTTGAATTTTTTCTATCAGAATTGGACAGTCTTCAATCATATGGTCCAGTTGTCTGCAATAACGGCAAGATTGTCGTATAGGTTTTGGACAATCCCTCGCAAATTTCCTTATCTCCCCACAGTTGTAACAAATCAATTGTCCTCTTCCCCAACCTGCGCTTCCACCCTTTCCCCCTCCCCTGCCCCTAGCTGGGGAGCCTCCTCTGTTGGAGGGATATAGTGGTGAAGATCATCAAATCATAGGTCCGGAAATTATGCTCGTCATGCCCCACAGAGGAGCAGAATCGACACCATTGCTGCTTCAATTCTGGAACGTAAGCACCCAAGCGGGGACAGCAGTTAGTTTCATGTAGCCTAATGACACGAAAATCGGCACACCACAACGTTGGACTACTTGGTCCCGCAGCCTCCTTAGGACATAATGGGCTAGGTCCTCTAGCCTGTATGTAATCTTCCGGCAAGGGATATTGATCCATGGTATGACCGGACACCCCGCATCTTATACACCATATGTCTGGACTAGACTCTTTTCCCTATTCCTTTCGCAAGTTCTATATTTCAATGTGCATTGCCTCCAACTTTCCCTGGATCTGTTGTACCCCAAACTGAGCATCATCCCTCGGCGCAACCTCTAGTTTCATAGCAATCTCCAAAGCCTTGACCTGCGTTGTGATCAATTGTTGACCCATAGATCCGCGCAGGTGAGGTAGCAGCATAGCGATAAACCATTCTTTGTACTGCCTATCATCATACTGAAATTCCCCATCTCTGATAACCTTTTTTAACCACTGATCAACTTCCCATACTGATTCAGTGGGTCCTTTTATAAAGTCTTTTAAGTCGACCATTATCTGTGAGTAGGACTTAGGCTTTCGAAACTGTTGTTTTAACGCTGTCTTGATCTCTGGGATAGATGGATCCGTGTGTTGTCCTATGTATCCCATATACCAATCTAATGCCCTTCCTTCAAAGGCGAGCGATAGTTGTGCTCTCTTTACAGTGTCGCTAGCCACATTCTACGCAACCCATATTGATTCTACGACAAACCAAAATCGGTCCATATCCTCATCCCCTACACCCTTGAAGGTAGGTAGCTTCATGTGTGAGGCCATTTCTTCTTCTGGTGGTGGTGGGGGTATGGGTGAGTTTTTACCCCTATGCTAACTTGACGATGGTGTAGCTAGAGGGCTATGCACAGTTGATTCTCTTACTGGACTGTAGACTGATCTATCTCCTTCTTGATTAGTATGGTAGTACTTGCCACTTCATGTTGTGCTTTAGCCTAGATCAGAGGTCATTCACTCGATGTGGCTGCACAGAATACCTTTTTCGCACAGCAAAATTTTCATTAATAATGGCAGTGTTTTTAGAAACTTACCCCGAAAACTCTTGAAGAACCTCTGCTCTAACTTAGAATAGGACACAAAGTGATCGACCGTGAACTCTATCACAAATCCTCCCAGCATGCTATCCACCCAGTGATCTACCGTACGGGTGATGGTATTATCAGTTCTTTCTAAATGTTGGATCCACTCTGGAGTCCACTACGTGACCCACTCATCCTTCCAACACATCTGGAAATCTACGAGCCCCACCAACCACTCCTGAAGCTCGTTCGCAAATCTTACAAAGAAAACTTCGTAGACTTTAGTGAAAATATACTCATTCTTCCACTTGTCAGCCATCAACTTCGCGTTGTGATTCTCCTTTACAGAAAATTACTGGACCTGTTTTTCAAACCACTCTTTAATTTCCACCCTCTCAGGTCTCCAATGTTCCCTTGGCATTACCCGATATTTCTCTCAAAATGCTCCTGGTCCCAGCAACGAAACCATTTGTTGGCTTGAGGGGTCCTGACCCAGGTTCGGAGGTTAAGGTTTTCCAACAAACCCCTATACTACTGGTCCTTTCGGCAGTGACCTACTTGTGCAGGCCAAAGTCTCACCCAAAGCAGTATGGGAGGGTGCTGGAACCAGGTTTCCGCACCCTAAAAGAGATATTAGGTAAGTCAAGAAAATCT